>JBBGZY010002759.1:0-158007 GCA_037952925.1 Lithobates clamitans | reverse complement strand
GGTTTTCAGGGATCGTCTAAAAACTAATAGAGTAGGAGATAAGCGGACAGATTGGGGTAGGGCATTCCATAGGATTGGAGAGGCTTTGGAAAAGTCCTGTGCTGTATGTTATTTACTCCTTACAACTCCACTCCATTCTTTGTGCTGTATGTTATATATGCCATACCACTCTAGTCTATTCACTGTGTGGTGTTATATACTACTTACCACTCTATTCTGTATGTTGTATACTCCATCCCATGCCACTCTGTTCCGTTTAGTGTATATTACATATTCTGTCCCAGCCCACTCTGTTCCCTGTGCTGTAATATACTCCTTTCTGTTCCACTCTATTCCGTGTGCTGTAATGTACTCCATTCTATTCCACTCTATTCCCTGTGCTGTAATATACTCCATTCTATTCCATTCTGTTCCCTGTGCTGTAATATACTTCATTCTATTGCCTGTGCTGTAATATACTCCATTCTATTCCACTCTGTTCCCTGTGCTGTAATATACTCCATTCTATTCCACTCTGTTCCCTGTGCTGTATGTTACATATTCTATCAGAGCCCACTCTATTCCCTATGCTGTAATATATGTCATCTAACTCCACTCTATGCCTTGTGCTGTATGTTATATAATACATCATATCTCTCCATTCTGTTAGTTGTGCTGCATGTTATATACTCAATACCACTCCACTCTGTTACCTGTGTTGTACCCTATTGCATTGCATATCACTCCATTTGATATACTTTGCTGTATGATATACAGTATACTCCATATTACTCCACTTTGTGCTTTATTTTATATACTCCATACATGTGCTCCACTGGGTTACAGTCTCTGGCTCCATTTCAAGTTACCATACACAGGACTGTGCTGATAGTCACAAAACCTTCTTGGCCCAGAATGCACATACTATGCCCATACCCCTCCAGCACCATACTGAGTAGGACAGATGGGTAAATATCAGGGGGCAATGCCAGAATCCTATTACATGAAGATGTATACTCTTTTGATTTACAATAATCACTCATCCTGTATAATAGACACTTCTTCCCCCATAGAGTACAATGCAGGGTAGAGAAGTGTGATGTAGTATATGGACTCTTACCCAGAACACGGATCTCTGTAGAGGATATTCGATGTCCCCAAGAACAGTGACACCAGACCTCATACACACAGGAATCATCCTTCCTGGCGGGTGTCAGCTTCCAGCATCCGGTCCCTGTGTGCAGTTGGAGTCTGGAGTCATGATATTTATTGGTGTTGAAATAACAAAGATTTTCCAGCAATGTCTTCTCCACCCCTCCGCATTTTCTGTACAGCTCCACAAGAACATCATCCTCAGGACATTTCATATTACAGTCAGCGATGTCTGATCCGCTCTGTACATACACCGTTCCTGATGACACCGATATGATCATCATATACAGGAGACCTGGGAGGAGAAAACATAGCAGAAATGTCAGCAGAACTTTCACAGTGTCTTTAAATGTCACTAAGTATAACTAAAGTGAAAACAAACACCAATCTGTCTATTTATAAAACATTTGTTCGATGAAAGTCACACACTTTACAAATTCTGACTGTAATTTTCCTAATAAAGTATTCCCAATGATTATCAGCTCCATCTAGTGGCCAAACCGTTATATAATTTTCCGAAATACCTAAAGTAGAATATATACTCTATTTTGGCCACTAGATGTCGTAAATGATTATAAGGATTACTCTTTTAGAGTAATTACAGCCAGAATTTATGCAGTATGAACAAATGTGTTTGAAATTCTTTCAACGAATGATGATGCTTCAACTGAAAATCCAAAAAAGTCTAGACAAGATATGGAGTCCATTCACATTGTTGTGGTGCATCATATGTTGTGTTAGGGCAACCTATGCATTTACATCTGTTTCATTCATTCACTACAACAAATAGAAATGAACACACACCTTTCTTTCCCTAATACAGCGCACTACAATGCACAGTATTCGCATCTGTGCATTGTATTTGAGCATTGGGGTCCCATTCAGAATGAATAGCACTGCAATGTAATACATTACCATAACACATCAGTGTGCATGGGCCCAAAGGGATGCCAACTGGCCTCAAACCCAAGCACCAGCTCAGGTTAGTTCTACAGTCTCTGTATGTCCCCAGATGTGCTCAGATACCCCCCAGGATGAACAGTCACCACCAGTGGCGGCTGGTGCTCAAAATATTTTGGGGGGGCGCAAACTGAAAAAATTCTGAAAAAAACTCATCAATTGCAGCCTCACTGTGTCCATCAAATGCAGCCACTGTGCCCATCAATTGCAGTCACTGTGCCATCAAACGCAGCCACTGTACCCATTAAATGCTGCCACTGTGCCATCAAATGCCGCCACTGTGCCCATCAAATGCCGCCACTGTGCCATCAAATCCCCCGACTGTGCCCATCAAATGCTGCCACTGTGCCCATCGAATGATGCCACTGTGCCATCAAATGCCGCCACTGTGCATCAAATGCCGCCACTGTGCCATCAAATGCTGCCACTGTGCCCTTCAAACGCTACCACTGTGCCCATCAAACGCTGTCACTAGGGATGAGCCCGACGTTCGAGTCGAACGTAAGTTCGAATGGAGCATCGGGTGTTCGCCTGTTCGTCGAAAAGCGAACAATTTGGGGTATTCACGGCAAATTCGAAAGCCACGGAACACCTTTTAAAAGTCTATGGGAGAAATCAAAAGTGCTCATTTTAATGTCTTATATGCAGTAAAAAAAAAAGAGTTTGGGGACCTGGGTCCTGCCTCAGGGGATATGTATCAATGCAAAAAGAAGTTTTAAAAACAGCAGTTTTTTCAGGAGCAGTGATTTTAATAATGCTTAAAGTGAAACAATAAAAGTGAAATATTCCTTTAAATTTCGTACCTGGGGGGTGTCTATAGTATGGCTGTAAAGTAGCGCATGTTTCCTGTGTTTAGAACAGTCCGAGAGCAAAATGACATTTCTAAACGAAAAAAAGTAATTTAAAAGTACATTAAGCATTATTAAAATCAATGCTCCTGAAAAAACTCACATTTTTAAAAAATTTTTTTGCCTTGATACATGTCCCCTGGGGCAGGACCTAGGTCCCCAAACACTTTTTATGACAATAACTTGCATTTTAACCTTTAAAATTAGTACTATTGATTTTTCACGTTCGTGTCCCATAGACTTTAACGGTGATCGCACGTTCGAACAAATTTTGTGCCTGGTCGCATGTTCTGCTGCGAACCGAACCAGGGGGTGTTCGGCTCATCCCTAGCTGTCACTGTGCCTTCAAATGCTGCCACTGTGCCAACAAACGCTGCCACTGTGTCATAAAGTGCCACCACTGTGCCATTGAATGCCGCCACTGTGATCCCCCGCCCGCTCACCGTCTGCCCAGCACTTACCCTGTCTCGGTGGGGCAGCGGGTGACGTTGGCAAGCGGTGTCCTCCATGCGTCTCCTCCCGTCCTCTCTTCCTGATAGGCATCCAATCACAGCGCCTGTCATTTCAGCCAATCAGGTGACGGGTAACAGACCTGAGCACCTGATTGGCTGAGAGGCGGTTCAGTTTTAGGAAAGCGAATATTCATTCACTTTTCTAACACACCTGGGTGGACTGCGAGCGCCAGGCACTCGCAGTTCACCTATTTTGAAGCCTAGTAGAGCCTACGGCTCTAATCAGGTGCTTCAAAAATACCCCCTGAAAAGCCCTGAAAAGGGGCCGGGCACCTGAATAGGGGGTGCAATGCATGAATCTATTCATTGGTCATAGAGGGGGTGGCTGGAGAGAGGGGGCGGCATCCGTGTTCCCTTATGGACGCACCTCCACTGGTCACCACTATACAGTGGCGGCCCGTCCTTAGGGGCGCCCGGGTGCCGCCCCTCTTCCTGTAGTTAAAAAAAATAAATTTAAAAATTTAAAACTGCCCCTTTAAGAAAAATAAAATTAAAAAAAGGTCCTTTATTCCCCTTTAACACTGGGCGGGGGCGGCGTGGGCGGTAAAGCGCCGCTATTGTTAGCGGTGCTTTACCGTTGGTATTCGGCCGCTAGCGGGGCGGTTTTACCCCCTGCTAGTGGCCGAGAAAGGGTTAAAAACCACCACAAAGCACCTCTGCAGAGGGCTTTGCCGGCAGTATAGCCACGCTGCCCTATTGATTTCAATGGGCAGGAGCGGTGAAGGAGCACTATACACACTGCTCCTTCACCGCTCCGAAGATTCTGCTAGTAGGACTTTTTTCCCGTACTGCTAGCGCACCACTCCAGTGTGAAAGCCCTTGGGGCTTTCACACTGGAGAGACAGCAGCGGCTGTTTCGGGTCGGTTTGCAGGCCCTATTTTTAGCACAATAGCGCCTGCAAACTGCCCCAGTGTGAAAGGGGCCTAAACTAAATACACTTCGGGCGCCGGACACATTGCACCATGGAAAGAGCCACGTCAATCCAATCATGAGATTGCAGACATGGCTCTTCATTTGCAGGCTCTTAACCTGCCTTGCGGCGCATTACAAAGCGCCGAGTAGCTTCCGCCTGTAAAATCACTGTGATTCTACAGGTGGGAGCATTGTTGTTCAAATTGAGAGGTTGCTTCTGGGTTTCGTGAAACAGAAATGCCTACACCTCAGATCATGAGACGACAAATCGAATTGCATTGCTCCACAGCACCCTTCCCCTGGCCAGGGACTCCTGTTGTCCAGCCTATCCCTCAGGTGCAGGTGGCTGGGTGTGTGAGTGAGAATGGCCGGAGGGAGAGGAGCAGTGCTCGGAGTAGACTCCAGAGCGTACAGCAGCTCTTGGTGGAGCCCCTGGCCGGCGAGGGATACCGAGGAGCTGCATAGCGGGAGTCAGAACTCTAGAAAGGTACCCAGTGCTGGGGAGAGCCCTCATCCAATGAAAGCACACTGGTAAAAGGGAGTGTAAGGCACAGTGGTGAGAGCAGTGAAGGAGATATTTGCAGGCAGGTTTGGCGGTAAAAGGACAGTGATCTGAAAGGCCCTCTTTATACTCCTAGAAAAGACAGGTCCTCTTTATATTCCCAGAAATGACAGGTCCTCTTTATACTTCTAGACTTGACAGGACCCCTTTATCTTCCCATACAGGCTAGATCTTCAACTCCCAGACATGACAGTCCCTCTTTATAATCCCATACATGACAGGCCCTCTTTATAATCCCGGATATGACAGGTCCTCTTTATAATCCCAGACATGACAGGTCCTCTTTATAATCCCAGACATGACAGGTCCTCTTTATAATCCCAGACATGACAGGTCCTCTTTATAATCCCAGAAATGTCAGGTTCTTCTTATATTCCCATACATGACAGGTCCTCTTTATAATCCCAGACATGACAGGTCTTCTTTATAATCCCATACATGTCAGGTTCTAATTATATTCCCATACATGACAGGACCTCTTTATAATCCCAGACATGACAGGTCCTCTTTATACTTCCAGACATGACAGGTCCTCTTTATACTTCCAGGCATGACAGGTCCTCTTTATACTTCCAGAAATGACAGGTCCTCTTTATACTTCCAGAAATGACAGGTCCTCTTTATAATCCCAGGACATGGCAGTAAAGACAGAGAAAAGGGCATGTATCTCATGCAATAAACAGGTGATATTTATTATGTAAAACAAAACAAAACAAAAAATTATATATTATAGTGGAATTCTTCTGGCAGAAGTTATTTTGTTTCATTACAAAACAGTTACAAAGCTTCTCATCTCCTTTTATTAGCCCATACTCTAACATGTAGTAAGAGCTCCCTCTAATGGTCAGTTCCCAGATTTACTTCTAATTTAATAATATAATCTCAGTGTTCATTAATTTTACTATTTGTCTGATATAATTAACAGTTAGTTACTCGTGGTTTCACAGCAGCTTTCCTGCTCCTAAGTGCTATATATACCATGTGGATCCCATTCATTTAAAGAAAAGGAGGGACTTCCTCAAAATGCATTGCCTCACCTCCAGGACCCACGCTTGCATACAGCCTGCACCACTTTTCTATCTGGGTGCAGCCAGGGGATTCAGTTAGCCACCCGCACCTTTCACACAGGCCTTCTGGTCAGGTCCACCTGTCAGTATTTTCTGGGGGACCTGATCTGATGGACCATGCCCTATGGACGGCAGGTGTAAACGAACATGTGTCTGTTTACGAGATAATGTGCAAAATTCTGCGCTCTGTTAAATAAATAGTATCAAAGGCAGCTAACATGAAAGGTAGTATAGCAAACATAAAAAGTATATGGATATAAAGTGTAGCGCACAAAATATTGTTCAAACCAAAATAGTGACATGAGTGAACATAAATGCAAAATTCATAAAATAAAGATAAATATGAAGTTAATCACATAGAATATTACGATGACACAGACAGCGCCTCACAGTCAGCGCCTCACCCGGGCATCAGGCGACAGGCATCACAGGCAGCAAGAATCATGGGCGGATTCCCCTTCTCTCCTTCGCAGGCATCACAGTGGCTTCCGTCTCCTCCCTCCTCCTCAGCCAATTGGAACAATTCTCCTTTTGGCCAATCGGGAAATGGGTCTCAGACCCACTTCCTGATTGGTCAGGAGGAGAATCAGTATGAAAATAGCGAATATTCATTCACTTTAGTCACACAACTGGGTGGGTTTGGCTCTCTGTGCCCCGAGCCCACCCTTTTTTGAAGCCCATTAGAGCCTCTGGCTCTAATCACATGCGTAAAAAAAAAAAAAACACCCCCTCCATTGGAATTCATGCATCCAGCGTCCTGCATGGGGGCCGGATGCATGGATAGGGGGGCGGTGCCCATGCGCTCTTAATGGACAGGCCGCCCCTGGTCTGTACCGGGGAGGAGGGTGGTTTTCTGTACTGAGGGGCCTGTACTGGGGACGAGGGAAGGTTGTCTGTACTGGGGGAATGGAGGTATTACCACTGAGGGTTCTGTACTGAGGGGGTGGAGGTGTCCGCACTGAGAGGTCTGTACTGGGAAGGAGGTTGGATTGTCTGTGTAGAGGGGCCTGTACTGGGGGTGGGTTGTGTACCGAGGGTCTCTGTACTGAAAATGGGAGGGTTCTGTACTGATGTGTCTGTACAGGTGGGGGGAAGTCTCTGTACTGTGGAGGTGGGCTGGGAGGGGAGGATTAGGAGAGGGGTCTGTGCTGGAGGAGTCGGAGTCCATCTGTACTGAGGGGTTTGTGCTAGAGGGGTCAATCTGTGCTGGAATGGGGAGAGTCTGTCCTGAGAGAATTGTGCTGGCAAATCGGTTTGTGCTGACATCGTTAACTCATAGCTAGGTGGAGCTGTTGCAGAGCAGAGCTTTTTGGCGTGGAAGTCAGTCACACCACAGCATGGTGTGAGAGGGAGTGTGAGAGCAGAGAACTGGACCCCCCCACCCCCCGAGTGGCAGCGCGGCAGACAGGACCCCCCCAACGGGACCTCCCCTGAGACCGAGAGCGGCAGCAGGTGACCTACAGTGGCGGCAGAGCGGGACATCGTGGAGGCGGAGTGGGAGTACTGAGGATAGTATTACCCCACAGACATTAATAGAGGAGGTGGGAGGACATCCAGCGGGACCGGGAGGTTGAAGGCTGACAGGGAGAGGCAGAGAGTACAAGACCACAGGAGAGAGCGGGAGAGACAGATTAGTGCAGACATGTCCAAAGTCCGGCCCGCGTTCCAGTTTAGAATGGCCCGCCTGGTAATTTGGACATGTATATCTTTTGTGGCCCCCAACGAATACCCAAGCGCTGGGGGCCACAAAAGATATATCTGCTGGCTGCCTCGGAGGGTGACAGGGAGGGGGCGGGACGAGTGATGTACATACAGGAGAATTTCCTGTTTACACGGTGGCCTCGGTAAAAGGAAGTCCCATCTCCTGCACTGCCATTGGACCATTCTGTCCATCATAGGAAACGGAACTTTGTTTAAAGAGGCCGCCGAGAAAACAGGGGGTTCTCCTGTATGTAATCTGTTGGTGCTTGTCCTGCCCCCCTCCCTGTCCCCTTCGAGGCTGCAGATTGGCATGAATCAGGCTGCACTGATGGCAATGGTGAGTCTGCATTCATGTCAATGGGGTGCTGCGTTCATGGCAATGGGGGTGCTGCATTCATGGCAATTGGGGTGCTGCATTCATGGCAATGGGGGTGCTGCATTCATAGCAATGGGGGTGCTGCATTCATGGCAATGGGGTGCTGCATTCATGGCAATGTGGGTGCTGCATTCATAGCAATGTGGGTGCAGCATTCATGGCAATGGTGGGTGCTGCATTCATGGCAATGGTGGGGCTGCATTCGTGGCAATGGTGGGGCTGCATTCATGGCAATGGTGGGGCTGCAGTCATGGCAATGGCGGGGCTGCAGTCATGGCAATGTGGGTGCTGCATTCATGGCAATGGTGGGGCTGCATTCATGGCAATGGTGGGGCTGCATTCATGGCAATGGTGGGGCTGCATTCATGGCAATGGTGGGGCTGCATTCATGGTAATGGTGGGGCTGCATTCATGGTAATGGTGGGGCTGCATTCATGGCACTTGTGAGGCTGCAGATGGGCACTGATTAGGCTGCATTGATGGGCACTGACTTTTATTTTGCTTCACAGTTCTTTATTTAAAATGTAAGTTTTTTCTTAAAGTGAAGGTGCGTTTTATATGCCGATAAATACAGTGTATCCAAATAACATGCCCAAGCTCATCTCTTCACCACACACAGCCATAAAGGCAAGAGAATTCTTGTTGGGCAGTGTATTAGTGCTCGGACAAACACACTTAGACCAAATTTTAATGGTTCAAAGAATGTCAGGCAAAATGTCAGGCAAAAAGCCCTCACGCATGTTCACTTCATCAAATCTGGCCCTCTTTGAATAAAGTTTGGACACCCCTAGATTAGTGAAACGGAGGCACTGAAGGTTACTGACTGACTGCTGGTGTGTCAGATTACAGGGGAGGCTGTGCAGAGACACAAACACCAAAACCTGACTGACAGTGTATTGTGTGTACCTGAGTATTGGGAGTACCTGAGTATAGGGAGTACCTGAATATTGTGTGCGTATTGTGAGTACCTAAGTATTGGGAGTATTCTGAGTATTGTGTGTACCTGAGTATTGTGTGTGTATTGTGAGTACCTGAGTATTGTGAGTATTCTGAGTATTGGGAGTACCTAAGTATTAAGAGTATCTGAGTAGTATGTGTATTGTGAGTATCTGTGTATTGTGAGTACCTGAGTATTGTGAGTACCTGAGAATTGTGAGTACCTGAGAATTGTGAGTATTGTGAGTATTCTGAGTATTGAGAGTACCTGAGTATTGAGAGTACCTGAGTAGTGTGTGTATTGTTAGTTTATGTGTGTTGTGAGTACCTGAGTATTGTGTGTGTATTGTGAGTACTGGAGTATTGTGTGTATTGTGAGTACCGGAGTATTGTGTGTGTATTGTGAGTACTGGAGTATTGTGTGTATTGTGAGTACTGGAGTATTGTGTGTATTGTGAGTACCGGAGTATTGTGTGTGTATTGTGAGTACTGGAGTATTGTGTGTATTGTGAGTACCGGAGTATTGTGTGTATTGTGAGTACCGGAGTATTGTGTGTATTGTGAGTACCGGAGTATTGTGTGTGTATTGTGAGTACCCGAGTACTGTGTGTGCATTGTGAGTACCTGAGCATTGTGAGTACCTGTGTATTGTGAGTACCTGTGTATTGAGGGTATTGTTAGTACCTGTGTATTGTGAATACCATGTGCTGTGAGTACCCATGTGCTGTGAGTGCATGTGTGCTGTGAGTGCAGGGATAGAGAGGGTAAAAAAGGGGGAGGGGTATGCCTGTATATCAAAAATGATGTACAAGTGAATGTGAGAGACAACATCACTAAGGGAGCTAGGGAGGAGGTGGAATCCATATGGGTAGAGCTAAAAAGGGAGGAAACTATGGGGAAAGTAATACTGGGAGTAGGGATGAGCTTCGAGTTCGAGTCGAACCCATGTTCGACTCGAACATCGCCTGTTCGACCGTTCGTCGAATTGCAAATGATATGGGCCACTCGCGCCAAATTCGAGTGGCGCGTCACGGCCCATAATTCACTGCGGCATCACAGTGCATTGCTGGCTGATGATTGGCCAAGCATGCACTATGACCCGCATGCTTGACCAATCAGAGCGCCGTGTGTACAGAGAGCCATAATTGGCCAAAGCCAAGGTGGCTTTGGCCAATTATGGCTCAGGGGGTTTAGTACACGCCCCACACTATATAAGGCCGCCTGCGTGGCGGCCTTGTGTAGTGTGTTGCGGCGCCAGAGAGAGATAGATAGACAGAGAGACAGTGTCATTTGATTTAAGTTAGATAGAGTAGGCAGGTCGAGTCAGTTAGCTGCACTTACAGTGTATATATATGCATCCCAGGTGTTATTTATACATACACTGTATTCAGTTTACCTAGATCCGTTCCTGTAATTCTCTTCCTAATATACTGACAGGCAGGCGTTTTTACAGTATTTATAGTTAGTGTACTGTGTACCCTGCACAGTTGCACCTACAGTATAGCTACCTGAAGACAAGTGCTTGTGTGCTTCTTCTGATCCTATTAATAGCACAGGCAGGCTCTTGAAGTATTTACAGTTAGTGTACTGTGTACCCTGCACAGTTGCACCTATAGCTACCTGAAGACAAGTGCTTGTGTGCTTCTTCTGATCCTATTAATAGCACAGGCAGGCTCTTGAAGTATTTACAGCTAGTGTACTGTGTACCCTGCACAGTTGCACCTACAGTATAGCTACCTGAAGACAAGTGCTTGTGTGCTTCTTCTGATCCTATTAACAGCACAGGCAGGCTTTTGAAGTATTTATAGTTAGTGTACTGTGTACCCTGCACGGTTGCACCTACAGTATAGCTACCTGAAGACAAGTGCTTGTGTTCTTCTGATCCTTTTAATAGCACAGGCAGGCTCTTGGAGTATTTACAGCTAGTGTACTGTGTACGCTGCACAGTTGCACCTACAGTATAGCTACCTGAAGACAAGTGCTTGTGTGCTTCTTCTGATCCTATTAATAGCATAGGCAGGCTTTTGAAGTATTTACAGTTAGTGTACTGTGTACCCTGCACAGTTGCACCTACAGTATAGCTACCTGAAGACAAGTGCTTGTGTGCTTCTTCTGATCCTATTAATAGCACAGGCAGGCTCTTGAAGTATTTACAGTTAGTGTACTGTGTACCCTGCACAGTTGCACCTATAGCTACCTGAAGACAAGTGCTTGTGTGCTTCTTCTGATCCTATTAATAGCACAGGCAGGCTCTTGAAGTATTTACAGCTAGTGTACTGTGTACCCTGCACAGTTGCACCTACAGTATAGCTACCTGAAGACAAGTGCTTGTGTGCTTCTTCTGATCCTATTAACAGCACAGGCAGGCTTTTGAAGTATTTACAGTTAGTGTACTGTGTACCCTGCACTGTTGCACCTACAGTATAGCTACCTGAAGACAAGTGCTTGTGTTCTTCTGATCCTTTTAATAGCACAGGCAGGCTCTTGAAGTTTTTACAGCTAGTGTACTGTGTACCCTGCACAGTTGCACCTACAATATAGCTACCTGAAGACAAGTGCTTGTGTGCTTCTTCTGATCCTATTAACAGCACAGGCAGGCTTTTGAAGTATTTACAGTTAGTGTACTGTGTACCCTGCACAGTTGCACCTACAGTATAGCTACCTGAAGACAAGTGCTTGTGTGCTTCTTCTGATCCTATTAATAGCACAGGAAGGCTCTTGAAGTATTTACAGTTAGTGTACTGTGTACCCTGCACAGTTGCACCTATAGCTACCTGAAGACAAGTGCTTGTGTGCTTCTTCTGATCCTATTAATAGCACAGGCAGGCTCTTGAAGTATTTACAGTTAGTGTACTGTGTACCCTGCACAGTTGCACCTACAGTATAGCTACCTGAAGATAAGTGCTTGTGTGCTTCTTCTGATCCTATTAATAGCACAGGAAGGCTCTTGAAGTATTTACAGTTAGTGTACTGTGTACCCTGCACAGTTGCACCTATAGCTACCTGAAGACAAGTGCTTGTGTGCTTCTTCTGATCCTATTAATAGCACAGGCAGGCTCTTGAAGTTTTTACAGTTAGTGTACTGTGTACCCTGCACAGTTGCACCTACAGAATAGCTACCTGAAGACAAGTGCTTGTGTTTTTCTTCTGATCCTATTAATAGCACAGGCAGGCTCTTGAAGTAGTTACAGTTAGTGTACTGTGTACCCTGCACAGTTGCACCTATAGCTACCTGAAGACAAGTGCTTGTGTGCTTCTTCTGATTCTATTAATAGCACAGGCAGGCTCTTGAAGTACTTACAGTTAGTGTACTGTGTACCCTGCACAGTTGCACCTATAGCTACCTGAAGACAAGTGCTTGTGTGCTTCTTCTGATTCTATTAATAGCACAGGCAGGCTCTTGAAGTACTTACAGTTAGTGTACTGTGTACCCTGCACAGTTGCACCTATAGCTACCTGAAGACAAGTGCTGGTGTGCTTCTTCTGATCCTATTAATACCACAGGCAGGCATTCTGCTAGCTGCTGTATAATCAGTTTATATATATACATCCCAGTGTTGTGCAGCTACATCTCACTGCAGGCCATTAGTATGTCTAGAAGGCCAACAAGGAGAGGCAGACAGTCACAAGCCAATAAAAGAGGGTAAGCAGGCTCTGTGTCTAGAGGCAACAGTGCTGGTCGTGGACAAGGTGCATCCTCATCAGCACGTGGCCGTGGGACATGCTTGTCCTTTTTTTCGGTAGCTGGCCGCGTTGAGCCGCAACATGTGGAAGACTTGGTAGAGTGGATGACCAAGCCGTCCTCATCCTCCTCATCCTCTCTCACCCAGGCTCAGGGTATGTTGGCGCATGGCCAGCAACAGGAAGTAAAAAAGATGTCAGAAAAGCAAAATAGTCAGTGTTCAACAACATTTTCACAGAAGAGGGGGGGTGAACCCCAAGGCAGCTCAGGCCCACTCAGGAACTGAGGACCAGGTACTCTCCCACAGGAGATGTGTATGATCAACCATATTTATCACATAACAGAGCTTCAGTGGTGATTAACAAGGATAGTGTGAAAGGCCAGGGAGGGAAGTAAATTCAGTTTCTGCAGCTTTGCCAACAAAATGTGTGGGCCCTCATCAGGCAGGTGGCTTAGGAGGACGGGGTAGCGATTTCCACCAGGACAAAGAATCCTATGAACAAAAAAACAGGGGACGGGGAGAAAGCAGTAAAGGAAACCCGAGGGGCTGGAAAAGGATTCTTCAAAGAGGAACACCCATTAAATATATTAAACAGGATTATTTATATAGAAGAAAACAAAACAAAAATTCCACCCACAATAAATATAATTAAATACCACAATACCTCCACCATAGAATTTAAAATTTATGATAACGTTATCATGTGACAGGTGATCACCACGAACAACACCCCTCAGTCAGTCAAACATTCACCCACTATTGGCAGCTAACAGTACAAACTGAAGAAAAATAATAATGCAGGTAGTCGGTTGTAATTTCAATATGCTAAATAATAAATCTTCAGTTCATAGAGAGCAGTCTTAGTTGGTACACCAGATGATGCAGTACCTGCCCTGATACAGTGATCAAGGGGGTGCAGATGAAAATGTACACGGGGGGCTGCAGGAATAGTCTTGAGTAGTACTAAAAGTCCCCTGATATGGAAACCGTTATGGAGAGTAGGAGAGCGTAATGCAGCAGCACTATTATCTGGGTGAGCTTGTTGTGAGGAGAGCAGATGAGTGGGGGGGGGGGTAAAATCCTTTCTCTTACCAGGTTCCATGTGGATGGGCTTCAGTGGAAGCTTACTTCATTATCTGGCTTATGCACACACTCCCAAACACAAAAGGTAAATGGTATGTTGAGCACCCGCAGACAAATATCCCTTTAGCGGTTCCAGCTAGGTATACCCAGACAGTGTCAGATGTTAAAAACTTACTTGTCCATGCAGGGGTAGTCAGCGGTTTCACTGGGACTGGACCGCTCAGCTCACAGGCAGAAGCACACACCGGCTGTACAGCACTGGAGGTGAAGCCCACGTGATAGGGCTCCAGGCAGAAACTTACCGGTCCATGCAGGAGTAGTCAGCAGTTTCACGGGGACCGGACTCCTCAGCTCACAGGCAGAAGCACACACCGGCCGTGCAGCGCTGGAGGAGAAGCCCACGTGATAGGGCTCCAGGCGGAGACTCAGTTCAAATCAGCAGTATGCTGGTCCCCAGGTGTGTGAAAGCTTAGTAGTCCCATTTAAGTTTTAGATCTCCTTCAGGATTGCTGAACCCAAAGCAGGTTCATTCATGGGATTAGAGAGTCAGCTCATCCGTGGAGAGTGCTGACTGTTTAAGCTGCAGTCATAAGTAGGAATCAATGCGGGCGTCCATGTTTATCTTAGATCAGCTGTTCCCGGGGCAGGAATGGTGGAAGATGAAGGGGTGAGAGGTCCGTGGTGGACACTGTAAAGACAGGGGCGTCTAGCTGACGCGTTTCATTCGGCAAGCAAATTTCATCAGAGCTAGATGTGTGTTGGGTTTCAGTCCATTAGGTACTACGTTAATTAATCTAATTGGCTACAACCAGGGGCGTCGTTAGGGGGTGGCTTTTGGGGCTATAGCCCCGAATCTCAGGCCCATGGCCCCGAGTCTCTGCAGGGGTCCCCAAGGGGAGGGGAGGCTCGCTGGGGACCCTGATGCATGGGGGAGGCTCTCTGAGGACCCTGATTTAAGGGGGAGGCTCTCTGGGAACCCTGATGCAAGGGGGAGGCTCTCTGGGGATATATACACACACACTTATATTATATACATGTGTATGCCCGCCCAAGCGTATGACTTTCTTTACTACATTGCTATGGGCTCTAGCTCCAGATCTTTTGTAGACCTAGCAATGCCCCTGGCTACAACATATTCCATTCAGACTGCCCACATTTGTCATTTAACCCCAAGCGCTCAAAATCACTGTGGGAATGCTGCTTTTCATGCAAAGGGATCTGGTATACCTCAACCTATGACATAGACTAAGGGGACCAAAACCAGGTTACCCTTATAGAAAATAATAGATAATAAATTAAAAGAGGGGTGTAGCAGTATAATAGACAAATAAATAAAATAAAAGAAAAGAATAATGGAGATGAGTGAGTGCGTACATTGAGGGAAAACGAGCGGTAGGAAAGTAAGAGAGCAAAGACTACTAGCTAGACGAATAGTCCAATAAACAATTAATTAATATTCAATAAATAGACCAAGGGTCTAAACAAGTAAAAAACAACTAATTACCACAGCATAGTGAAATGATGCCTAGGCTGATGTAATCCCTAAACATAAAAGGAAAATTAAAATAAAATTTCTGGGCAGATAGCTGTGCTCACTGATTAGTTCCCACCAGTCACAACCACAGTATACCACTATTTAAAAAGAACACAAGTAATACAGGTAGAAACATAATGGCTAATAAAAGGACATGTTAAATAGATAGAGCAAGGCAGAATGAGGTGTGTTTAGTAGAAGGAAAGGAAAAAACTGAATTAAAGTACTTACAGTCACAGAGACGTAAGAAGCTGGGATGGAGTATGTCAGTGTGAATTCATATAGACTCAGAAATTAATTATGAGTCTAGGAATCAGTGGCGTAACTAGAACCTTCAGGGCCCCGGTGCAAGAAATCATGAAGGGCCCCCCTGACCCCCAGCTGGGGCGTCTGTTTTTTTTTATTGTTATTGTATTTTTCTACCATTTATTTATTGTTTTACAATATTATTTTATAAAAAATATTACATTTTTTTTTAAGAGTTGGGGGGCTTTGGTGAGATATCGGGGGTCTAAGCAGACCTCTGATGTTTCACCTTTAAGAACGAAAAAAGGAGATTGAGAGCACAGCCTCAGCTGCACAGAATGAATGGACAGGAATAGCTCTGTATAGAGCTGCCCCTTTATTCACAAACTGAAGCATAGTAAATACAGTTTACTATGTTTCAGTTATGAATGGATTGAGTCCGTGATCGGTATGGATCACTGACTCTCCATGCAGATACCCTACAGCAGCTGGCAGGAGAGGGGAGGGGCCAGGAGAGAGCGGGGGGCAGGAAAAAGTACAGGGGGGCTGGAGAGCACACGGGGGGCAGCAGAAAGAAGCTGCATAGGAGGCATGGTGGGTGCGGCTGCGGCTGCATATAGAGGAACTGATCTTTCCATTTCCCCCACTTCTCATCTCCTTTCAGCAGCTGCAGGAGGAGAATGGAGAGATCAGTTTCTCTGTATCAGTGTTTCTCAACATTTCTTCAACATTTTAGTCAAGATGCAACATATTGCCTCTTCTCTGCCTGTCAAATGCCTCTGAAAAGCGATCTGCATCGCTTTTCAGAGGAATGGTATTTTCTTGTTGGTATTATGAACCCACCCTAAAAAAATCTGTTCTGATCGTAAGAGCCCTTTCACACTGGGTCGGGGGCGGCATAACGCCGCTATTATTAGCAGCGTTTTAACGTCGGTATGCGGCCGCTAGCGGGGTGGTTTTACCCCCCGCTAGCGGCCGAGAAAGGGTTAAATACCACCGCAAAGCGCCTCTGCAGAGGCGCATTGCCGGCGGTATAGCCGCGCCGTCCCATTGATTTCAATAGACAGGAGCGGTAAAGGAGCGGTATACACTCCGCTCCTTCACCGCTCCGAAGATGCTGCTAGCAGGACTTTTTTTCCCGTCCTGCCAGCGCATCGCTCCAAACATGCAGGCACACACATATAAGCACACACACATGCATACAAACATATATAGATCGCCTTTTTAAAAATCTGCAACTGCAGCTCTGTACCTTAAACTCTCCATGCTGGGTACTGCACTGTAGGGGGAGGCAGAGAGCACAGCACACAGTGTGCTAGACACGTCTCACTTACTTTCACTTTGTGACTGAGCTCCTACACTGCCGAATGATTTACGCATCGGCTGAGGATCAGCGAGCTCGGTCCCATATGCAGCCACCGCTCGGGGAGAGGGGGGCACACGGGCCCCCTGCAGCATGGGGCCCAGTCGCAATGGCGACTTTTGCGACCCCTATACTTCCGCCCCTGCTAGGAATACCGACAGATTACACTCATTATTTAAGCCGGAAGGTTGGAGGGCCCTTAAGGCTGGGTTCACACTGGTGCGACACGACAGCCGTCCTACTTTGGATCCGACTTTGCCCTGCGACATGAAGCCGGCATGTGTCCGACTTTCAATGAACAGGGATCCGACTTGGATCCCCGCCAATGCCGGCACTGTGTTTGGTATGAATCTTTAGGGGGGAACTCCGCGCCAAATTTTAAATAAAAAACCGGCATGGGTTCCCCCTCCAAGGGCATACCAGGCCCTTGGGTCTGGTATGAACCTTAAGGGGAACCCCCTACGCCGAAAAAACGGCGTGGGGGGTCGCCCCCAATCCATACCAGACCCTTATCCGAGCACGCAGCCCGGCCGGACAGGAATGGGGTGGGGACGAGCGAGCGCCCCCCCCCTCCTGAACCGTACCAGGCCGCATGCTCTCAACATGGGGGGGTTGGTGCCTTGGGGGAGGGGGCGCGCTGCGGCCCCCCACCCCAAAGCACCTTGTCCCCATGTTGATGAGGACAAGGGCCTCTTCCCGACAACCCTGGCCGTTGGTTGTCGGGGTCTGCGGGCGGAGGGCTTATCGGAATCCAGGAGCCCCCTTTAATAAGGGGGCCCCCAGATCCCGGCCCCCCACCCTATGTAAATGAGTATGGGGTACATGGTACCCCTACCCATTCACCTAGGGAAGTGTCAATAAAAAAAAAACACAGTACACAGGTTTCAAAATTAATTTATTGGGCAGCTCCGGTATCTTCTTCCGACTTCTCCCGGTGTTCCGCCTCTTCTCCCGGGCCCCGCCGCTATCTTCTTCCAGCTCTATTGCCAGCGAGGGGCCCGGTCTGCTGCCGCTGTCTTGTCGCCGCTGTCTCGCCGCTACTTCTCTTCATCTCTTCTTCCGATGTTGACACGACGCTCTCCCCGGCTGGAATGCTCTCTGTGCGCTCTGCTCTGACTTATATAGGCGGTGACCCCGCCCCCTTATGCCGTCACAGTCCCTGGGCATGCTGGGACTATGACGACATAAGGGGGCGTGGTCATCGGGTGATGACCACGCCCCCTAAAACGTCACAGTCCCAGCATGCCCAGGGACTGTGACGGCATAAGGGGGCGTGGTCACCACCTATATAAGTCAGAGCGGAGCGCTCAGAGTGCATTCCAGCCCCAGAGAGCGTCGTGTCAACATCAGGAGAAGAGGGCAGAAGGCAGAAGATTGAAGACCGGGCTCCTTCGCTATAGCAAAAGAGCAGAAAATAGCGGAGGAGCCCGGCAGAAGATCCGGAGAGCGCGGAGAAGAACCGGAGAGACCCCTGAAGAGAAGAAGGCAGCAGACCGGGCTCCTCCGCTTTAGCAAAAGAGCGGCAAAAGAGCAGAAGAGAGCGGAGGAGCCCGGCAGAAGACCCGGAGAGCGCGGAGAAGAACCGGAGAGACCCCCGAAGTCGGAAGAAGACCCCCGGAGCTGTCTAATAAATTACTTTAAAAATCTGTGTAGTGTTTTTTTTTTGAATTGACACTTTTTCCCTAGGTGAATGGGTAGGGGTTCGATGTACCCCATACTCATTCACATAGGGTGGGGGGCAGGATCTGGGGGCCCCCTTATTAAAGGGGGCTCCCGGATTCCGATAAGCCCCCCGCCCGCAGACCCCGACAACCAACGGCCAGGGTTGTCGGGAAGAGGCCCTTGTCCTCATCAACATGGGGACAAGGTGCTTTGGGGTGGGGGGGCCGCAGCGCGCCCCCTCCCCCAAGGCACCAACCCCCCATGTTGAGGGCATGCTGCCTGGTACGGTTCAGGGGGGGGGCGCTCGCTCGCCCCCACCCCCATTCCTGTCCGGCCGGGCTGCGTGCTCGGATAAGGGTCTGATATGGATTGGGGGGACCCCCCACGCCGCTTTTTCGGCGTAGGGGGTTCCCCTCAAGGTCCATACCAGACCCAAGGGCCTGGTATGCTCTTGGAGGGGGAACCCATGCCGGATTTTTATTTAAAATTTGGCGCGGAGTTCCCCCTCAAGATCACAAGTCGCGTGCCGAAGTCGGATCATGCAAGACGGCAATCCGACTTTGATCCGACTTCAATGATAGTCAATAGGCTGAAGTAGGATCAAAGTCGGACCAAAGTAGTACAGGGAGCATTTCTAAAGTCGGAACGACTTGTGTCGGACCAGTTAGGACGGCTCCCATAGGGAAACATTACATTTCACACGTCATGCGACATGAGCTCCCAATGTCGGAGCGTTTGTCGGACCAGTGTGAACCCAGCCTAAAAGATATCTATCTATCAATGTCTCCCCTCCGAAGGGTCAGATTCAGTCTATAGATGCCCTTGACCTGAAGACCACTCGGGTCACCCCCATGCATTTTGAAGAAGTGTAATGAGAGTGGTTGTTCATCATCCTTTTTGAGGATACTCTGGACGTGCTTGCTGACTCTGATCCTCAGTTGCCTTTTCGTTTTTCCCACATATATTTTACCTCAAGGACAGGTGATCATATAGATCACCCGTGTGGTGGAGCAGTTGATAAAATCCTTTATCTTGAAGTTTTTATGGCCCTGAGAGTCAGTGAGCTCGACCATCCTCTCCACAAATTTGCAGTGGAGGTAGATCCGTTGGCCAATTTCTATTGGAGGACCTGGTGTATTCGGAGTGAGACAATATGTCTCAAAGGTTCTGGGATCTACGTGCTGTCATGACAGGACGTTCCCCAATAAACCTGCCCAGAATTGGGGCATCAGCCAGAATATGCCAGTGTTTAGTAAGAATATTTTTCACCTGTTCCCACTGAGAGCCAAACTTCGTAATAATTCTAATGGGAGTTTCAGAGGGGTTTTCCTGATTGACCATAGACCTGGTATTCAAAAGTTCCTTTCTGTTGGTGTTGATGGCCCTTTACTTAGCTCTTCGGATCGATTTATGGGGATATCCTCTCTCCCTGAATCTTCCATATAGCTCAGAGGCTTCTCTACGGAAGTCATTATCCAGGCAGCAATTCCTCCTGATCCTAAGGAATTGACCAATCGGAATTCCCTGGATCAGAGAGGGAGGATGATGACTTCAAGGAGGGTATTAGCCGCAGTTGGTTTGTGGAAGGTTTTAGTCACTATGCCTCCTCCGTGTACATTAATAGTTAGGTCCAGGAAGGGCAGTGAATCCTGGTGGTAATTGTAGGTGAACCGTAGGTTTCTGTTATTAATGTTGAGCTCCTCTAGGAAGAGATCCAACTGTTGTGCTGTCCCACCCCAGACCATGAAGATATCATCAATGTACCTCAGTCACAGCTTGCAGTGGCTGAGGTGCAAGGTAGATCCATAGACAATCTCCTCCTCCAACAGTCCGAGGTGGAGGCAGGCAAAAGAGGGTGCCAAGGGGGCGCCCATAGAGGTACCTCTCTGTTGCCGATAGTAAGAGCCCAGAAATTGGAAGCAGTTGTTCATCAACATAAATTCCAATAGTTCAAGAATGAACTCATTCTGGGCTGCAAGGAGTGGGTAGCTTCTTTCTAGGAAGTGGTATACCGCTCGTAGGCCCCACTCGTGGGGAATCGAAGTATATAATGATTCAACATTGATCCCCATGAGCAGGGCCCACTCTGGGCAGGGCACATCCTCAATTCTACTTAGAACGTCCCTGGTATCTCTAACAAAAGAGGGTAAATCTTGGACTAATTGTTTAATCAGGGCATCTTTATAATTGCCTATCCTTTCCAAGGGTCCTTTTATGGCCAAGACTATCGGCCTACCCAGGGGGTTAGTTAGGGACTTGTGGAGTTTGGGGATGGTATACGATGTTGGAGTGTTGAACTCGCGTACCAGTAGGTGGTCCAGTTCCTTTTTAGTGATCAGGTGGGCTTCAAACGCAAAAGCCAATTTTTTATTTAGATTGTAAACAATCTTGGGGAAGGGGTTCCCAGTTAACTTAATGTAGGTGGAGAAATTCTTTAAGTATATAAATAGTAAGAAAGTGAGTTCAGATCATATTGGTCCCATAAAGAATGATGAAGGGAATCTGGTTACTAAGGATGGAGAGATGGCAAAGGTATTGAATGTATTCTTCTCCTCAGTCTTCGTGAGGGAAATGGGGGGGCTTCATTAACCAAAACAGCAATGTTTATCCTCATGACACATCACAGGAAGCACCCTCATGGCTAACAGAGGATAAAATAAACAATAGACTTGAAAAACATAACATTAATAAGTCACTGGGACCAGATGGCTTGCACCCAAGGGTCCTTAAGGAACTCAGTCAAGTAAATGCCAGACCATTGTTCCTAATTTTTACGAACAGTCTACTGACTGGAATGGTACCTGCTGATTGGAGAAAAGCCAACGTAGCACCAATATTTAAAAAAGTGCCCAGATACATCCCTGGGAATTACAGACCAGTTAGCCTAACATCAATAGTATGTAAACTCTTGGAGGGGATGATAAGGGACTATATACAAGATTTTAGTAGTGAAAACAGTATCATTAGCAGTAATCATGTGTGAAAAGACAGTTACTCAATTGAATATATACATTGTAATTATTAATTTACTATTTAATATGATTACACATTTTTTCACATGAGGGATTAGCAGCGCTGTACTTAATCTTATCAATTATTAGCAGTAATCAGCATGGATTCATGAAGAATTGTTCTTTCCAAACCAATCTATTAACCTTCTATGAGGAGGTGAGCTGCCATATAGATTAAGGAAGGCCCATAGACATGGTGTATCTGGATTTTGCAAAGACATTCGATACAGTTCCCCATAAACGTTTACTGAAAAGCTAAGGTCCGTCGGCATGGACCATAGGGTGAGTACATGGATTGAAAACTGGCTACAAGGGCGAGTTCAGAGGGTGGTGATAAACGGGGAGTACTCGAAATGGTCAGGGGTGGGTAGTGGGGTCCCCCAGGGTTCTGTGCTGGGACCAATCCTATTTAATTTGTTTATAAACGACCTGGAGGATGGGGTAAACAGTGCAATCTCTAGATTTGCGGATGATACTTAGTTAAGCAGGGCAATAATTTCTCCGCAGGATGTGGAAACCTTCCAAAAAGATCTGAACAAATTATTGGGGTGGGCAACTACATGGTAAATGAAGTTTATTGTAGAAAAATAATAAATAATAAATAATGCATTTGGGTGGCAAAAATATGAATGCAATCTATACACTGGGGGGAGAACCTCTGGGGGAATCTAGGATGGAAAAGGACCTGGGGGTCCTAGAAGATGATAAGCTCAGCTATGGCATACAATGCCAAGCTGTTGCTAACAAAGCAAACAGAATATTGGCATGCATTAAAAAGGGGATTAACTCCAGAGATAAAACGATATTTCTCCCGCTCTACAAGACTCTGGTCCAGCCGCACCTAGAGTATGCGGTCCAGTTCTGGGCACCAGTCCTCAGGAAGGATGTACTGGAAATGGAGCAAATACAAAGAAGGGCAACAAAGCTAATAAAGGGTCTGGAGGATCTTAGTTATGAGGAAAGGAAAAAGACTGAACTTAATCTCTCTGGAGAAGAGACGCTTGAGAGGGGATATGATTTCAATATACAAATACCGTACTGGTGACCCCATAATAGGGAGAAAACTTTTCCGCGGAAGGGAATTTAATAAGACACGTAGCCATTCACTAAAATTAGTAGAAAAGCGATTTAACCTTAAACTTCGTAGAGGGTTCTTTATGTAAGAGTGGCAAGGATGTGGAATTCTCTTCCACAGGTGGTGGTCTCAGTGGGGGGCATCGATAATTTCAAAAAACTATTAGAGAAGGACTTGAATGACCTCAACATACAGGGATATACAATGTAATACTGACTTATAATCACACACATAGGTTGGACTTGATGGACTTGTGTCTTTTTTCAACCTCAGCAACTATGTAACTATGTTACTATAAGGGGTCTGTGTTCAGGGGGTCAGTCCATAGGTGTGTGCAGCCTGTTGCTTTAGGGTGTGCACCCCAAGGCTCAAACACATATGCCTGATATTTTTTTTACAATTTTATTTAGAAGCCCCATTGGTGGCTTTGGTGAAATATCAGAAATCTGAACAGACCCCTGATGACTCACTTTCAAGACAGAGAAAGGCACTGAGGACTGAGATTCCCCAGTCCCTTTCTCTTCAGCCTCAGCTTCACTGAACAGTGACTGAATGGGAAATGCTCTGTGCGGAGTGGCCTTCTGTTCATTCACAAACTGAAGCATAGTGAACACAGTTTACTATGCTTCAGTTATGAATGGACACAGGAGTGATCCTTCAGAAAAGGAAGGGCCAGTAAATGACATATTTACCAGCCCCTTTCCCATCCCCTCAGCAGCCAATGGAGAGGAGGGAAGCCAGAAGCGCTGCAGAGTGGACGTGGAGGGTGGGGCTGGGCAGCATGGGTAATCTACGCCAACACACTGTGCGCATGCCTATGGGTTAGTCAGTGCTGGGAGGAGAGTCTGTACTGAGGGGTTTTGTGCTGATGGAATTTCTCCTGAGCGGGTGGGTTGGGAGGGGGGATTGGGCTGTGCACACAGTTGTATTTCTTTGGATAATTTTTTGGGGAAGGGGGTTGTAAAAAATGATTGGCTCTGGGTGCCAGATGTGCTAGGTATACCAATGACTACTTACGCCTTATAGTTGAAAAACACAAAACAGCACTGTAAATACCTTGCTTTATATCTTTTTCAGTGGTTACATTACCGCTTGCTCCCTTCCTCTCAAAATATTACCAAGGGCGGGGGGTGAAGACTTATGCCTAGTACACAAGGGCTGAATGCCGGGAGAGATTGGCCGGTTCATTAAAAAACGTCCGACATTCGGCCCATGTGTATGGCAGCTGGTCCGACAGAAGCCAGCCATTCACCCGGCATCTGTCGAACAAGTATGCTGGAAAACCAGCAGCCAACTGGCCAGTGGCGGTGTGTCCAGTAAGGGCGCACGGGCGCCGCCACCTCTCTCCAGCCTCCCCCTCTGTGTATAATGGATAGATTTATGCATAGCATAAATCTATCAATAACCACTGTACAGGGGCGTGGCTAGGTGGCAAAAAGACCATGGGCTTCAGCTCGAAGTCCAAGGCCAGCAACGGGGGGGTGTATGTGTATTTGGTGCAGGCTTTTTTTTTGCCTGGGTGGTGGGGGGTAAGCTCACTTGCTGGTTGCTGCCTGGCTTACCAGTGCCCATCATTGCTGACCACTACACTCACCTACCTGACACACACTGACCATTACACTGACCTACCTGACATACACTGACGGTAATGACACTTATACACTGACCTAACTGACATACATACACTGACATACACTGATGGTAGTGACATACATACACTGACCTACCTGACATACATACACTGTCCTACCTGACATACATACACTGACCTACCTGACCAGGATACAGACTTCATGTGTCCTGCAGCAGATCAGCTCAGGTGTGGTGTGCGGTGTGCAGCACGCTCAATGCCCATCATCACAGCAGGCAGCCAGTCGCCAGAGGAGGAGAGGAGAGCCGCTTGCCCGAGCGCCTAGCGGGGAGCGGGGATGTGGCGCGGCAGCTGCATTGTAATTCCCACCTTCTGGAGCCTGCAGCGCCTATGATGGACGTCACACGTCCCGTGGTCCTGGCATTGGACCAGTGGGACGTCCATCATAGGCGCTGCAGGCTTCAGAAGGCGTGACCTGCTATGTCACTCGGCCGCACTCAGCCGCATTCGGTGGCACTCGGCTGCGCTTGGCATCAGATCGATTCCCGCTAACAATAGAATGCTGCATGCCTGAGACCTGGGGCTTTTTGGGGACCGATTCAGGGCTCCAGCCCCCCCCCCTGACGCCCCTGCAGCCATCCCATATTCAGGCGTCCGGCCCCTTTTCAGACGTTGGGCACCTGAATTCCAGCAGCGGGGGGGGGGGGGTGTTTTTGAAGCACTTGATTAGAGCCATAGGCCCTAATAGGCTTCAAAAAAGGTGACCTGCGAGCGCAAAGCATTGCGCTTGCAGTTCACCCACGTGTGTTAGAAAAGCGAATGAATATTCGCTTAACTAACACTAAATAACTTCTCAGCCAATCAAGTGCGCGGGTCTGTTACCCGTCAACTGATTGGCTGAAATGACAGGCGCTACAATTGGACGACTATCGGGAGGAGGGGAGGAGACACACGGAGGACACAGGAGTGGCTGCAAGGTCGGTGGCTGCGTTTGGGCACAGTGGCAGCCTTTGATGGGCACAGTAGCTGCGTTTGATGGGCGCAGTGGCTGCGTTTGATGGGCGCAGTGAGGCTGCAATTGGTGTTTTTTTTCAGAATTTTTCAGTTTGTTTGCGCCCCCCCAACAAAAATTTGAGCACCAGCCGTCACTGCGACTGGCCTTCCCCCTGTCAGAGCACAGTAGCTCAGCAGGGGAGATCGCTGTACTAACATTGCATAGATAGAACAGTGGCTCCAACCTAAGCTGTCAGTTTTTTTTTTTTTCAACCCACTGGGCTGAACCGAAAAAAAAAACCTGATAGTGTGTACTAGCCTTTACCGACCCACAAGCAAAATGCTCAGGGGTGGTATTAATTCATAATGGAACTCCCACGCATTGGCAAATGTTGCATTTATTCACTCATGCCAAAGTGCGTGATGCCGCAGCACCATGCAGTTTCCTTTAAAATAAAAGGTTCAAGGACTTTTTTATGCCCTGTGTTTCTGTGGGTAGGGCAGCCCACTGAAATTTATGGACGTCCTAAACACAGAGCGCAGATCGCAATGATGTTAACCTAGTCCTTAAAACTATACTTGGCAGCTTCTCGCCAAGAGCTGCTGCCACTCAAACAGTGAAAGGCTAGGAGGGGGCATGTCAGCAGCAATCTAATTGCAGAAGTTACAATCATGAGCATGATATCCTGTAACTCCAAGCAGCAAGTCCAAATACCCAAAATATCCACACAGGCACAGATCTGCTTCTGCTCTGGTCAGATTGAAACAGAAAATAAGGGGAACTGGCAGAATCACCAAGGGGTGTGTAAAACAAAAAGAAAAAAAATCGCATAGATATTCATCCAGTGCATTTGAATGTACATTCATTCTGTGTATAAACAACAAACACAAATGCTCTTAGGCTATTTTCACTTATGAATGAATATTCTTTCATTATGAGCAGTTGTAAAATACTGCATTATGGCTACTAGATGGCGCTGAGGAGCATAACTGTTTTTGACAAGAGATGCAATGTAACAATTCTGGAGAATGCTAGAGGGAATTTTCAGGGTAAAACCACAGAAAGCATTTTGGTCAGTGGTGGCCGCTCCATTAAAGTGGGATTCCGGCCAGCTAAAAAAAAAATTTAAAGTCAGCAGCTACAAACACTGTAGCTGCTGACTTTAAATAAGTAGACTTACCTGTCCTGGGTGCCCGCGATGTCGGCCGCCCGAGGCCGACCCGCCCCTCGGCTCCCAGCACCGCCATCCTAGGTAAGGGAAACAGGCAGTGGAGTCTTGCAGCTTCACTGCCAGTTTCCTACTGCGCACAAGCGAGCGGCGCGGCGATCTGTGAATGGCCCTGTGGTTTTCTAGGAACACACATAGTTCCCAG
Source organism: Lithobates clamitans (assembly GCA_037952925.1). Classification (NCBI taxonomy): domain Eukaryota; kingdom Metazoa; phylum Chordata; class Amphibia; order Anura; family Ranidae; genus Lithobates; species Lithobates clamitans. The sequence goes on along the minus strand of JBBGZY010002759.1, from coordinate 131,386 downwards.
AAGGCAACAGGGCCGCTCAGCTAGGAGCAGAAGACGCTGTGGAATAGGAACAGGCGGATTAGGAAGACTGCCTAGCAACAAGGGTTCAGGTAAGTTTAACAATTTTTTTTTCAAATGTTTTTTTTTACATTTTTTTAGGATTTTTGATGAAAACATTTTTTTTCAGGGTGGCCCTCCACGTTAAGCTGTAATTGGCTTCAAAAAAGGGTGGGCTCGGGGGAAGAGCACTGCACCCTGAGCCCACCCTGTTTCTCCTCCCAGCAAATCCCGAGACCCCATTGGCCGGGTCGTCCAAAGACCCCCCCATTGGCCGGGTCGTTCAAAGACCCCATTGGCCAGGTCGTTCAAAGACCCCATTGGCCAAGAGGTCCAAAGACCCTATTGGCCGAGAGGTCCAAAGACCCTATTGGCCGAGAGGTCCAAAGACCCCATTGGCCAGGAGGTCCAAAGACTCGATTGGCCGGGAATCCAAAGACCCTATTGGCCGGGAGGAGAAGCGATGGCCGTAACACAGAGGAGATGGAGGGGGGGAACCCTCCGTCGCAGCCATGACCTGTATGGGGTAAGTGCAGGGCTGACGCGGGGCCTGGTGGGCCAGAGCGTGAGCGAGCGAGCCGACGATTGGGGGGGTTGAGGGTATGGTTTGTGGTGACGGGCTCGAGCGATGGGAGGGAGGGTTAGTGTGGTATGGCGGGCTGGAGCAGCGATGGGGGCAATGGGGCATTAGCCACTGATTTTGGTATATCTGTTGATTACTGGAAAACATGTTGATCTTGCCAAAATAAAAAAAAAAACACTGTCCTATGTACTCTCAACCCCTTCACATTATTCAAAGATCTAAACAAATTCATGGATCTCATAGTAAAGAGGATTTACAACATACAATCTTAAAAAAACCTGCATCTCCCAGAAGTTGGCAAAGAACCCCCACACCAGGATACCCCACTGTTATATCTCAGTGATCTTCCTATCATCAATGACCTCGCAGAACTATATGATGAGAGCCATTTCTTAGAATTGGATTGGCTCACTCAACATTTACCTACCTCCCCCCAGTTCAACATACCCACTTCAAACCAAAATCAATATTCAACCCAGTACACAAAAAAAGGTCCCTTTTTTTCGAGTCGATAATGAGTTTGACTCGAAATCGAAGCTCATCCCTAATCATCAACCTCTTCAATGGGCTTCTATACATATAGAAGAGAAGTATGCTTCAAATATTTCCATGTGTATAATTTTTTTTTTTTTTTAATTTTAATTTATATAATTTTTTTATATATTATTATTTTTTGATATATATATATAATATATATATATATATAGCCCGTCCTGTCACCGCAGGCGAAGAGGAGAGAAAGCAGTGGGGATTTTAAATCATTGGACCTGTAATGCGGCTATACGATCTGTCATAACGGGCGATCGCCGAACTCCAGGTTAGCGGGACCGGGGGGGGGGATGGGGAGGGGGTCAAGTGTAAGTTCACCTTACAGATTTTCTATAAAGGTGAACTTACACTTTCAGGATGAATCAAATGATTGATCTGGCCACTGCTAATATTTCTGTGATATCTCTAATGGGTTGTTTTCTCAGACTAATGATTGCCTGATTTACCTGCATTTACACTCACTGGACCTTATATAAAGAACAGCAGCTTCCAAATACAAATTCCACCTTTGGAATCAACTGCTGACCTTTCACCTGCTTGTTAAACGATTAGTTCACCTTTGTAAAATACTAGCCAACGTAGTCCACAAGTTTCAATAGTTAAAGCGGAGTTCCACCTAAAAATGGAACTTCTGCTTTTTGGGAATCCTCCCCCCTCCGGTGTCACATTTGGCACCTTTCAGGGGGGAGCAGCAGGTATTTGCTCCCACTCCTGGGTATAGATCGCCGCAGTATCCACAGCGATCTACGCCATGTCCGGCCCCTCGTTGACCCCCCCGCTGTCTTCTGGGAGACCCACAGGTCCCAGAAAACAGCAGGGACCAGTGAGATATTGCAGCGTAACTCGCGCATGCGCAGTAGGGGACCAGGAAGTGAAGCCTTGCGGCTTCACTTCCTGATTCCCTTACAGAGGATGGCGGTTCCTCCACCCGAGAGCCGAGGGAGAGATCAGCTTCGGGTGCCGACATTGCGGGCGCCCTGGACTGGTAAGTGTCCTAATATTAAAAGTCAGCAGCTGCAGTATTTGTAGCTGCTGACTTTTATTTTTTCTTTTTTCTGGCGGAACTCCGCTTTAATTAGAAACGTAGCAGATTTTAAAATTCTAAAGTCTCACCAAAATGTTAAGTTTTATTTAAAGGGTAACTGCCCTTTTGTGGGAAAAAAATTGCTAATAAACAAAAATATTATAACATATTCAATTGCTACACAAGTTATATTGTCATTGAATATTATTAAAAGTGACCTTTCCAATCTGCAGCGCTGTACTTTTTAGTAAAAATTCAAATCTGGAGGCATTCTGTACACAGATGGTGTGCATAATGCCGCCAGAAATGTAATTTTTCTGCTTGTGTGATTGGTTCACTGATTTTCCCAGAAGTCTGCACTAAGATACAAGTCAGATTTTGGCATCCCCTGCAATAAAAATTCAATTTTTGATAAGATACTCCCAAAGGGTTAAAGAGGAAGTAAACCCTTGTGGGTTTTACTTTCTCTTTATTTCCCTGCAAAGGTAAAGCATAATGGGCTACTATGCATCGCATAGTAGCCCATTATGTGTCACTTACCTAAAACCGAAGCCTGCGATGTCACCGCTGTCCACACTAACAGCGAGCGTCCATCTTCACCCCTCTTCCTTCCGGGGCCACGGACTCTGGCTCTGACTGGCTGGAGTCACGTGACGTCACTCACGCGCATGCACGCTGCCAGTCGCGGCATAATTCTTTTAGAAACGGCACAATTGTGCCCTTTCTAAAGTGTGCATGCGCCGATTAGATAGGCACACTCGTACATTGGAAATATCTCATAAACCGTGCAGGTTTAGGAGATATTTCCAGCACCTACAGGTAAGCCTTAAAGTGGATGTAAACCCTCCATACACCCAGTGAAGTAAACAGCCTCAGATGATACACAGAGATGAACCAAATCTCCCTACACAAGTTTTACATCTATATCTGCTGTATTCACATTCACAGTGGGGGCGGAAAGTATTCAGACCCCCTTAAATTTTTCACTCTGTTATATTGCAGCCATTTGCTAAAATCATTTAGGTTCATTTTTTTCCTCATTAATGTACACACAGCACCCCATATTGACAGAAAAACACAGAATTGTTGACATTTTTGCAGATTTATTAAAAAAGAAAAACTGAAATATCACATGGTCCTAAGTATTCAGACCCTTTTCTGTGACACTCATATATTTAACTCAGGTGCTGTCCATTTCTTCTGATCATCCTTGAGATGGTTCTACACCTTCATTTGAGTCCAGCTGTGTTTGATTATACTAATTGGACTTGATTAGGAAAGCCACACACCTGTCTATATAAGACCTTACAGCTCACAGTGCATGTCAGAGCAAATGAGAATCATGAGGTCAAAAGAAACTGCCTGAAGAGCTCAGAGACAGAATTGTGGCAAGGCAAAGATCTGGCCAAGGTTACAAAAAAATTTCTGCTACACTTAAGGTTCCTAAGAGCACAGTGGCCTCCATAATCCTTAAATGTAAGACTAATAAAATAAAAACACAAGAATCGCGCTAATTTGAAAAAATAAACCCTAAGTGAATACATTTGGTGAATGAATGAAAAATCTTTGGCAAAACAAATAGTGGATGAACCTAATTACATAGGCACAATGGATTGAATATAATGAATAATACAGTCTCGGGGCGTGGCCAAGATGGCGCTGTGAGAAGACGTCTCTTAGAGAGCTCCGCCGGGATCCGAGGCTTTTTCCCTGCTTTTTAACAGATTAAGTGCTGTGCTACCGGCCGAAATCATCTATATGCGCCGCTGATCGGCTCGGGTGTCCGGCGGCAGGGGTAAGCAGCTTAAATTCCCCCCAGAGACAGAGATACCGGAGGCGGCCTGTGCAGACCGTGTGGAGGCCGACTCAGACTGAGCAGCCGGGACAGTCCACCTTATCCCAGCTGGGTCTGGCAGATGTGCTGGCAGCTATAGCCACCTGCCAGGCCTCTCTCACAGCCCTCACAGGAAAAGTAGATGCTGTCCAGTCCGATGTGGGGCTGATCAGACAAGACATGGATAAAATCCGGTCCAGATTACACTCTGCTGAGCAGCGCCTGGGGCATGTGGAGGACACTGTGGAGGCTCATGGCGCTGACATCCGTGCCCTTCATACCAAAATTAAGGCATTAGAGTACAAATCTGAAGATGCGGAAAATCGCAATAGGAGGAACAATCTCCATGTAGTGGGATTGGCGGAGGGAGCTGAGGGTCACCGACCTACAGAATTTATTGAAGAATTGTTCCGCAGCCTCCTTCCTGCGGCCCAATTTTCACCATTTTATGCAGTTGAATGGGCTCATCGAATCCCACCTAAACCAGGCCCCCCTGGAGCGCCACCGCGCACTTTCATTTTGAAATTCCTAAACTTCAGGGACAGAGATGAGGTGCTCCGTGCTGCCAGAGTGAAGGGGGATCTACAATTCCAGAATAATAAGCTACTCATTTTCCCTGACTACTCGGTTGAGACTCAGAAGCTTAGATGCTCTTTTGATCAGGTTAAGGCAGCCATGCATCTTAAGGGCATTCGTTACAGCATCCTCTTTCCTGCACGCCTCCGGGTACAAGATGGGGAAACTACAAGATTTTTCACATCTCCCAGAGATGCCTCCCAGTGGTTGGATTCGCTCCCTCCGAATCGCTGACAGGTACCTGCTGTGACACACCAGATCCCTTTCTCACATGATGTGAAATGCTTCCTCACCAGTTTCAAGTGAGTTTATGTTGCACCTGTTGTGCATTCGGAATGATCTTTGATGAGAACTTTCAAGTATTGTACCCCTGGTTAATCCAGGAGAATTAGGATCTGTGACTGCCAATAGCTATAGCACAGTGTGTTATTTCTTCCTTTATCTGATGCCAGCATAATGGAGGAGGACTTTCCGGAATGATCATGGAAGCGGTGCTTCTGTCTCAGGCTGTGGATTAGGGAACATATCTCTTCTTTTCAAATGTTTTCTTTCCCAACCACAGATGATGCAGTGTGAATGAGTGTCCTTTGGCAGACTCTTGTGGCAGACCGCAGTACTGCACAATTAAACTGCCTTCTATCTGTGCTCAATCTGACATGCATAGCAGCGAATTTATTGACCCTTCTATTCCAGTAAATCTTGGGAAAATATGATATATTTGCTGCATTCTGGGGCTGCAAGTGCCTCTGATGCCCGGAAAATTCTTTATTACAAAAAGGAAGTTGCAGTAACCCTCTCCATGACGTTTAATTGTTTTTTATCTCTTTCAGTTTTCCTTGTTCTCCCCCCCCATTTTTCTTCTTATATTTGGGAAACTGATGGTAATAGCCTAATATTAACTTGGTAATCTTGGGGAGGTAACCCCTCTCCTCTTTTCTGTTTACGTATGGCGGCGGAGACCCTCACCACTCTGAGTGGACTTTTCATCTCCACGAGTGATGACACCCACTGGTCCACGCTCCCGTTTATTGGGTGTTAATGTTTGGGGAACAAAGTATTCCTTGGTTGGGGTGGGGGATGCGGGGAGGGGGGAATGTTCTTGGGGGTTTTTCTTTTTGTTTTCTTTTTGTTTTCTTTTCTATGTGCTTTGGAGTATCGATACGGGGAAGGTTTCTAGATATTGGAGTATGCATGACAGTTTATGTAATTGAGTGTGCGGATGCTGATCCCTCGGGTTGGGTGATCCGTGTACCCCCATCAATTCTACCACCTAATGGCTGAACTTAAAGTAATCTCATGGAACGTGCGAGGCCTTAATACTGCAGTGAAAAGATCCCTTGTGTTTAAGTTCCTACAAAAGCATCAACCGCAGATCTGTATCCTCCAGGAGACACATCTGCAGGGTATCAAAACCATTTGCCTTAATAAGACTTGGGTCGGCCTACATTACCACTCCACGTTTTCCACGTATGCCCGTGGGGTCAGCATCTTAGTACACAAGACAGTGCCGTTTAGGCTTCTGGAAGTCAAAACAGACAAGGAGGGTAGATATGTAATTTTATATGCTAACATATATGACAAAACTGTGGTATTAGTCGGATTGTATATTCCCCCTCCAGCTAATGGTAGTATTCTTCATGAAATCATGCAAACTGTGGTACAATATGATACAACTTTTGTTTATTTACTGGGAGATTTTAACATGGCCCCCTCGGTGGAACACGATAGGTTGCACCAGTCGGCTCGTGACACTCCGGACCTCAGACAGTGGGCTGATGTTTATGCCCTCACTGATGTCTGGAGACACATATACCCGACCTCAAAGGTATTTACTTGCCACTCTGCTTCTCATAAAACTCTATCTCGAATTGATCTGATATATGCCTCATGCCCTGCCTTACAATTTGTTAAAGACATTTCTGTGCTTCCCAGGGGAATCTCTGACCACACGCCCCTCTGCCTGACGTTGACTTTGACTGCCCCCCCGGGCCCCCGGCTCTGGAGGCTATCCAAGTTCTGGGCTGATGACGAGCGACTACAGGAACCCCTCACAGCAGCCATTTGCAATTTTTGGACAGATAATGTGGATTCTGCCCCACCGACCGTGCTGTGGGACACCTTTAAGGCTTGGGCTAGAGGGGAGTTTATGACCAGTATTGCTCGCCTTAAACATGACTCCGCTCATGAATTGGAGGAACTTGAGAGACGGGCGACTATTCTGGAGGCTGACTTTGTCGCTAACCCGGGAGATGACCGATATAGGGAGTGGAAACAGGCTCTATGCAGACTCTCCACAGCCAGGATGGCACAAACGGATAAAGCGCTACTCTTTTCGGCCCAAAGAGTGTTCGAACATGGGGGGAAAAATGGGAAACTCCTTGCATGGTTGGCTAAGGGTAATATCCCAGCTACCCCTATTGGTTCCATCAGGGACAGTTCCGGCCAGTTACTCACATCCCCCCAAAATATTAACACTCATTTTCGGGAATACTTCCGAGAGGTTTACTCCTCCAGGTCTGAGGCATCTGCCTCAGACCTGGCCAGGTTTCTAGATTCACTATCCATCCCTAACTTAACAGCGGAAGCCAGGGAAGAATTGGAGAAGGATATCTCGCTAGAGGAGATTCAGGTCGCTATGGGACATCTCAAGGGGGTGAAGGCTCCTGGGGCAGATGGCCTACCATCTGAAGTCTATTCCAACTTCAGTGAAATTCTAGCTCCTAAATTAACCTCGCTATTATCTAATTTTATGGCCCTAGAATCTTTACCAGAGTCCATGAACGAGGCAGTAATTGTGTTGATTCCCAACCCGGGTAAGGATCCGCTAGAGTGTGCCTCGTACAGGCCAATATCGCTACTTAATGTAGACGCCAAGATCTTTGCGAAAGTTCTGGCTATCCGCTTATCTCACGTCATAGAAGACCTGATCGGTATAGATCAGACCGGATTTATGCCTGGCAAGGGAACCGATATCAATCTGAGGCGTCTCTTTCTTAATCTTACCATTCCACATGACAATGTAGGGACCAGAGTTATAGCCTCTCTCGACGCCGAAAAGGCGTTTGATTCTGTGGAGTGGAACTATTTGTGGCTGGTATTACAGAGATTTGGGTTTGGCCCTAAGTTTATACATGGCATTCGATTGTTGTATCAGGCCCCCAAAGCTAGGGTCCGTACAAATAATTGGGTCTCGGAGCCCTTTGATTTATTCCGCGGCACGAGACAGGGCTGCCCGCTCTCCCCCAGCCTGTTCACTCTGGCATTGGAGCCACTGGCAATCTCAGTCAGGAGTGCTCCGGATGTCCTGGGCTTGCGGGTGGGTCTGTTGGAAGAGCGTCTGTCTCTGTACGCGGACGACGCGCTTCTATACCTGAATGATGCGGGCCCGTCTCTCCTTGCGGCTTTGAGAATCTTTGACAACTTTGGGGGGTTATCTGGTATAAGGATCAACTGGACCAAATCAGTACTGTTCCCTCTGGACGTCGCAGCTGCCTCTGGGCCATCATCCTCCCCACTACAGTGGGTGACGGAGTTCAAATATTTAGGGATAGTAATCACGAAAAACCCATCAGACTTTATAATTAAAAATTTGAGCCCTATCGTGAGTACGTTGCGTGCGAAGTGCTTGGCCTGGGCTGACTTACCTTTAAATCTATTGGGACGCATCAACCTCCTTAAGATGATGATACTTCCTAAATTCAATTATGTTTTTAGAAATTCCCCGTTATGGGTCCCTGCTTCGTTTTTTAAGGAGGTTGATGGTCTGGTGGGAACCTTTATTTGGAGGGGTGGGAACCCCAGATTGGTGCGCTCCACTCTGTGGCTGCCTGCCTGTTTTGGAGGATTAGCCCTCCCCAACTTTCAGGTCTACTACTGGGCGGCTATGTTGGTGTCGGCCTACTGGTGGTTTCAAGGTTCTAAAATGAATGCGGCAGTATGCCTTGAGGCAAACTATTTGGGCTCCCTTACTAATCTACGTAACTTTCCCTATCGAGGTCCGGGTGCGTATACGCGAGTTCCCGAACCCACTCGGGCAACATGGAGGGTGTGGGGGGCTGCAAGACGTAGATTCCTCTCTCCGGGTCAATTATCGCCAGCGAACCCGCTATGGGGAAATCCAGCTCTTAAACACTTCCGGACTGTGCCTGACCCACAGCTTTGGGCCAGGTTCGGCATTACAACTATAGAACAAATTATGCCCAGAGGGGAATTGCTCTCTATCACGGAAATAATGACTAAATTCCAGCTGCCCAGAGGGATGAGGTTTAGATGTTTTCAACTAAGACATGCGGCACGGGCTCAGTTTCCTCAGACACCTTTGCTTCAGGCAGATCCCATTGAGGAGCTATTGGCGTCTGGAGATGTCTCTAAGCCCCTTTCCACCTTATATGCTGTACTCCTGGGTAAGGACTCTCCTAAAATAGCAAAACTATGGGACAGCTGGCACACAGATATTCCATCATTAGACAGAGAGGATTGGGAGGAATGTCTAGATAATGGCCCTAAACTGGTGATTGCATCCAAGGATAAATTAATCCAGGTCAAATTTATACACAGGATTTACTACACCCCACAGAGACTCTATCGCATATTCCCTGACAGAGACCCCATGTGTAACAAATGTAAGTGTCAAATTGGAACCTTTATCCACATGTTCTGGGAATGCCCATTGATAGCAACATATTGGTGTGCAATATTTGCAGAGATAAATTCCAGGCTGCAATTATCCATACCAATCACTCCGGAGTTGGCCCTTCTCGGGATTCATGACAATGAACAAAAAGCCTATCATTTAAAATTGCTTATTTCCTTTCTACTTTATTATGCCAAGAAGGAGATACTGATGAAGTGGACAGACCCCTCACCCCCGACTGTGTCGGCCTGGGAGGCACAGATTGAGGCAGCTATACCTATGTACAGAATCACATATATCAATCGAGGTTGTCCATGGAAATTTGAGAGAGTGTGGACACCTTGGCTCTCATCTTAGGGAATCATAGTGGATTTATGTATTATGTGGGGGGAGGGAGGGGTAGTCCCCGGATACATGAGGTACTTTTCTCTGTGATCATCTTGTCTAAAATATTAATATATACTGATGTTTCACCTCCTACACATGTATGACACTGCTATGCGATTGCTCATGCTTATATGTCATGTAATGTTCTGAATTATGTCAAGAGGTATTCTGTAACCTTCTTCCTTATGATACAATAAAGCACACCTGTTTGTTAAAAAAAAAAAAGAATAATACAGTCTCTGTGAATAGTGACATCAAATCCTATCCACCCGTGCAAAACACAAAAGTCCACATAAAAAACAATCTTGATCCACTGTGTGAAGGATTGTGATCCACCACCGATTTAGAAGGGGTTACTCCTTACCAGAATGCTGTGATCCCCCACCACAGAGGATCATAGCAAGCGAAACAGCTGTGACTTTAAATTTGCATCAGTGCTGGTCTGCTGGATCCTTGGATCATCACGTGGTGTGGACCGACTCATATGAGATATGTACCATATAACAAAGATAAAAGACTCCGATAGTGTAAAACCTTTCAAAATTTAATAAATCGCATAAAAAAAAACCACACTTACAAAAGACGCTTGATAGGTAAGCCTTAGGTCCGGTATGTTGGCCGTACAAACTCGGACAGACCCGTCCTACTGGAGATGGAGCCATTGCTCGCATCTCCAGTAGGACGGGTCTGTCCGAGTTTGTACGGCCAACATGCCTAATGTAATTAGGTTCAACCATTATTTGTTTTGCCAACGATTTTTCATTCATTCACCAAACTTATTCACTTAGGGTTTATTTTTTCAAATTAGCGCGATTCTTGTGTTTTTATTTTTCTGATTAATATATGGGTGTCATATAATTAGAGTTGCTGCTCTTTACAATTTCATCAGATTTGTTTTGGTTCACTATATTTCTGATACACTTATTTTTTATATTTGTGTTTTCTTATATGATTTAGCGCAGTTTTTTCCTTCGTTTTTCCTTAAATGGAAGATGTTTGGGGCGACCATTACCCTTCCTAGAGCTGGCCGTCTGGCCAAACTGAGCTATCGGGGAGAAGAGCCTTGGTGAGAGAGGTAAAGAAGAACCCAAAGATCACTGTGGCTGAGCTCCAGAGATGCAGTTGGGAGATGGGAGAAAGTTGTAGAAAGTCAACCATCACTGCAGCCCTCCACCAGTCGGGGCTCTATGGCAGAGTGGCCCGACGGAAGACTCTCCTCAGTGCAAGACACATGAAAGCCCGCATGGAGTTAGCTAAAAAAAAACCTGAAGGACTCCAAGATGGTGAGAAATAAGATTCTGTAGTCTGATGAGACCAAGATAGAACTTTTTGGCCTTAATTCTAAGCGGTATGTGTGGAGAAAACCAGGCACTGCTCATCACCTGTCCAATATAGTCCCAACTGTGAAGCATGGTGGTGGCAGCATCATGCTGTGGGGGTGTTTTTCAGCTGCAGGGACAGGATGACTGGTTGCAATTGAGGGAAAGATGAATGCGGCCAAGTACAGGGATATCCTGGATGAAAACCATCTCCAGAGTGCTCAGGACCTCAGTGTACATTAATGAGGAAAAAAATGAACTTAAATGATTTTAGCAAATGGCTGCAATATAACAAAGAGTGAAAAATTTAAGGGGGTCTCATAACATTGCTGATTGGAGGAAAGGCACACACCCCCTCTCATCATAGGCAGAGACTCTCAGAGGTGTTTTGTAATAGGGCCAGTACAAAAAAATAAAAGATTGGTTCAACCCAAGGCACTACTATTCTTTTATATTGGCTTTTGGAATTTGCAAATGCAGCAATTTAGAAATCAGATGAAAGGTTTAGCGCTCGAAAACACTTTTTGATAGATAAAAAGTGAATTTTATTTACAGCAGACCAAAATGAGGGACAAATGAGGAGGAATGAGGGACAGAGGGGCATTGCGCCAAATCAGGGACAGTCCCTCGAAATCAGGGACAGTTGGGAGCTATGCATTATCCTAGCGTGTCTTTAAGATGCACGCCTCTTGTTATCCCCCACTGTGCCCCATTTCCAGCAACTTCATCCACTTAGAGTTTGTTATAACATTATGTTTGCCAGTGGCGGCTGGTGATAATTTGTTTGGGGGGGCAAACAATACCACCCACCTCCCCAGTGGTCGGGTCAGGGGCACTTACCCCATCTATGAAGCGCTTCATCTGCGGCTTCCCCTGCTCCTCAGCAGCAGTGGCAGCAAAGTTTCTCCCTTCCCCTGCTCTCCACGGGCAGCGGCGGCTTCCGTTTCCTCCCTCCTCCCCGACGGCCAATTGGGACTCTTCTCTTTTCGGCCAGTCGAAAAAACGGATCTCAGACCTGCTTCTGATTGGCCGGATTGAGGATCAGTGTTGCAACAGCGAATGTTAATTCGCTGTTGTAACAACTGGGTGGGCTTTGGGCGCAATGCTCTGAGTTCCGAGTCCACCCTATTTTGAAGCTTATTAAAGCCTATGGCTCTAATAAGGTGCTTCAAAAAACACCCCCGCCGCTGTAATTCAGGTGCCCGGCGTCCTGAAAGGGGCCAGACGCATGAATAGGGGGTGGCCACGGGGGCCATGGAGAGATTCATGCTATGCATGAATCTATCCATTATTTATATAGGGGGTGGCGTGGAGAGAGGGGGTGGCGGTGCCCCTAATGGACGGGCCACCACTGCCTCTGTTGCTATATGCACACTCATTGTCACCCTCACATTTGACTGGATGTGTTCTTTGTTGTAAGCTCTATGTCTCTAAAACGACATGCTTTTCATTGTACTTTGTTTTTGGTTATCAATAAAATATTTGAACCAGAATTTTTTTTTTAATTTGGTCACGTGTCTGCGCTGACCAATCAGAACTGCTCTGATCCATCCTGATGCCCTTAAGGAAATTTCCAAACCACAGGACCACTGAAGTCTGCTGCATGAATTGTGAAATAGTATCACTCATTAAAGGTAATTGCAATGGGAAATCTGGGGTGGGGAGGGTCTAGGGTTATAATTCACTTTTTTTGAAAGTTATAACTTAAAGCACTCATTACCCCAAAACTTCATATTCCTGATATTTTGCTTCTGTACCATGTACTTGTATGAAAAAGTCTCCTGTTCTCTTTGTATTGCTTCCTTTATGTGAAATCCCTGGTGTTCCTGATCCTTTTGCTTTCCAATTAAAAATTGACCACACTAAGCAGGAGAGCACAGCGTGGTCAGTACTCTAGCTATGCTGGAAACTTTGTGTACTCTCCTCTAATGATCAGACTTGTCTTGATACACCCCTGCTGCACACCCATTCACTGGAAACATCAGTGCACTGCTGCTTCTCCCCCCCCCCCAGCTCTTATGCAGCTGAGAACAGAGGGAATGTGCTCACTTATAAAAAAAGGAGGAAAAAAAAAAGGTATTTAAAATGTTTTTTTTAATATCTATACAAATGTTTTGCCTTTTATTTTTTAAACTGAATGTAAGTGATCACCTTGTAAAACAACCCAATCACTTTAACCATTTCTTTACCCAAGTATTAATAAAAGGCATGGCAGACAAGTTGCTAAATCAAGCTGCAGCTGTCAGCCTGTGAAGGACTTTCAGATAAAAATGTTCCAAAATCACTTTTATGGGGCTCTTAAAGTACATAGAGGCAGGGCCGTCTTTTCGTATGGGCACACTGGGCAGTTGCCCGGGGGCTCCACTTGCCTGGGGGGCCCCGCCAGGGCCGTCTTTCTGAGCGGGCACCACTGGGCCGTTCACCTGGGGCCCCGTGCCCCTTCCAGGGCCGGCGCGCCTCTACCCACAGGAGTGTGTACCGGAGGTGGAGAGGGAATGTCTGCTGCCGGGGATCGTGCAGGGGCGCGAGGAGAGAACTATCGCATGCAGTACACTGACAGATCCCTCCCCTGGCTCCCCCAGCTGCAGAGCTGTTTGGCAGCTCAGGTCTCTGATTGGGGGGTGGCCAGGCAAGGGGTGACCCCGCCTGTCATTGGGGGGCGGAGCTGCCTGCCTCAGGGATGATCGCACGGTCCTTCCGGGCAGAGCAACATGGAGGTAAAAAAGGCTCTAAAAATGGGGTTTTCTTTCTTATGCAGCCACCGAACCGAGAGAAATTGGGTTGAAAACTGCTCTGTTAGGTTTCTTACACTCAGGACAGTGCTACAGGAAAAACCAGATACCATCTTGAGCTTTGTCAACTTTGTTACTTCTGAAGAATATATAAATTGGGTGCAGCGCTATAAATTATTCAAAAATGGAAACAATTCAAAAATGAAGTGACGAAGTATGAATATTAACATAAAAATAATAAATGTCCATCATTGGTAAATCAAACAGTCCATCCTGATAGTGAAACAATGATAATCACCACATGAATATATAGTGAAAACAGATGGTCAAAATAGTCCCCCAAGTGATGAAGGCATATCATGGATATTAGACCTAAAGATAGTTGATGCTATATAGGTCTATACAAGCCTTATAGGTCTAATGGCAACGGTGTAAATCAGAGGAAAATCCAAAAATATAAACAATCTTGGTGACCTTCTCTGGGGTCTGATGTGACAAATAAAGATGTGCAGATACCACCACCCATATGAATGGAGGCTTACCGAAAGGTTGGGACCCAAAGCAGCATATGCTGTATGAGTCAAAAAAGCTTAAGAGTTGCCCCCTGGCAAATGATGGCGCCTTTTGGGGATAAGAACATATAAATCAACAGCTGCCCCCTTTAAAGTGAACAAATCACTAAACTGTGTAGAAATATAAAGTAAAGAATAAGGCGCTATAAGTAAGTAAAACACTCCATCAAACTTAAATGTGCACATTAATGAAAAAATAAGCAAGCGTAAAGTCCATAAGTGAATAAATCCCAACACCAAAACGGAATGCTCTGAGATAAAACTTCTAGATCTTCCACCACGAGTGCTCAATATGAAGATGGCCACTCACCAGAGCTGTTTGACCCCTTTTTACAGGACGGTCAAAAAACGCTTTGGGGGCACCAGATTGGTTCCGCTAATGGCATAAATCCACTCCAATGGCCACTCAGGAAGGGGCTGATTGGCTCCAATCACGACGAAACATATGTCAGAGCACAGGATCCATCATTTCCGGGTCCATATTTGAAACCCCACATCAGGCTTTGCCCTTCGGAGCGAGACGTGGAACGCACGCCACCCCCAGGGATCAGCTGACTCACACACGCTGTTTACACCTAGTGCCAGGCCAGGCACTATTACATGTGAGTGTAACTGCTATTACTGCTGCTGTTTTTACTTTATTAAAATATTACTACACTATAAGACTTTTATCCGTGTCTCCTGTGGAGTCATTTTTTTACACTCTAGCCCCTTCCTGAGTGGCCATTGGAGTGGATTTATGCCATTAGCACCTTATTTTTTACTTTATATTTCTAACCAGGAGGGAGAGTCTCGGACAGCCAAGTCTCTTGTGTAACATCACTGGACAGAGATGGGGCTCAGGTAAGTATTAGGGGGACTGAGGGAGGCTGCTACACACAGAAGGCTTTTTATCTTAATGCATAGAATGCACCTTCTGCCTTTAAAACCACTTTAACATGTTTGGTATCTATATACTCAGTGCAACTCCATCTTATATAATTTACATGCAACTTTGGTATTACAGTCGTGCTCATAAGTTTACACACCCTGGCAGAATTTATGATTTCTTGGCCATTTTTCAGATAATATGAATGATAAACACAACAAAAACTTTTCTTTCACTCATTAATAGTGTTTGGCTGAAGCCATTTGTTATCAATCAACTGTGTTTACTCTTTTTAAATCATAATGGCAACAGAAACTACCCAAATAACCCTGATGAAAAAAGTTTACATACCCTGGTGATTTTGGCCTAAAAACATGCACACAAGTTGACACAAAGGGGTTTGAGGCCGGGTTCACACTGATGTGACACGACAGCTGTCCTACTTTGTATCCGACTTTGCCCTGTGACTTGAAGTCGGCATGCGTCCGATTTTCAATGAACGGGGATCCGACTTGGCTCCCTGCCAATACCAGGCACTGTGTTTGGTATGAATCTTGAGGAGGAACTCCATGACAAATTTTAAATAAAAAACCGGCATGGGTTTCCCCTCCAAGAGCATACCAGGCCCTTCGGTGTGGTATGGATTTGAAGGGGAACCCCCTATGCCGAAAAAACGGTGTGGGGGTCCCACCCAAATCCATACCAGACCCTTATGTGAGCATGCAGCCCGGCCAGTCAGGAAAGGGGGTGGGGACAAGCTAACGCCCTCCCCCCTGAACCGTACCAGGCTGCATGCCCTCAACATGGGGGGGTGGGTGCTTTGGGGCAGGGGGGGGCCTTGTGCCCCCCTGCCCCAAAGCACCCTGCCAGAAAAGTACAAATACCCCCCAAATGACCCCTTTTTGGAAAGAAGACATTCCAAGGTATTTAGAAAGATGTATGATGAGTTTTTTGAAGTTGTCATTTTTTCCCACAATTCTTTGCAAAATCAAGATTTTTTTTTCTTTTTTTTTTCACAAAATTGTCATATTAGCAGGTTATTTCTCACACACAGCATATGCATACCACAAATTACACCCAAAACACATTCTGCTATTACTCCCGAGTACGGTGATACCACATGTGTGAGACTTTTACACAGCGTGGCCACATACAGAGGCCCAACATGCAGGGGAGCACCTTCAGGCGTTCTCGAGCACTCAGGCCAATTCTGACATTTCTCTCCTACATGTAAAAATCATAATTTATTTGCTAGAAAATTACATAGAACCCCAAAACATTATATATATTTTTGTAGCAAAGACCCTAGAGAATACAATGGCGGTTGTTGCAACATGTTATCTCGCACGGTATTTGCGCAGCAATTTTTCGAACGCTTTGTGCTTTAAAAAAAACCAAAATAGTAAAGTTAGCCCAATATTTTTGCATAATGTGAAATATGCCAAGTAAATAGATGCATAACATGTCAACCTTCAATATTGCACACGCTTGTGGAATGGCGCCAAACTTCGCCACTTAAAAATCCCCAGAGGAGACGATTTAAAATTTTTTACTGGTTACATGTTGTGAGTTACAGAGGTGATCTAGGGCCAAAATTATTGCTCTCGCTCTACCGATCGCAGCAATACCTCACATGTGTGGTTTGAACACCATTTTGATATGTGGGCGCAACTTACGTATGCGTTCGCTTCTGCATGCGAGCACACGGGGAAATTTTTTTTTTTTTTTTTATTGTTCATTTTACTTTATTTATTTTAGTTTGAGGCTTTTTTCCAAAAAATAGATTTTTGATCACTTTTATTTCTATTACAAGGAATGTAAACATCCCCCTCTTTACAGTGAGATATGGGGTCAATAAGACCCCACATCTCACCTCTAGGCTGGGAAGCCTGAAATAAAAAAAAAAGATCCTGGCTTCGATCGTAGCGGTGAGTCGGTAGAAGCACCTGAGGGCGGCGAGAGGGGGGGGACGTCCCCTCTCGCCCCCCCTAAGAATGATCAAGCAGTGGAACAGCCGCTATGGTCATTCTTATGGTATAGGGAATCGCCGAAAAGTTGATATCTGCATGATGCCTGTAGCTGCACCCATCATTCAGATATCCCCGCACAAAGTCAAGGATGTCGTATGACGGCGGGCGGGCGGGAAGTGGTTAAAACACATTTTTTTAACACAAAATTGTCCATTTATACAATATTTCTAACACATAGCATGTACATACCAAAAATGACACTCCAAAATAGATTATCCTACTCCTCCTGAGTACGGCAATACCACATGTGTCAGACTTCCACAGCCTGGCCACATACAGAGGCCGAGTACAGCCGAGTATGGCAGAGTATGGCTGAGTATGGCTGAGTATAGCTGAGCATAGCTGAGCATAGCTGAGCATGGCTGGGTATGGCTGAGTATGGCTGGGTATCACCGAGTATTGCAGAGTACGGTGAGGTATTGCAGAGTATTGCAGGGTATTGCAGAGTATTGCGGGGTATTGCAGAGTATTGCGGGGTATTGCTGGGCATTGCAGAGTATTGCTGGGCATTGCAGAGTATTGCGGGGCATTGCAGAGTATTGCGGGGCATTGTAGAATATTGCAGAGTTTGCACAGGGTATTGCAGAGTATTGCGGGGCATTGCAGAATATTGCAGAGTATTGCGGGGCATTGCAGAGTATTGCAGAGTATTGCGGGGCATTGCAGAGTATTGCAGAGTATTGCGGGGCATTGCAGAGTATTGCAGAGTATTGCGGGGCATTGCAGAGTATTGCAGAGTATTGCGGGGCATTGCAGAGTATTGCAGAGTATTGCGGGGCATTGCAGAGTATTGCAGAGTATTGCACAGGGTATTGCAGAGTATTGCGGGGTATTGCAGAGTATTGCACAGGGTATTGCAGAGTATTGTGGGGTATTGCACAGGGTATTGCACAGGGAATTGCAGAGTATTGCACAGGGAATTGCTGAGCATGGGGGGGATGGCTGAGCATGGAGGGAGGGAGGGATGGATGTGACTGTACATGTCACTGAACAGCGCTGTGGGCACTACACATGCAGCCCACAGCGCGGCTCCCATCCGATCTCTCCCCCTCTGTACCAATCGGTACAGAGAGGGGAGGGAGGAACCGGCGTCATGACATGACGCTGGTTTGTTTACATGTGATCGCTCCGTCATTTGACGGAGCGATCACATGGTAAACGGCCGCGATTAGCGGCCGTTTACCATGATCTGTGAGGACCCGGCGGTCACGGATGTTCCCGTATGTGCACCCCAGGGGGCGCGCGGGAGCAGTTTTCTGAAATCATGTCATATGACGTGATCCCAGAGTTATCCAAACGCCCTGCAGGCGTCATTTGGCTATGGGCTGGTTAACAAGTGGTTAAAGAGACAGTGTAAAAAAAAAAAAATAAAAAAAATAAGATTTTTTTTTCTAAAGTGCCCTATCACACACATAAGAAAATTAATACGTAAGTTGTGAACTCAAATGTAAACGCATGTGAGGTATCGCTGCAATCGTTAGAGTGAGAGCAATAATTCTAGCACGAGACCTCCTCTGTACAGATGACCCCAACAAAGTTGCGGTTCAGAGTTCGCAGCCTCAGTCGTTCGCAGATTTTTTCCCAGCCTAGCATTACCGCATCATAAGTGCCGGTTCACAGAGGCGACCTGTCAGGCAACTTGTTGCG
This sequence comes from Lithobates clamitans, assembly GCA_037952925.1. Classification (NCBI taxonomy): domain Eukaryota; kingdom Metazoa; phylum Chordata; class Amphibia; order Anura; family Ranidae; genus Lithobates; species Lithobates clamitans. The sequence goes on along the minus strand of JBBGZY010002759.1, from coordinate 112,596 downwards.
CTCCATGCAGCACAATGGAACCATTCTAAAAGGAGCGACTCAAGTTGCTCCAACTTAGAAAAAAAGTTCCTGTACTACTTGGGGGCGACTTCGGAGTGGCCTACATTGACTTATATACAGAAGTCGTGCTGAAGTCGCGCTGTACGGGGCAGCTTTGAAGCCGCCCCTGTGTGAACCATTTATAGGCATTTTTTTACCACATCCAAAATTTGCGGATTTTCACAATTCGCGGGTACTCAAAGAACGTAACCCCCACAAATTTTGGGGGTCGACTGTAACTCAAAACTGGTAACCTGTAGAAATTTTTAATGCGTCGCCTATGGAGATTTTTAAGTACTGTAGTTTGTCGCCATTCCACGGGTGTGTGCAATTTCAAAAGTGTGACATGTTAAGTATCTATTTACTTGGATTAACATCATCTTTCACATCATACAAAAAAAATTGGGCTAACTTTATTGTTCAGTTTTTTATTTTATTTCATGAAAGTGTCTTTTTTCCAAAACAATTGCGTTTGAAAGACCGCTACACAAATACTGTGTGACATAAAATATTGCAATGATCGCCATTTTATTCTCTAGCATCTCTGCTAAATATATATATATATATATATATATAAAAATGTTTGGGGGTTCTAAGTAATTTTCTAGCAAAAAATACTGATTTTAACTTGTAAGCAACAAATGTCAGAAAAAGGCTTAGTCTCCAAGGGGTTAACTTTCTGCTAAAGCTCTGTGTATTAGTACTGCTTTTACCTTGAAGGAGGGGATACACCCCCGAAAGCTTCTGCTGAAAAACCTTATGTTACTGGAAATAAAAAAAAAGTATCACGGACATTACTCAATTGTTTCTGTTGCAAGTTCACTAATACGGCTACAATCACCTCAAGCAAGATACATATACAGTAACAAGCAACACACACATATGTGGTATCACTCCGATAGTCAGGAGCAGCAGTATATATTTTAGGTTGTTCTCTAGTAGCAGGTTATGGTAATAGCAAGAAATATATAGCTAAATATATATTTTTTTAAGTTTTTTTGTTACTATTTTGGGACAGTTTTCGAAATAACAAATACAATAACAAAATAACAGTAACAAAAAATAAACAGAACATATTAATTACCATTTATTACCAAATTAAGTAACAATTTGCCCTAAAAAAAATGTATAATTTAGCTGGATTCACCAAGTGATTGTGAAGACGTGTACAGATCTAACATACGGTAGCAAGTTGCTAAAATGTTGCAAAGCTGGGATTAGTAATGCAGTTTTGTTTTCCCTCTGTCGTAAAGGGGTTAGGTTGAAAGCACATGTCTTAAAAAAAAATGACAGTAAAACCTTTTGGTTTGAGAGTAACTTGGTTTGAGAGCGTTTTGCAAGACAAGCAAAATTTTTAAATAAATTTTGACTTGAAATATGAGTGATGTCTTGATATACAAGTAGCGTCATGTCACAGCTGAGTGTAAAAGAGAAGAGAGGAGCCTCTAAGTTTAGCAATATGGTTACATTTAATGAAGTACAACATTTAGCAACATATTGCTACACTTATGCCGCGTACACACGGTCGGACTTTTCGTCTACAAAAGTCCGACAGCCTGTCCGACAGACTTTCGACGGACTTGCGGCGGACTTTCGACGGACTTGCGGCGGACTTTCTAACGAACAGACTTGCCTACACACGATCACACAAAAGTCCGTCGAATTCTTACGTGATGACGTACACCGGACTAAAATAAGGAAGTTGATAGCCAGTAGCCAATAGCTGCCCTAGCGTGGGTTTTTGTCCGTCGGACTAGCATACAGACGAGCGGATTTTTCGACCGTACTCGAGTCCGTCGGAAAGATTTAAAGCATGTTTCAAATCTAAAGTACGTCGGATTTGAGGCAAAAAAAGTCAGTTGAAAGTCCGGAGAAGCCCACACACGATCGGATTACCAGCCAGCTTTAGTCCGTCAGCGTCCGTTGGACTTTTGTAGACGAAAAGTCCGACCGTGTGTACGCGGCATTAGAGGCGCCTCTCTTCTCTTTTATACTCTGGAGCTCCGGCTGGATTTTGCTTCTAATCCACTTGTGGAGGCTTCCATTTGTGGATGGACATTTTATGGTTACATTGCTATAATCTTTTTATATGGACTATAAACTGAAGGATTTATGAATAAATGGTTGTGGAACGAATCACCTGAGTTTCCATTATTTCTTATGGGGAAATTCGCTTTGATATACAAGTGCTTTGGATTACAAGCACGTTTCTGGAACGAATTATGCTCACAATCCAAAGTTTTAATGTATTCTGCAGCTCCCCCTGGCAACATTCTTCACCAACCCCTGAACTTAATACTATCCAGCCTGGGATATGTAACATTGTAACTTTTACATGACTAAATGTTTGGACAATATTGTTTTTTTTTCTGTTGGACTTACAATATGAATGCAATCTATTATTCTGAGCAGTTCTCTAAGGCTCCCCATACACAATGTATCTATTCCCAATAGATTCAGTGATCATTATTAGACAAAAAACACACAACATATCACACAGTGTATACGTTCAGCAAACTGCAATAACACCGAGCAGATTACAACTCTGACACCCCCATGAAGAGCAACTGGGGCCCCCTCCTCCCTCATGTATATTATGTCTGGGATCAGTCATCATATACACATCAAGTACATTACACTGAACTCCCTGCACAGTTCCCTGCCCAACATTACCGGCCACACACCGCCTGCTCATCACCGACATCGCAAATTCTTGTTCAGTTCTCAGTTCAGTTAAGCGGAAGGCACATACAAAGGAAATATCTGCAAGACGGAGTCATGATGTTTCCTCATGTCACATGGCTACAGGATGCAGTTAGTGCTCATTCACACGGGCCGACCGTTTAGATCTAAAGAAAAAATATAAATGCAGCGCTCGTGGTTAATCAAAACAAAAAGTATTGCCGCCGCTGTAAGAAATGTACTAATACTTGGATGATATAAAACAAACGCATACAGCACTGGCAAAATAAAATAAATACTACAACCATAGATGTGATACTATATACTGTAGAAAGTGCACAGTGCAATGATCTTATAATCATGAATCCATACATTCTATGAATAAAGTGCTAAATATATATAGAATTATTATATAAAGATAAGTGCTGACAAAAGACAAAGACAATTGCTAGGCATGTGCAATTCGTTTAGTTCCGAATTAGTTTTTTAACGAATTTCGACAAATTCGTTAATTCGGGAATATCCGAATTAACGAAAACCCATTTAACGAATTTTTTCCGAATATTCGTAAATTCGATAAAATTGGACATTCGTAAATTCGGGCATTCGTACATCAGTAAATTAGTGAATTCGTAAATTTGTAGATTTGAAAATTCGGAAATCTGAAATAATAGTTAGCTAATAATAACCTAACTATTAGTAATTACTAGTAACTTTTAAATTATAGGTATTGTAATTTCCTTTCAAATTTGGCTGTTAGTGAACGTAACACATACAAATTTATCTGAAGTTATGAATGATCTGAAAAAACGGAATGGAATGTAATGAATTAATAATAATAAATAACAATAATAATAATAACAATGTTTTATTATTATTATTTATTATTAATTTGTTCCGTTCCATTTGTTTAGATGCAGCATTCGTTTTGGATAATTCTTAACTTCGGATAAATTCGTATTTGTTACGTTCACTGACAGTCAAATTTGAAAGGAAATTACAATACCTATAATTTAATAGTTAGTTACTATTTCAGATTTTTGAATTTTCGGGTTTTTGGATTTTCAAACTTCGAATTTACAAATTTCCGAATTTTCTAATTTACAAATTTATGAATGTACGAATTTACAAATGTACAAATGTAAAAATGTACGAATGAACGAATGTACGAATGAACGCATTTACGAATTTACAAATGAACGAATTTACGAATCGCGATCATAACGAATGACCCGAAAAACAAAAAAAAAACAATAAACGAATGAAACGAAAACGAAAATGAACGAATTTTTTGGCTGTGCACATGTCTAACAATTGCTAAATAAAGTGACAGTGATTGGTCCCGGATATAAAAACAATATATAAATTATGTGCTAAAAAATATAAATTAATAATACAATAACAGTGATTAGTCCCAGATAGGTGCCATAAGCTGAACTACTGTACAAGACTCTTGGTAGCGGCCCCACTGGAAAATAGCATCTCTTCAACCTATGCTGACAGTCAGTCACCTGAAGTGCTGCAATTAGATGACTCTGATGTAATGCAATATGGATGGCTTAAAATCGTGGTAAGTGGGATAAAGGCTTGGAGGCGTAGACCATCGAATCAAACCCTAAAAGACAAGGAAAAACAATATAGTGAAGTATTGTGGAGAAAGAGATCACTTGCGCATCACAGCGCTACTCACAAGATACATGGTTGCAATCAGGCATATCAGAAAAACTTCAGCGATCGCCACTGTAAGTGTGCGTTCCACGGGAACAGGAAGAAGCGTCACTGGTTAAGCGTGAGCCGGATGTTGCATCAACGCGTTTCGCCCCCTTCTTTGATGACGCCCTGGAGGAGGCTGTGATGCGCAAGTGATCTCTTTCTCCACAATACTTCACCATATTGTTTTTCCTTGTCTTTTTGGGTTTGATTCGATGGTCTACGCCTCCAAGCCTTTATCCTAGTTACCACAATTTTAAGCCATCCATATTGCATTACATCAGAGTCATCTAATTGCAGTACTTCAGGTGACTGACTGTCAGCATAGGTTGAAGAGATGCTATTTTCCAGTGGGGCCGCTACCAAGAGTCTTGTACAGTAGTTCAGCTTATGGCACCTATCTGGGACTAATCACTGTTCTTGTATTATCAATTTATATTTTTTTAGCACATAATTTATATATTGTTTTTTTATATCCGGGACCAATCACTGTCACTTTATTTAGCAATTGTCTTTGTCTTTCGTCAGCACTTATCTTTATATAATAATCCTATATATTTAGCACTTTATTCATAGAATGTATGGATTCATGATTATAGTATCATTGCACAGTGCACTTTTTATATAGTATCACATCTATGGTTGTAGTATTTATTTTATTTTGCCAGGACCGTTTAGATCTGCCTAGCAGTTTTTCAGGTGAACCTGAACGGATGCTCCATACATCTCTATGGAGCGACGAATGTGAGCGGTGACATGTCCGCTGACATCCGATCCGACCCGCTCCGGTAAATCCAGATGGATGGAAACCCTATTTTTCCATCCGTCTGGCGGATCAGATCCCCCCATAGAGGAAAGCGGAGATCTGACCGGTCCGTTGTGCAGTGTGCAGAGACGGACTTGTCATCCGCCGGCTCAGCAGGGATTAACAATGCGATCCCCGCTGAGCAAGCGGATGTCTGTTATTATTATTATTTTACAGGATTTATATAGCGCCAACAGTTTACGCAGCAATTTACAATATAAAAAGGAGACAATACAGTTATAATACAATAAAATACAAGAGGATTAAGAGGGCCCTGCTCAGAAGAGCTTACAGTCTAATAGGTTAGGGCAGGTGGTACAAAAGGTTGTAACTGTGGGGAACAGAGGCGTATCTAGGGTATGGCAGCCATGGCAAGTGCCATGGGCGCCATGGGGGGGCAAAAAAGCACAAAAAATAAAGTCCCACCCGCCCTCCCGCTATAATCTTGTCCCCGGCACCAGGACCGGCCTGCTGGAACGCAGCGCCGGCACAGCAAATTAGCAAGTGAGGAGGCCAGGAGGGAAGCCAGTGACAGGCGCCCCCCCTGACGGCCGATGAGTTGGTCTGGCCAGAGTGACCGCCCCTGGGTCATCTACGTAGAGATAGAGTAACTGGCGGAGCCTAATGCTCCGCCTACCCTCCTCTGCGCAGCTGCTTCGGCTTCACTTCTGGTAGGGCCGGGTCGGGTCTGTATGACGTGCTGACGCCCGGTGCTCTGACGTGGTTGGCAACGGACTCTATAGGGGAACATGGAGGCTGGCGACCAGGAGAAGAAAGAGACATCAGAGAGTAGAAAACCAATTGGAACCCCCCCCCCAGGCAGCAGCAGCAGGTACTAGTACTGTACAGCACCTGTCACCACGATATTGATCATCTTGTGCATGTGTACAGTGTATCAGTAACCAGCACCAACTTCAAAGCAAGCAATCAAATATAGTGCTCAAACAATTTAGATTAAATAAATATGCTTAGTCATAGATATCATAAAGTGTAAAAAAGTGATTTGTGTTAGTAGTACCTGCTTTTGCACAAATCACTTTGTTACACTTTATTTATGATATCAATAGCTAAGCATATTTATTTAATCTATATTGAGCACTATATTTGTTTTTTCTACTTGCTTCTGCTTGGGCCTGGCATACACACACAAACGCACATGATGATGACTTAGACCCCTTTCACACTGAGCCGCCCCTGGCGTCAGCGGTAAAGCAGCGCTATTTACCATTGTTTTAGCAGCGCTATTCGGCTGCTAGCGGGGGCGGTTTTAACATCCGCTAGCAGCCAAAAAAGGGGTTAAATCCACCCACAAAATGCCGCTGCAGCAGCGCTTTGCCGGCGGTATGGCAGCGCTGCCTCATTGTTTTCAATGGGCAGGAGCGGTGGACATGGGCGTCCGCAGAACTTTTTTCAGGGGGGGGGCATAATTTTTATGTTTACACTATTGAATGCAACGCTGCCACTGTGCCATGAAACGCTGCCACTGTGCCATCAAACACTGCCAATGTGCCATCAAACGCTGCCAATGTGCCATCAAACGCTGCCACAGTGCCAAACGCTGCCACTGTGCCATCTAACACTGCCAATGTGCCATCAAACACTGCCAATGTGCCATCAAACGCTGCCAATGTGCCATCAAACGCTGCCACAGTGCCAAACGCTGCCACTGTGCCATCTAACACTGCCAATGTGCCATCAAACACTGCCAATGTGCCATCAAACGCTGCCACTGTGCCATCAAACGCTGCCACTGTGCCATCAAACGCTGCCAATGTGCCATCTAACGCTGCCAATGTGCCATCTAACGCTGCCAATGTGCCATCTAACGCTGCCAATGTGCCATCAAACGCTGCCACAGTGCCAAACGCTGCCACTGTGCCATCTAACACTGCCAATGTGCCATCAAACACTGCCAATGTGCCATCAAACGCTGCCAATGTGCCATCAAACGCTGCCACTGTGCCATCAAACGCTGCCACTGTGCCATCAAACGCTGCCAATGTGCCATCTAACGCTGCCAATGTGCCATCTAACGCTGCCAATGTGCCATCAAACGCTGCCACTGTGTCATCTAACGCTGCCAATGTGCCATCAAACGCTGCCAATGTGCCATCAAACGCTGCCACTGTGCCATCAAACGCTGCCAATGTGCCATCAAACGCTGCCACTGTGCCATCAAACGCTGCCACTGTGAGATCAAACGCTGCCAATGTGCCATCAAACGCTGCCAATGTGCCATCAAACGCTGCCACTGTGCCATCAAACGCTGCCACAGTGCCAAACGCTGCCACTGTGCCAAACGCTGCCACTGTGCCATCAAACGCTGCCACTGTGCCATCAAACGCTGCCAATGTGCCATCAAACGCTGCCACTGTGCCATCAAACGCTGCCACTGTGCCATCAAATGCTGCCACTGTGAGATCAAACGCTGCCAATGTGCCATCTAACGCTGCCAATGTGCCATCTAACGCTGCCAATGTGCCATCAAACGCTGCCACTGTGTCATCTAACGCTGCCAATGTGCCATCAAACGCTGCCAATGTGCCATCAAACGCTGTCACTGTGCCATCAAACGCTGCCACTGTGCCATCAAACGCTGCCACTGTGCCATCAAACGCAGCCACTGTGCCATCAAACGCAGCCACTGTGCCATCAAACGCTGCCAGTGTGCCCATCAAACGCTGCCACTGTGCCCATCATATGTTGCCAGTGTGCCCATCATATGCTGCCAGTGTGCCCATCATATGTTGCCAGTGTGCCCATCATATGCTGCCAGTGTGCCCATCATATGTTGCCAGTGTGCCCATCATATGCTGCCAGTGTGCCCATCATATGCTGCCAGTGTGCCCATCATATGTTGCCAGTGTGCCCATCATATGCTGCCAGTGTGCCCATCATATGCTGCCAGTGTGCCCATCATGATTGGCGGAGTGGCGGTTTAGTGTTAGGAAAGTGAATAGTCATTCACTTTTCTAACACAGCTGAGTGACCTTCGAGCACCAAGCATGGCGCTTGTAGGTCACCATTTTTGATGCCTATTAGAGCCTATGGCTCTAATCAGGTGCTTAAAAAACACCCCCCGCCGATGTAATTCAGGCGTCCTGCGCCCGAAAAGGGGCCGGGCGCCTGAGTAGGGGGTGGCAGCGGCGGCCATAGATAGATTCATTCAATGCATGAATATATCTATAGGTAATGGAGGGGTGGCAGGAGAGAGGGGGCGGCACTCCCGTGCGCCCTTAATGCATGGGCCGCCATTGTGTTGTGGCCATATTTTGATCTTGATGAAAACAGCTATACAGACTGTATAATACAGTCTGTATAGCTGTTTCCATCAAGATCAAAATATGGCCACAACAGTTGCAGTTGTATTGAAATACAAAAAAATTGTACATAGTGGTAATACAGGCACTGCTGTTACCTGTGGTTCTTCAGGGTCGGGATAGTCCAGGCAGTGGCAGTCAGGCAGTGTATTCCCTGTCGTCCCGGGCTCCCGGCCACTGCACGCCAAGCAGCTGTGACCTGTAGGAGGAGCCGGCGCCGTGCCGGCCGGATCGGCATAGCAGGCTGCAAGCACAAAATATTTTACACAGTGACAGGCAGAGGCAGCAGCCAATTGAGGCGGCTCAGGCGGGTCAATGTCACATTCAGCAGAGCGGCGAGCGCAGAGGCTCGAGCGGCAGAGCCAATCTGATGCTCGGCCAGGGGTGAGGAGGGAGGGACGGTCACGCACGATGTAGTCAGAAAAGACAGCCCCAGCAGCAGCCAGGCTTTGAAAAAAACACCACGGCTGCCGCGGAGGCGGCCGCGGCGGCCGTCAGTTGCAACACAGGGACACACAGATTGACACACAGATTCCAGGGGGGGGCAAATGACCCCTCTTGCCCTATGGCGCGGACGCCCATGGCGGTGGAGGAGTAGTGTATTCACCGCTCCTCCACCGCTGCAAAGAAGCTGCTTGCAGGACTTTTTGTGACATCCTGCCAGCGCAGCGCCCCCAGTGTGAAAGCACTCAGGCTTTCACACTGGATTTGCAGCTGAGGCTTTTTTCAGGCGCTATGCTGGCGCTATTTTTAGCGCTGTAGCACCTGAAAAATGCCTCCAGTGTGAAAGGGGTCTTAAAGTCATCATGGGCGATTCTGCGTGTGTGCCAAGCAGACTGGGCTGGTGCTGAAACTAGGCAAACTAGGCAGCCTAGAGCACCCGGCCGCTGGTGATCCTACTCCCTTTCTACCTCTGTACAGTGTCAGAGGCGATGGCGCAGCATTTTTGGGTGCTGGTGTTACCGCATTATTGGGTGCTGGTTAGGCTGCATTTCTGGGTGCTGGTAAGGCCGCATTTATGGGTGCTGATGTTACTGTATTTATTGGTGCTGATGTTACTGCATTTTTGGGTGCTGATGTTACTGCATTTTTGGGTGCTGATGTTACTGTATTTATGGGTGCTGATGTTACTGCATTTTTGGGTGCTGATGTTACTGTATTTATGGGTGCTGATGTTACCGCATTTATGGGTGTTGATGTTACCGCATTTATGGGTGCTGGTTAGGCCACATTTATGGGTGCTCATGTTACTGCTTTTTTTAGTTGTTGGTAAGGCCTGCATTTATGGGTGCTGATGTTACTGCATTTATGGGTGCTGATGTTACCGCATTTATGGGTGTTGATGTTACCGCATTTATGGGTGTTGATGTTACTGCATTTTTGGGTGCTGGTAAGGCTGCATTTATGGGTGCTGGTAAGGCCGCATTTATGGGTGCTGGTAAGGCTGCATTTTTGGGTGCTGGTAAGGCTGCATTTTTGGGTGCTGATGTTACTGCATTTTTGGGTGCTGATGTTACTGCATTTTTGGGTGCTGATGTTACTGTATTTATGGGTGCTGGTTAGGCCACATTTATGGGTGCTCATGTTACTGCTTTTTTTAGTTGTTGGTAAGGCCACATTTATGGGTGCTGATGTTACTGTATTTATGGGTGCTGATGTTACTGCATTTATGGGTGCTGGTAAGGCCTCATTTATAGGTACTGATGTTACTGCATTTATGGGTGCTGATGTTACCGCATTTATGGGTGCTGATGTTACCACATTTATGGGTGCTGATGTTACCGCATTTATGGGTGTTGATGTTACTGCATTTTTGGGTGCTGGTAAGGCCGCATTTATGGGTGCTGATGTTACTGTATTTATGGGTGCTGATGTTACCGTATTTTTGGGTGCTGGTGAGGCCGCATTTATGGGTGCTGATGTTACTGTATTTATGGGTGCTGATGTTACTGCATTTATGGGTGCTGATGTTACTGTATTTATGGGTGCTGATGTTACCGTATTTTTGGGTGCTGGTGAGGCCGCATTTATGGGTGCTGATGTTACTGTATTTATGGGTGCTGATGTTACTGTATTTATGGGTGCTGATGTTACTGCATTTATGGGTGCTGGTAAGGCCTCATTTATTGGTGCTGATGTTACTGCATTTATGGGTGCTCATGTTACTGCATTTATGGGTGCTCATGTTACTGCATTTATGGGTGCTGGTAAGGCCGTATTTATTGGTGCTGATGTTACTGCATTTATGGGTGCTGATGTTACTGCATTTATGGGTGCAGGTAAGGCCGCATTTATGGGTGCTGGTGAGGCCGCATTTATGGGTGCTGATGTTACTGTATTTATGGGTGCTGATGTTACTGCATTTATGGGTGCTGGTAAGGCCGCATTTATGGGTGCTGAGCTGATGTTACTGTATTTATGGGTGCTGATGTTACTGTATTTATGGGTGCTGATGTTACTGTATATATAGGTGCTGATGTTACCGCATTTATGGGTGCTGATGTTACTGCATTTATGGGTGCGGATGTTACTGCATTTATGGGTGCTGATGTTACTGTATTTATGGGTGCTGATGTTACTGCATTTTTGGGTGCTGGTAAGGCCCCATTTATGGGTGGAGCCAGGGGGGGTGAGACAAAATGAGGTTTCGCCTAGGGTGTCAAAAATCCTCTGTCCTTGTCGCACTGCGTCCCTCTCTGTCTGTCCCCAGTGTCCCTCGATTGTGTGTTAGTGTGTGTTATTGTTTTTGTATGAGTTACTGTGTGCACCAATGTATTTTAATGAGTGTGAATGTGACAGTGGGTTGGCATCATCAGTGATTTTTGTATCAGTGTGTGCCCGTGGGCCATTGTGTGTGCCAGTCAGCATATATATATATATATATGTGTTCTTCTTAAAAATGACTAAAGAAAAAATTGGAGAGCCCAGCGACAAAATTGGGGAGCACCAGGCCTGACAGCCCACTTCTATCAATCTTCAGGTGTATCACAAAGCCATGAAACCTTTCTTGATGAAGAAGGAAAGTGGAGCTGAAGGACGGAAGAGACGAAAGTTGGAGGCGGAGGAAGCCAAGAAGTCAAGCAAGTTCTTCATGACCTTCTTTGAAAAGCCTGGAACAAGTTGTTTGACACCTTCCATGGAGTCCCCTGCACCTGCTACAAGTTTATTAGAATCTGAAGGTGGATCAAGTACAAATGCATCACAAGCTGAGGAGGAAGTCAAGTCAGATAAATCTAAGTATAAAGAGATTAGGAGGGCAGAGAGAACTTGAACATGACAAGAGACGAAGACGATGGTGGTGGCGATGCTGTGTTTATTGATGAGATTAAACCCAACGATGCTGAACCTGGTGAATTGGATGGTGTTGAAGAGCCTCAAACTGTCTTACCAGAAGTTATTGAACAGCATGACATTGGACTTCTGAAGTTCGACAAGAAATCTGGAAAAGCAATTGTGCCTGACGCATTGAGAACAAAAATAATAAAGCTGGGTTCAAAGTATTTCCAGAAAAGTGAGGGGCCTTTCCTACCAACAAATAACCGTTCAATGAACAAAACTTGGTTCAAGAGGAAATTGGGAAATGGTCGTGGTGAGGAAGTGTCTCGCTCTTGGCTGGTCTATTCCCCTTTTAAAAGTCTGCATTTTGTATCTGTTGTCTTGTCTATTCCCGGTCAGACCATCAATCCTCATTGGTGCAGGAAAGTGGATTCCTCCAATGGAAAGCACCTGAAAGAATTAGTGTTCATGAAAATGCTAAGAATCATAGGGAGTGCTTTACACAGTGGAAAGAAATGGAAAGAAATTTAGCTGAAAACAGAGGAGTTATTGACATGGAACTTCAGTCACAGATTGAGAAGGAAAAGCAGAAGTGGCGTGATATCTTTAGGAGAATCCTTCATTGCATAAAATTCCTTGCGACTCAGAACCTGGCTTTGCGAGGACATAGGGAGTCACTTCAGCTGGATGATGATGCCAATGTGGGAAATTTCCTTGGCCTACTGAAACTACTGGCCATCTTTGACCCTGTCATGAAAGAACACCTCAGTCATGTGGAAAGTCATCCTAGATCCACGTCTTATCTTTCACCAGGTGTTCAGAATGAATTCATTCACATGATGGCATCTACTGTTCGCCAGAATTTACTGAGAAGCATTCGTAAGGCCAAGTACTATGGTCTCATGTTGGACTCAACTCCCGATCAGGCACACCGTGAGAACCGTGAGATCCACCTTAAATGAAACCAGTCCGTCCTGCGTGCAGTATCAGATCTCTGGATGCATTTTTCAGGTTTCATTTAAGGTGGATCACTGGGACATTGCTCCCTGGGCTATTTAGCCTTACCACAGCGACTGTATGAACGGTTTAGTTATCAGCTTACTGAAGCCCATAACTTTAACACTCCTGAGGAGACTTTGCGGGTGCCACTCACCCAGAGAACACACTAATCACTCGTAATTCCCACTAATGACAAAGTGTGCAGTGTCAATATGAACTCACTGGCTCCTTATGCGTATTTGTAATATTGAATCTTTACACCAGAATGTATTTTGAACACTAAATTTTCTGAACCCTTGGCCCCTGAAGAAGGTATAGGACCATCTGATACCGGAAACGCGTCGGGCATTTGGGCATTCACATTGCATGCGTTTTTTTTACAATACATTGGTTTGTCTTATGTAGCACATGTTGTGCATCCTTTTATATGTGGTCTTTTGTATTTGTATTTTAACTCATCATATTAAAGATTTATTTTTTATAATATTTGAGTTGGTGGTCCATTTAAAGTCCCAATTAGGGGGCATTTATTTCTAAGTCTATTCAAAGGGATAGGACCACCATACTCTATATGAGATGATGGGAGTCTCTTTCTAATTTTCAGAGTTTATTCCGACGGCAAAACCGGTCGTGTGTACAGGACATTAGAAATAAACCTCCCTACCTACTTGCAGTCCTCTGTACAGTGTACTCTGAGCTGTTCATATGCAGCGCAGGTTACATTTCCGGCATTGGGGTTGATTTAAGAAAAAAGAGTGGAAAATCTGGTGCACCTCTGCATAGAAACCATCAGCTTCCATGTTTTATTGTTAAAGCTTAACCACTTGCCCTCCAAAAGATTTAGCCCCTTCATGACCAGGCCTTTTTTTGCAATACGGCATTGTGTTACTTTAACTGACAATTGCGCGGTCATGCGACGCTGTACCCAAATAAAATTGATGTCCTTTTTATTTCCCCCACATATAGAGCTTTCTTTTTGGTGGTATTCAATCACCTCTGTGGTTTTTATTTTTTTGCGCTATAAATAAATAAACAAAAAGGACAATTTTGAAAAAAAAATTAAATTTTTACTTTCTGCTATACTTTTAATAGTAATGGCGGCGATTAGTAACTTATAGTGGGACTGCGATTTTGCAGCGGACAGTCGGACACTAAATATGTGCACTGCCGAAAAATTTGTTCTTTTTCGTTTTTTGGGTCGTTCATTATGATCGCAATTTGTAAATTCGAAAATCCGAAAATTTGAAAATCCGAAAAATAAGAAAGAAAATGAAAAAATTCCAAATAACAACTAACTAACTAATAATAACTAACTATTAAATTATAGGTATTGGAATTTCCTTTCAAGTTTGGCTGGTAGTGAACGTAACAAATATGAATTATCCAAAGTTACGAATGCCGCATCTAAATAAATGGAACGGAACAAATTAATAATAAATAATATTAATGATAAAACGTGTACAGCATGACCGAGCAATTACCAGTTAAACTAGCACAGCACTGAATAGCCAAAAATGCCCTGCTCATGAAGGCGGTCCAGAGCTTACATGGATATTTTACTATGACATCCTTTAATGTTATTGCGCTGACATCTTTTGAAACTATTGTTATACAGTACCATGACATCTATAATATATATATATATATATATATATATATATATATATATATATATATATATATATATATATATATATATATATATATATATATATATATATATATATATATTCATTCATTCAATCGTAGAGGAGAACCGCACTCAGCTTACGATTTAGTGCCAGCAATCAGGTCCTCCCACCGACCTAACATTTAAAGAAAAAGTCCAAGAGTTTGCTGCACTTAAAAACTTTCAGTTGCTTTATTTCACATAGTCTTGTAGAAAAATTATAAAGCAAGCATAATCATTGCAAGTCGTGGCAACAAATGCCTATACAATTCAGATATGAATGGATTACGTTTCGGGCTAGTAAGCTTACGCCCTTCCTAATATCCGTTAAAGCACATCTGAGGATTTCATTACAATCATTCATTTAAATACAGATTAGTGGAATACATCACACATGGAATCAATATGGTTAATTAGTTCAATCCACATTACGTTCAACACCTATATGTGTATATGTATTTTTGTTCCACCAAAACACAAAATCTGTCAAATTGCGGCCAATATCTCTATCTCCCGTTCTTATTTTTCGGTAAAATTTATAAACCTATAAAAGATGTAAAAGATACATACCGTATATAGATAGGACAAATATGCCCACATATAGAGTTCTTTGTTACACCACATTTTTTTTCCTTTTCTTTATCCAAACGATCAATTATATTCCTAGGATTAGACAAACAGATAAAGATCCAAATCAACATTTAAACCATATGGGGCAATAGTATTTAAAAAATGTATCCAGTATACCTCTCTTTTCCTTAGAATAATTTCACGGTTTCCTCCCCTCCTATTTTTCTCTATTCCTTCTAGGACCATGTATTTTAATTGTGATACATTGTGTCCAAGTTCTAAAAAGTGTCTCGCCATCGGTAATTGTGTTAATTTATGACGTATTGAATATTTATGTCTTGCTATCCTATCCTTTACTTTTTGTGTAGTTTCTCCAACATAAACTAAACCACATGGGCACTTTATAGCATATATCACGTATGAAGATTGACATGTATAGTATCCACGTATAGGGATATTAAAACCCCTATGTGGGTGTGTAAAACATTTACCTTTAATCATAGAATTGCATTGTTTGCATGACAAACAGGGATATGATCCCAAGTTTTTTGGTCCCAAAAAGGTTGGTTTTGGAGTTATAGATAAAGGTTGGTCCGATTTTATCAATCGGTCCCGTATTGTTCTACCTTTTCTATAGGAGGGCATAGGTGGATTCCAAAATTCTTGTACCATAGGGTAACTAGTTTTTAAAAGGTTCCAATGTCTCTTGACTATTTGGGAGATTTTATTGGAAAAGGGGTGGTACTGCATGATGAAAGGAATTATTTTTGTTTCTCTTCAAGGTATCTTAATACAATCAGTATTAGAGTATTCCATATCAACTAAGGCTTGGGGATATCGTCTGTTAATAAGTTTGTTTTTCATTTCATTGAGTCTCTGATCACGGCACGGGGGGGTCACTCACGATCCGCTGTACCCTCATCATCTGACTCTTTGGGATAGATGAAAAAACATTAGGAGGATAAAAGCTATTGAAGTGTAGCAATTGATTATGATCTGTAGGTTTCACATACAGGTCAGTAGTGATCTGCATATTACTCAACTTAAGTGTAGTGTCTAAAAAAGAGATCTCGTTTTTACCGATTTCGATATTAACCTTGAGGCCAGGTATTAAATAGTTAATATACTTATCAAACAGAAATGGGCTATCCATGTTGCCATCCCATACAGCGAAAATATCGTCCAAAAATCTATACCAACATTGGCAATGTTTAAGAAATAAATAATTCACATAAATATAAGAAGTTTTGATCATATTCATGAATGCATTCGCATATGGGGGTGCAACATTTGAACCCATCACTGCCCCATTTAGTTGTAAAATGAGTATCCTTGAAAAGAAAATAGTTCTCCTCAAGGGTAATTTTCAATAGGTCAAGCAAAAATGAAATCTGTTTGAATTTATAAATACCTGACTGGGTTAACAACCGCTGGCATGCCTCAATTCCCAAATCATGAGGGATAATGGTAAACAAACTAGAGACATCCCATGATATTAGAATGGAATCTGGTGACAATTTTGTATCTTGAATTTTAGATAAAAAGTCTGTAGTATCTTTTATATATGATTTAGTGAAATGATTCTAAGGAAAAGAGAGGTATACTGGATACATTTTTTTAAATACTATTGCCCCATATTTAAATGTTGATTTGGATCTTTATCTGTTTGTCTAATCCTAGGAATATAATTGATCGTATGGATAAAGAAAAGGAAAAAAAATGTGGTGTAACAAAGAACTCTATATGTGGGCATATTTGTCTTATCTATATATGTATCTTTTATAGGTTTATAAAATGTACCGAAAAATAAGAACGGGGAGATAGAGATATTGGCCGCTATTTGCCAGATTTTGTGTTTATGGTGTAACAAAAATACATATACACATATAGGTGTTGAACGTAATGTGGATTGAACTAATTAACCATATTGATTCCATGTGCGATGTATTCCACTAATCTGTATTTAAATGACTGATTGTAATGAAATCCTCAGATGTGCGTTAACGGATCTTAGGAAGGGCGTAAGCTTACTAGCCCGAAACGTAATCCATTCATATCTGAATTGTATTCGGAATTGTATAGGCATTTGTTGCCACGACTTTGTTTGGAATGATTATGCTTGCTTTATAATTTTTCTATAAGACTATGTGAAATAAAGCAACTGAAAGTTTTTAAGTGCAGCAACCTCTAGGA
Organism: Lithobates clamitans; assembly: GCA_037952925.1. Classification (NCBI taxonomy): domain Eukaryota; kingdom Metazoa; phylum Chordata; class Amphibia; order Anura; family Ranidae; genus Lithobates; species Lithobates clamitans. Next base: position 95,333 of record JBBGZY010002759.1, on the reverse strand, counting down.
CTTTTTCTTTATATATATATATATATATATATATATATATATATATATATATATATATATTTTAGAAGGCCAGTATGCTTGCCAGAATTAAAGGGGAGGAGCCCAGGGGGTATATAAGCCGATCACTTCCCCTTTGTCAGATCCAGTGCACAATACTACTCGTCACTGGGCTGACTCTTCCCAGCTCACCTTGTGTTCATGAGTCAGTTCGTTCGATTACACATGTCTTGCAGCTTTTTCATCTGCAGTTCTCATTTGTTGTTGCAGGTAGGGTTCGAACCTTTTTCGTTCATACACAATGTTGCGATTTATGTTTCCTATCCTGCATCCCTTTTGTTCTTAGCTGCCTCTGAGTTGTTGTCAGTCATGTCCTGTCATCATTCGGCACAGGTGTAGTAGATTCACATGTTCCCTCAGCCTTGCTTGTCATCCCACCCACAAACACACGTTTCATTTGTAGATCCAAGCCTCCGAGCCACTGTTAGTCGTTGTCCGGTTTCACTCGTTCCAGGCTTCGTTGCTCATAGCAGTGGTGGGACAAGGTAATTCAGTGCCCAGGGCGAAGATGCCAAAATGTGCCCCCCCCTCCTCCCGAGCAGGGGGCGGAGCTAGTTGAAGCATGTGCAGTAGACCAAAACATATGTAATGGTTGCGGAGTGCACCAGTATTACACACATACACACACAGCCAATTCAATTGCTTTGATGATGGCTTGGTTTACAGCCAATAAGTAATAGCAATAATGGCTGCCCAATGGTGATTTCTGAAGATTGTAAATGGAGCTCAAGAACTAGCTGAAGCTGACCTAGGCTTCTGTCAAATGGTCCTGCTGGAAATCCTCCTTTGATCAGCAGGCTGCAGCGCTGATCATTGTATTCTGATCAGTGGAGGAGTCCTGCTGTCAGAGCACAATAGCACAGACGGGAGAGGGGGGGGTCTCTGAATCCACCTTGTTTGTGTGCATGCAGAGATCTATTAGTTTTTCTTCCAGCAGGCTGAACAAAAAAAAACTAATAGTGTGTACCCAGATTTAGACAATGTGTCAGGGGAAACATTTGTCATTCTTAGTGCTCCCGCACATGAACAGTAAAGGTGAGCATACACTTTACAATCTGATTGTACAATTTCTGCATCTCCCTTCAATCTACCAAAATGTTGTAATATGAGGACAAACCTAAACAATTCATTATCCAATTAGTAGTATCCAATCAGGCAGGCCCTTGTACTACATAGTTGGTGGTAGAGCCAAAATATATTGTACAATCAGATTTTATAGTAAATGTTAAGCTGGCCATAGATGGATCAGTTTTTTTTGATCAGTAAGTGTCTGTATGAAAAAACTGAGCCGATCCCCCTCATCCACAAAAGTGAGGTGGATGAAGGAATCCTCTCCACTGAGACATTGCATTGTGATAGTGGTCAGAATACATTGATTAGCGCTGCAGATCAAAGGAAAAATTTCCAACAAGCTGGTTTGAGAGAAGTTATTCATATTTGACTTCTCTTTAGCAGGATTGAAACTCATCCAGTCGTTGGTGAACCAGCTGAATTTCCATTCATGTCCAGACTTAGTAGCTCCTGTGTAAAATCCTTGCTGTTTTCTGATGCCTGCGGAGCTGGGGAAATCACTAAGCCTCCATGTACAGGAGATGTTTAGGCCCATTCAGACGTGTGTGTCCTGTGCAGGGCTCTCTTGTGCATTGTGTGCATCCCTGTGCCAGTGTTCTATTCATTTTTATTGGGACCCAAACCTGCATGTCATATTAGAACACAGAGGCTGTGTGCATGCAACCTCATGTCCCAGTAGAAATGAATGGGGTGGTGGCACAGGGATGCACACAATGCTCATGCATCCCCATGCTGATAAATGACAGCCCCGCATAGGAGCCACATGTCTGCACCTCATCTTAAAAGGTCCTTCATAAAAACAGAATCAGAAAAGAACAGTTGTCTACATAGCTGGAACTGTGATATCATGTCGGAAAGAAGATCACCTGTTAGCTGAGTAGTGGCAGCCTCAGCAGCACAGAGACATAGGAGAGAGACACCACTTACTTATAGGACTGGAGAAGAGGGGACCCGAGGGAAAGGGCACAGCAGGGGAGGGGTCACAACACAGAGGAGGGGTCACCTCCACATTGTCCAGAGCAGGGAGGGAAAAAAAACAGGAGGCTAGGGGGCGGAGCTGGTGATGTCACACAGACATCGTGACACTCTGTAAGTAGGAGTGATAGGAATGAATGGAGAGGGGGAGGAGCCGCTGTCCAGGCAAGCAGAGGAGCAGGAAAGCTGTATGCATCTGGAATCATAGGAAAGCATATGCTTTCCCAACCTTATGCGCTCCCGCCCACTCCACTCTACTGTCGCTCGGGGACTAGACAGTGCACTGTGCAGGCAGGGGGCGGGTGTAGTGCTACGATCTAGCATACACGCAGGAACAAAGCTGCTCTCTTCCTACCCTGTTAGATTCGGCACTCGGCAGAACATTCTGTGCTGGGCATGGTTACACTCGGCAGACAGCGCCCTCTTCCTTTAATTAAATCATTCCACCCAGGGCAGCTGCTTGTCCCGCCCACCCCTAGTACCGTCCCTGGCTCATAGGATTCACAGTCTATGGAGTTGCCATCTCATCTGTTTGGAGATAAGCATGTATTGTTTGCACAGGTTCTGTGGCTGATTGAGGTGGTAATTAGACCCACCTGGTGTCTTCTCTGCACTTGATTAGCATGGAGGGCTGGGTGGTTGCTATGGGTTCAGTTTTAGAGCTCTTTCACACTGGGGCGGTTTGCAGGCGTTATTGCGCTAAAAATAGCGCCTGCAAACCAACCTAAAACTGCCTTTACTGTTTCTTCAGTGTAAAAGCCTGAGGGCATCATGGGTATCCCGCACCCCAATTCATAGCGGTTCCTATATAAACCTACGATTCACTACTTATGTTATTTCTACTAACCGATTCGTTTTACATTTGTACACATCACAATCCGGTTCAAACCTAGTCGCATCGGCGGCACAATGGTTCACATCACCAGTATCCCACACACCAATTCGTAATGATCCCTATCACAAATCTAGGATTCATTACGTATGCTACTTCGCAGTTCGTTCCTACATATACAATTTCTACTATCCTTTTTCTTTTTTGCCTATCAGTAGGTGACCTTTTCTTGCAATCACTGCAAGATACACATCTCATCATAACTCCTTGCATTTGCTGCAAAAACACGCATCTCAGTACAAACTCCTTGCAATTGCTACAAATACACGTATCTTACCATTTACCCATTTGCAATCACTGCAAAACATGCATCTCAGTATAAACTCCTTGCAATCACTGCAAAACACGCATCTCAGCATTTACCTATTTTTGCAATCACTGCAAAACATGCATCTCAGTATAAACTCCTTGCAATCGCTGCAAAACATGCATCTCAGCATATACCCATTTGCAATTGCTGCAAACATGCATCTCAACATATACTCCTTGCAATCACTGCAAGCACACTCAGTGGTGCCCATACAGCCCACTTCATTTTTTAGTGGCACTTAATCGGTCACTCGTCTAGAGTGGCATTCATATGAGCCACTCATCGTTTTCGTCTGTCTTTTCTCCCTCGGGTCAGTCGAGTTCAGGTTCCATCCTGTACCAGGTTGGACGTTCTTTCCCAGGTTTAAAAAAAAACGCTATGTTTGCATCTTCACCAGGGCCAGTCGCATAAAAGGGGGACAAAAAAAAGAGAGGGAGAAAAAAAGTAAAGAAATCTTGTTGCACTCATGTCGCCCCTACTGCAGGTGTTTCCTGTTGACCGAGTTTCGATCCTAACCAGGACCTCTCTACTAGAGCATCAGTCAGGACCTAGTTCATGGGCTTTTCTATCACATCATTCTACAGCACCCTTTCACTATACCGTTACTTCACATACATCATTGGATGTTATCTTCAGGCGTTTGTTCTGTCACATATGTCTATACATGACACTCTGTTTTCGAAGGGCGACCCTTCACCTCACAGACAAGGTCGCTTAACAGTAGGCTTGCTGGCAGTGCAAGTGTTAGCAGGCCGAGCACATGTCACCCATTACAGACCACAACATTCCTACGTAGGCCATACCAGACTTCTACTTCTCGCCCCAGTACGCCCTGGGGTTCTGGTCTTCAGGTTTGTGCTCGCAACAGACAGGCACCCGAGCTATCGGTTATCTGGCCAGTCACCTCCTGGCCCACCTCAGTCGCCACGCACTCTTCGGAGTTTTCTAAATTTCCACTCTACATAAGTTCTGCACAACAGAACTCTGTCAGCTCCTGTCTACGCCTATCATTCCTTTTTCTGTACATCTCACTTTTTCCTCCTCTGAGTTCTCTTTACCACTCTGCTCTGTATCCTATGGCTATGACTCCTCTTGAGCACTCTTTTGTCTTCTGGTGGGAGCCATGACGCAGGCTGGCAGCAAGGACTTTACACCCGCCCCTCTGTTACCCCCCCCAAGCGGGCTCAGAGCACGGCTGCCTGCAGTCCCCCAGGGGACGGAACATCCCCAAACTCATGGCTGAGCTGAGTCGCAGGCATATTCCCTTTCCCGCTATGGCCAGGAAGGCAGAGCTTTTCAGGCTCCTCTTCCCGCCTCCAGCTGCAGCTGGGCCCAACAGGCATTCCTACAATCCATCCACAGGGCCCAGCTGCACTCTTTGGTCTCCTCCTTTAGCCGCAACAGTTTGGACGTTCAGACCAGAGTCACACCTTTGAAAGTTAGCCCACCCATGGCCCTCCCTGACCTGGTCATGGTCCCGATGACAGCTTCTCCTTCTGCAGATACACCAGGCCCTACACCTATCGTCCTGCCCACTCATCTTGTCCTGACCAGCGTCAGGGAGGATATATTGGAGGGCAAAGACGTCAATTGGCATCCCTGCTCATCTCAGTCCATGACTTAGCTGACAACAAATCATATGCCTGGGGGGATGTCTCAGTGGTTGTCAAGTCGAGAGACCCCAGCCTCAGTCTTAAGCTGTCAGCCACTGAGTTCGCCCTGGCCTTTAGGATGTTCAGAGACATACTTTGTTCAGCCACCCTTAGCAGGAGGGAGGAGCTGGACTTATACCTTCATGCAGTGACAGATCTTGCTTACAAATATGGAGGTTTTGCCTTCTACGACTACAATCGGTCATTTTCAGCCAAAGCAGCAGTGAGACTTGCCCAGTTCCAGATCAGCTCTGACTGGAACCTCACAGACACGGAACTCTTTTGTCGCCACTTCGCCCTCAAAACTGACGTTTTTAACCTGTCACACCAGGCCCAGTGTCACAGGGTTATCCATTATCCGGATGATTTTCTGCTCATCGAACACCTGGACATGCCTCCCCGGTAGATCTAGACAAGCTAAGAGAGGTCTTCAACAATCTCAATGAACACATAGTATAAGGCCCAACACATTTCATAAGTTTCTCAGGCATCATCTTGGACACACGCGCCATGCAGCCTAGCCTGGCTTCTGACAAATTGGCTCATGTTAGGTCGGTCGTTCATGAGTTTACCCGGTCACAGGATTGTACTAAAAGACAGCTGCAGTCCTTGATAGGGATGCTCAATTTCGCTATGAGAATTATTCCTCAGTGGCGGTCATTCATCTCATGGCTCTTAGACTTTCTCGCCCGAGTGCAGGACCCGACCAAGTCCTCAGATTAGACCCATCAGCAATAGAAGACTTGGATATGTGGAACGAGTTCCTCATCAAATGCAACGGCATATCAATGTTTTTCCCTCAGTATCAGCTCAGTCACCCCAGGTATTCACAGATGCTGCAGCCTCCACCGGCTTTGCTGCAATTTTTGGCCATCACTGGTTCGCCAGACCTTGGCCCCCGGAAATCTGCCTGATTCCTGGTTTCCCTCAATCTTCATCATTGTTCAAGCTGTACACCATTGTGGAAGCAGCCCAAGTCTGGGGCCACACATGGACAGGTCAGACAGAGCTCTTCACCACAGACAACCAGGCTACAGCCGACATCATTATTAAGGGTAGAGCCAAGTCGCTCCCCGTCATGTCCTTCCTGCGCAGACTGCTGCAATTATCACTGCATCACCAAATGTAACAGTTACTGTGAGCATATCCCTGGCAAATGCAATGCTGCAGCCGATGCACTGCCCCGCTTCAATTTTGTATCATTCTTCCAGCAGGAACCCGGAGCTGACCCATCATTCACTCCTATCCCACCTTGGTCTCAACTAACAATGGATTGAAGTCACACCTTGCCAATGCAACCCGACTCATCAACCACTCACTGTCTAGCAACACATCGCACGGCCTGGAACACCTACCGTAGATTCCTTCCACTTGTCCCGGAACCACAGCAGATGACGTCACTCATGTCTTAGCCTTTATATCTTATTGCCACCCACAGCTGGCTCTCGCTTATATCAGCTGGCTCTCGCTCATATCACTATCAGGCTGTACCTGGCCGGTATCCAAGCCACTAAGTCCTTCATCTTACGGTCTCCAAAACGCAACAAACTGGACCCGGAGTGGATATCAACTAGGCATGTGCAAAATGAAAAAATTTGTTTTGTTTCGTTTCAATTCGTTATTTAATTAATTTAGTTTAGTTAGATTCGTTAAATTCATTAAATTCGTTTTTCAAATCAGTTTTGTTTTCGTCCGAATTCGAAAATATTTCAACCGGATTCGATATTATTTCAACCGCATTCGAAAATATTTCAACTGTATTAGAAATTATTTCAATCGTATTCGATAATATTTCAATCGCATTCGAAAATATTTCTACCGAATTTGATAATATTTCAACTGCATTCGAAATTATTTCAACTGTATTCAAAATTATTTCAACTGTATTCAAAATTATTTCAATCGTATTTGATAATATTTCAATCGCATTCGAAAATATTTCTATTTTCGAATTTGATAATATTCAGATAATATTCAGATAATATTCCTCTTCAGCAAACCAGAAGAACGCTGCATGGTTTCGCGTCACCATGGCAGTAAAAGCTGTGAGAGGGATTGAGCGCACCCCAGACTGCATCCGTCATCGGTGAATAAAAATGATTACATTCTCTCTCTCTCTCTCTGTGTTTCCCAGAGGCGTATCTAGTGAAAATGGCACCTATGGCAAGCACTGAAACTGCGCCCCTGTCAAAAAAAAAAAACAGCTAATAAAACTACAAGTCTTTAACCACTTCAGCCCCGGAAGAATTTACCCCCTTCCTGACCAGAGCACTTTTTGTGATTCGGCACTGCGTCGGTTTAACTGACAATTGCGACGTGGCTCCCAAACAAAATTGAAGTCCTTTTTTTCCCATAAATAGAGCTTTCTTTTGGTGGTATTTGATCACCCCTGCGGTTTTTATTTTTTGCGCTATAAACAAAATAAGAGCAACAATTTTGAAAAAAACGCATTATTTTTTAGATTTTGCTATAATAAATATCCCCCAAAAATATATAAAAAAACATTTTTCCTCAGTTTAGGCCAATACGTATTCTTCTACATATTTTTGGTAAAAAAAAAATCGCAATAAGCGTTTATTGATTGCTTTGCGCAAAAGTTATAGCGTTTACAAAAAAAATAAAATTAAAAAAAATAATAAATATTATTTATATATACAGCCATCTTCTGAAATTTGAAATTCATATAGAATAAATTCAAATTTAAATAGAAAAGATTAGAATAGAAAAGAATAGAATAGAATAACAATAGAACAGAATAGAATAAAATTATATATATATATATATATATATATATATATATATATATATATATATATATATATATATATATATATAATCTTTTATTCTATCCTGTACTATTTTTTTCTAGTATATATATATATATATATGATCTATTGTTTTTCTAAGATATTATTTTCTATTCTATTTCAATTCAATTTCATTCTATATGAAATTTGAATTTCGGAAAATGGTTTTATATATATATATATATATATATATATTAGATATTTATTTATATATAACCATCTATTGAAATTCGAAATTCATAAAGAATGAATTCAAATTCGAATAGAAAAGATTAGAATAGAAAAAAAAATAGAACAGAATAGAATAAAATATAATATATATATACACATTATATTTTACTTAATTCTGTTCTATTGTTTTTCTAGTCTATTTTCTATTTCTAGTCTAATCTTTTCTATTCGAATTCATTCTATATGAAATTCGAATTTCGGAAAATGGTTATATATATATATATATATATATATATATATATATATATATATATATATATATATATATGTATATATATAAAATATTTATATATATAACCATCTTTTGAAATTCGAAATTCATATAGAATGAATTCAAATTCGAATAGAAAAGATTAGAATAGAAAAACAATAGAACAGAAAATAATCTAATATATATATTATATTTTATTCTATTCTGTTCTATTGTTTTTTTAGTCTATTTTCTTTTCTTTTAAAAATTCATTCCATATGAAATTTGTATGTCGGGAGATGGTTTTATATATATATATATATATATATATATATATATATATATATATATAAACATTTTCCTGATCTGTTCTATTGTTTTTCTATGATATTCTTTTCTATTATTTTCTAATCTATTCTAATCTTTTACATATAAATTCGATTTCATTCTATATGAAATTCGAATTTCAGAAAATGGTTATTTATATATATATTCGAGAAAAAAAAAAATATATATATATATATATTTTTTTTTTCTGATCTGATCTATTGTTTTTCTATGATATTATTTTCTATTCTATTTAAATTCAATTTCATTCTATATGAAATTTGAATTTCGGAAAATGGTTTTATATTTATATATATATATATATATATATATATATATATATATATATATATATATATATATATATATATTAGATATTTATATATATATAACCATCTATTGAAACTCGAAATTCATATAGAATGAATTCAAATTCGAATAGAAAAGATTAGAATAGAAAAAGAAAATAGAACAGAATAGAATAAAATATAATTTTCTATTTTCTATTTCTAGTCTAATCTTTTCTATTCGAATTCATTCTATATGAAATTAGAATTCGGAAAATGGTTATATATATATATATATATATATATATATATATATATATATATATATATATATATATATATTTATGTATATATATAAAATATTTATATATATAACCATCTTTTGAAATTCGAAATTCATATAGAATGAATTCAAATTCGAATAGAAAAGATTAGAATAGAAAAACAATAGAATAAAAAAGAATCTAATATATATATTACATTTTATTCTATTCTGTTCTATTGTTTTTCTAGTCTATTTTCTTTTAAAAATTCATTCCATATGAAATTTGTATGTCAGGACATGGTTTTATATATATATATATATATATATATATATATATATATATATATATATATATATATATATATATATATATATATATATATATATATATATATATATAGATATTTATCTATATATAACCATCTATTAAAATTCGAAATTCATATAGAATGAATTCAAATTTGAATAGAAAAGATTAGAATAGAAAAAAAAATAGAATTTCAAAAGATGGTTTTATATATATATAACCATTTTCCGAAATTCGAATTTCTTATAGAATTAAACTGAATTTGGATAGAGTAGAAAATAATATCTTAGAAAAACAATAGATCAGATCAGAAAAAAAAATATATGTATATATATATATATATATATACATATATATATATATATATATATATATATACTAGAAAAACAATAGAACAGAATAGAATAATATATTATATTTTATTCTATTCTGTTCTATTGTTACTCTATTCTATTCTATTTTTTTCTATTCAAATTTGAATTAATTCTATATGAATTTCAAATTTCATAAGATAGCTATATAAATAAATATTATATATATATATATATATATATATTTTATATATATATATATATATATATATATATATATATATATATATATATATATATATATATATATATATATATATATATATATATATATATATATATTTTTTTTTTCTTTTTTTTCTGATCTGTTCTATTGTTTTTCTATGATATTATTTTCTATTCTTTTTAAATTCAATTTCATTCTATATGAAATTCGAATTTTGGAAAATGGTTTTATATATATATATATGTATATATATATATTAGATATTTATTTATATATAACCATCTATTGAAATTCGAAATTCATATAGAATGAATTCAAATTCGAATAGAAAAGATTAGAATAGAAAAAAAAATCGAACAGAATAGAATAAAATATAATATATATACACATTATATTTTACTCAATTCTGTTCTATTGTTTTTCTAGTCTATTTTCTATTTCTAGTCTAATCTTTTCTATTCGAATTCATTCTATATGAAATTTGAATTTCAGAAAATGGTTATATATATATAAAAAATATTTATATATATAACCATCTTTTGAAATTCAAAATTCATATAGAATGAATTCAAATTCGAATAGAAAAGATTAAATAGAAAAACAATAGAACAGAAAATAATCTAATACATATATTACATTTTATTCTATCCTGTTCTATTGTTTTCCTAGTCTATTTTCTTTTCTTTTCTTTTAAAAATTCATTCTATATGAAATTCGAATGTTGGGACATGGTTATATATATATATATATATATATATATATATGTGTGTGTATATATGTATATAATTTTTTTTTTCCTGATCTGTTCTATTGTTTTTCTATGATATTCTTTTCTATTATTTTCTAATCTATTCTAATCTTTTATATTCAAATTCGATTTCATTCTATATGAAATTCGAATTTCAGAAAATGGTTATTTATATAAATATATTCGAGAAAAAAAAAAATACATATATATATCTATATATTTTTTTTTTTTCTGATCTGATCTATTGTTTTTCTATGATATTATTTTCTATTCTATTTAAATTCAATTTCATTCTATATAAATTTGAATTTTGGAAAATGGTTTTATATATATATATATATTAGATATTAATTTATATATAACCATCTATTGAAATTCGAACATCATATAGAATGAATTCAAATTCGAATCGAAAAGATTAGAATAGAAAAAAAATAGAACAGAATAGAATAAAATATAATATATATATACACATTATATTTTACTCAATTCTGTTCTATTGTTTTTCTAGTCTATTTTTCTATTCTATATGAAATTCGAATTTCAGAAAATGGTTATTTATAACCATCTTTTGAAATTTGAAATTCATATAGAATGAATTCAAATTCGAATAGAAAAGATTAGAATGGAAAAACAATAGAACAGAAAATAATCTAATATGTATATTATATTTTATTCTATTCTGTTCTATTGTTTTTCTAGTCTATTTTTTTTTCTATTCAAATTCGAAATCATTCTATATGAAATTCGAATTACGGAAAATGTTTTTATATATATATATATATATATATATATAAAAATATTTATATATATATAACCATCTTTTGAAATTCGAAATTCATATAGAATGAATTCAAATATGAATAGAAAAGATTAGAATAGAAAAACAATAGAATAGAAAAGAATCTAATATATATATATTATATTTTATTCTATTCTGTTCTATTGTTTTTTTAGTCTATTTTCTTTTATTTTCTTTTAAAATTTCATTCCATATGAAATTTGTATGTCGGGACATTGTTATATATATATATATATATATATATATATATATATATATATATATATATATATATAAAAAATGTTTTCCTGATCTGTTCTATTGTTTTTATATGATATTCTTTTCTGTTATTTTCTAATCTATTCTAATCTTTTATATTCAAATTCGATTTAATTCTATATGAAATTCGAATTTCAGAAAAAGGTTATTTATATATATATCAAATTCTTTTCAAATTCGAAAAGAAAAGATTAGAATAGAAAAAAAATAGAACAGAATAGAATAAAATATAATATATATACACATTATATTTTACTCAATTCTGTTCTATTGTTTTTCTAGTCTATTTTCTATTTCTAGTCTAATCTTTTCTATTCGAATTCGAATTCATTCTATATGAAATTCAAATTTCGGAAAATGGTTTTTTATATATATATATATATATATATATATATATATATATATATATATATATATATATATATATATGTATATATATATAATATTTATATATATAACCATCTTTTGAAATTCGAAATTCATATAGGATGAATTCAAATTCGAAGAAAAACAATAGAACAGATCAGAAAAAAAATTATATACATATATATATATATATATATATATATATATATATATATATATATATATATATATATATATATATATATATATATATCATTTTTTTTCTGATCTGTTCTATTGTTTTTCTGTGATATTCTTTTCTATTATTTTCTAATCTATTCTAATCTTTTATATTCAAATTCAATTTCATTCTATATGAAATTCGAATTTCAGAAAATGGTTATTTATATATATATATATTCGAGAAAAAAAAAATATATATATATATATATATTTTTTTTTTTTTTTCTGATCTGATCTATTGTTTTTCTATGATATTATTTTCTATTCTATTTAAATTCAATTTCATTCTATATGAAATTTGAATTTCGGAAAATGGTTTTATATATATTAGATATTTATTTATATATAACCATTTTCTGAAATTTGAATTTCATATAGAATTTATTAAAATTCGAATAGAAAAGATTAGAATAGAAAAAAGAATGAATAAAATATATATATATATGATATTTTATTCTATTCTGTTTTATTGTTTTTCTAGTCTATTTTCTGTTTCTATTTTATATATATATATATATATATATATATATATATATATATATATATATATATATATATATATATATATATATATATATATATATTCTATATAATATTTATATATATAACTTCTGAAATTAGAAATTCATATAGAATGAATTCAAATTCAAATAGAAAAGATTAGAATAGAAAAAAAATAGAACAGAATAGAATTAAAATATATTATATTTTATTCTATTCTGTTCTATTGTTTTTCTTGTATATTTTCTATTTCTATTATAATCCTTTCTATTCAAATTCAATTTCATTCTATATGAAATTTGAATTTTGGAAAATGGTTTTAAATTTATATATTTAACCATCTTCTGAAATTCGAAATTCATATAGAATGAATTCAAATTCCATTAGATAAGATTAGAATAGAGTAGAAAATAATAGAATTATATATATATATATATATATATATATATATATATATATATATATATATATATATATATATATATATATATATATATATATATATATATTATATAACCATCTTCCGAAATTTAAATTTAGTATAGAATGATTACATATTAGAATAGAATAGAAAATAATAGAAAAAAATATAATAGAAAAACAACAGAACTGCATAGAATAAAGTATAATATATATTATTTTAGTTTCCATTGTTTTGATATTTGTTATTTTCCAATCTATTTTCGAATTCAAATTTATATATTATTATAATTATTATTATTATATATTTATATTTATTTATACTATTCGAATTTCAGAAGATGGTCATATTCTGTTGTATTTTATTACATTCTATTAAATTGTATTCTATTCTTTACATTTCTTTTATTTTTATTCTATTGTTTTATTATTTTATATTCTATTTTATTGTATTCTTTTTTAGAAATCAATTTATATTTTTTCTAATTCGATTCGAATTTGTTTTCTAATCGAATAGATTTCAAATTTGTTTTCGAATTCGATTCGAATTTCGTCCGTGGGTTTTCGATTCGAAACATTTCGGATTCGTTTAAATTCGTTAGTATTGTAATTCGGTATTTCGGATGCATCCGAATGTCTGAATAATGAAAATTTCGTCCGAATTTCGATTCGGAACTAAATGAAATGCACATGTCTAATATCAACTTCTTTCGAACCAGCAACGATCTTTGACCGTCTGCTCTTTTACCTACTCAGCCAGCCAGTCTCCATCCCATTATTGCCTTTTCCGGTCAACCCCCTGAGTGGCAGTCAGTTTATTAAACATGTTGGGGTCCTACTGGTCAACTTAGGCCTAGACCCCGGGCGGTATTCTGGACATTCCTTTGGATCAGCGCAGGCTCAGTCACATCTCAGCACAGAGTACCAGACCATGTGACCAAGAAGCCAGGCAGGTGAAAGTCTGCCTGCTTGCCAGATATATAGTCCAAACCCTCAAGATGGCCCTTTCTCCAAGCTTACTCAATGAGATTAGAGGCAATAAAGATGCTTCCCTACCTGGTTATTTTTGGCCCCTTTTCTTGCCATACCTACCAGACGACCAAAAGCCACACCTCAGGTGTATTTATGTTGTGACTCTTATCCTGTGTTTGTGATCCACATTTGTCTCGGTCTTAGTGCCACGACCATAAATTATATATATATATATATATATATATATATATATATATATATATATATACACACACACACACAGTGGGGACGGAAAGTATTCAGACCCCTTTAAATTGTTCACCCTGTTATATTGCAGCCATTTGCTGAAATCATTTAAGTTCATTTTTTTCCTCATTAATGTACACACCGCACCCCAGATTGACAGAAGAACACAGAATTGTTGACATTTTTGCAGATTTATTAAAAAAGAAAAACTGAAATATCACATGGTCCTATGTATTCAGACCCTTTGCTGTGACACTCATATTTAACTCAGGTGCTGTCCATTTCTTCTGATCATCCTTGAGATGGTTCTACACCTTCATTTGAGTCCAGCTGTGTTTGATTATACTGATTAGACTTGATTAGGAAAGCCACAGACCTGTCTATATAAGACCTTACAGCTCACAGTGCATGTCACAGCAAATGAGAATCATGAGGTCAAAGGAACTGCCTGAAGAGCTCAGAGACAGAATTGTGGCAAAGCACAGATCTGGCCAAGGTTACAAAAAAATTTCTGCTGCACCTAAGGTTCCTAAGAGCACAGTGGCCTCCATAATCCTTAAATGGAAGATGTTTGGGATGACCAGAACCCTTCCTAGAGCTGGTCATCCAGCCAAACTGAGCTATCGGGGGAGAAGAGCCTTGGTGAGTGTCACGTACCTGGTAGGTTGTGAGCCTGAAGTGCAGGAAAAGACCTCCCTTACAGCTCCCACTCCCGTTCCCCTGGAATGGAGACAGAGGGCCAGGAGTGAAGAGTGGTATGGGTGCCTGGCAGGATCAACAGTTGCTGAAAGTCCAGTAGTGGTGGCACCCTCTGGAGTCAGTAGTCTGAGGAGTAGACTGAGGACAGAGACTGGAATGCAGGACTGGAACCAGGAACAACAGCAGGTAATAGCAGACTGGAAGCTGGACTGGAACAACAGCAGAAGATAGCCTGGAACACTGGACTGGAACCAGGAACAACAGCAGGTAATAGACTGGAACGCTGGACTGGTACACAGCAGAAGATAGTCTGGAACGCTGGGCTGGAACACAGCAGAAGGTAGCCTGGAACGCTGGACTGGAACACAGCAGAAGGTAGCCTGGAACGCTGGACTGGAACCAGGAACAACAGCAGGTAATAGCAGACTGGAAGTTGGACTGGAACCAGGAACAACAGCAGGTAATAGCAGACTGGAAGCTGATGAACACAGCGGAGGGTCAACAAGCCGGTGGTCAGTAACGTTCGGACAGCAGAGGTACCAGGGGTAATGCAGAGGGATGGTCAGGCAAGCCAAGAGGGTCTGGTGCAGGCAGATAGCAGGATCGTCAAACAGGAAGCCGGGTCAGATAACAGGAAACATAGATCAGATCAGGTAACACTCACAGAACGCTGTAGAGCAGACAGCGAGGATGGAGTGTGACAGGCAGGTTTAAATAGCCCGCCTGACACCAGCGGGAGTGCGCGCGCGTGTGCCCGTGCGTGACCGCACCCGTGAACGCGCGCGCATGCGCAATGGGACCCGTGGCCGGGTTCCCGTGCGCCTGGGACGCCGATTACTGGCAGGATCTTCGTGACATTGCCCCCCCCCCAAGGGGCAGCCTCCGGATGCCCCTTTGAAAAAATTTCTCTGGATGAGCTGTTTTAAAGGCTTGTAACAGGTCTTCAGCATGAATATTATCCTCTGGTTCCCAAGAATTCTCCTCTGGGCCAAACCCCTTCTACTTTATTAAGAATTGATTTTGGTTACCTCTTTTCCTGTGGTCCATGATAGTCTCCACCTCGAATTCCTCTTCCCCATCTACCAGGATTGGATCAGGAGGATCCGTACTTCGACCTGGAAATGGGTTAGTAATAGATGGTTTAAGCAAGGACACGTGAAAAACTGGATGTACCTTTAGTGAATCCGGGAGTTCAAGTTCATATGCAACTTCATTAATTCTCCGTTTAACAGGGAATGGTCCAAGAAATTTGGGACCCAATTTCTTGGAAGGGCAGGCCAACCTGAGGTTTATGGTGGACAACCATACCTGATCCCCAGGTGCAAGTAAGAGCTCACCTCGCCTCTTTTTATCGAAGGTTGCTTTGTTGTACTCCTGGGTTCTGGTCATGGTGTCCTGTAAAACTTGGTTGTTAGAGGTAAAGAAATCCAATTTCTCCTGGACTGCGGGTACTGTGCATTCTGGAAGAGAGTTTGGTAAAAATGAGGGGTGGAAACCATAATTCGCAAAAAACAGAGTTTGCTTGATAGCAGAATGAATAGAATTGTTATAAGCGAATTCGGCCAATGGTAAAACAGCAATCCAATTATCTTGGGCAAAGGAAGAAAAACAGCGCAAATATTGTTCAAGGGTCTGGTTTGTTCTTTCTGTTTGCACATTAGTCTGGGGGTGATAAGCCGATGAAAATGAGAGTTCAATGTCCAAGGTTTTACACAAAGCCCTCCAGAATCGAGAGGTAAATTGTACCCCTCAATCTGAAACGATGTTAACTGGTACCCCATGGAGCCTGACGACCTCTTTAATGAATGCTTGTGCTGTTTCTGTAGCTGAAGGGGTACCCTTCATTGGGACAAAGTGCGCCATCTTCGACAACCGGTCCACTATGACAAAGATTGAAGTGAAGCCCCCGGCCGGGGGTAGTTCTACAATAAAATCTATTGAGAGCATTTTCCAGGGTCTATCTGGGGCAGGCAAGGGTTTTAGTAAATCCCATGCCTTTGTTTTGTGCCCTTTGTTCCTAAGGCAGGTGGTACAGGACTCAACAAACTCTTTACAATCTTTGCGCAGCTGAGGCCACCAGAAGGTGCGCTGAACCAAATCAGTGGTCTTAGCCACACCGAAATGCCCAGCCAGCGCATGATCGTGGCAGAGCTCTAGTACTGGAACTCGCAGTGTTTCAGGTATAAAGATCCTACTCTCATGCCACAATAACCCATCCTTAACCTGTAGCTCTGTCTTAATGGAAGATTCTATTTCTGCGGAGGCCTGTTTAATCTGGGAAAGCAGGTTTCCCTGAAGTAGAAGAAAGTTCCCTGGAGACAAAATGGTGTCTGGAGGGGAAATCTCTTGAGGTTTGTGAAACATCCTAGACAGGGTGTCAGGTTTGGTATTCTTGGAGCCAGGACGGTAAGTGACATGGAAGGAGAACCTGGAGAAAAAGAGAGCCCACCTGGCCTGATGTGGTTTCAACCTCTTTGCAGACCTCAAATACTCCAGGTTCTTATGATCTGTAAAGATTAAAACTGGATGAGCGGCACCCTCCAACAGATAGCGCCACTCCTCCAATGCTGACTTGATTGCCAACAACTCTCTGTCACCTACATCATAATTTCTCTCTGCCGTGGATAATTTACGAGAAAAGAAAGCCACAGGATGCAGCAGGGCTTTGGTTCCCTGTCTTTGGGATAATACTGCTCCTACAGCAATTTCAGATGCATCCACTTCTAGAATAAATGGCAGAGAGGAATCTGGATGCTTCAGTACAGAGGCGGAGGTAAAAAGGCCCTTGAGAGTCTCAAAAGCCTTTTGAGCCTCGGCCGACCAATGGAAGCGTGTACCCTGTTTGGTAAGCTGTGTGATGGGTGCAATGATGGCTGAGAACCCCTTAATAAATTTGCGGTAAAAATTAGCGAATCCAACGAATCGCTGGATTCCTTTCTTATCAGTCGGCACTGGCCAATCTAGAACAGCCGTGACCTTCTGGGGGTCCATTTTGATGCCCTTACTGGAAATAACTAACCCTAAAAATGGAATACTTTCCTGTTCGAATTCAAATTTTTCAGCCTTTGCATATAGACCGTGTTGTCGAAGTCGGCCCAATACACTTCTGACGTGCCTGCGATGGGATTCAAGGGTACAAGAGAAAATCAATATGTCGTCTAAATAGACGATGACAAACAGGTCTAGAACGTCACGTAACACATCATTAATAAAGTATTGAAATGTGGCAGGGGCATTACACAGGCCGAAAGGCATCACGAGGTACTCAAAATGTCCATAACGGGTACGAAAAGCGGTCTTCCATTCGTCTCCATCCCTGATACGAACTAAATTGTAGGCCCCACGGAGATCAAGTTTGGTGAATATGGTAGCCGTCCCCAGTCTCTGAAACAACTCTGGTACTAAGGAGAGAGGGTACCGATTCTTCACAGTAATTTTGTTTAGTTCGCGGTAATCCACACACGGCCTGAGGGTTTTATCTTTTTTCTGCACGAAGAAGATGCCTGCACCTGCGGGGGACGTGGATGGACGGATGAAGCCTCTTTTGAGGTTTTCGTCAATGTATTCCTTCCATGCCCCTTGCTCCACCTCAGTCAGGGGAAATATTCTTCCAAAAGGAATTTCAGCACCAGGAAGTAACTCAATGGGACAGTCATAGGCCCGGTGAGGGGGTAACACCTCTGCCCTCTGTTTACTAAACACGTCCAGGAAATCATGATAGGCGGAAGGAATGGATTGAAGTAGACTAGGATCTGTATCTAGGCATAACAGAGTAGAGTTCTCCTGGATGTTCTGGGTTCTGCAAAACTGTTGGCAGTACGGAGAGGAAAAGGTCACCTCACCCGTGATCCAATTTATGTCCGGATTATGGGCCTGTAACCATGGCATGCCGAGTATTATGGGGAACAGGGGTGAAGCGATAATGTCCAGGCGCAGCTGTTCCTGATGGACGTGGGAAACGAAAACGGGTATTGGCATAGTCTCTTGGGTGACAGGTCCAGACTTGATAGCGGTCCCATCAGCTAGAAAAAAAACGAGAATCCATGAAACAGCTGCAAGCTCCAGAGTCAATAATGGCGGTGATTTGTAGATCCTTCCCTGGAAGCTGTAGCAGAAGAGGAAGAGCAAGGTGAGTGGTATTTTTAACCAGAGATGTCACATAGTCAATAGATAGGGATAACACTTACGAGGTTTGAGGGGACAGTTCCTGACATAGTGCCTGGGTTCCCCACAATACAGGCACAAGTTATTTACTCGATGACGTTGTCGTTCCTCTGGGGTGAGTGAAGGCCGCAGGACTCCTAATTGCATTGGCTCAGGTAAGTTAAGCGTGGAGGTAGGTGGTGTTGATGATGGGTGATGGGGAATCTTAGGGGTAACCCAAGTTGGACGAGAAGACCCCATAGCTTTCTCAGACCTGCGCTCCCGTAGGCGTCGATCGATCTGGATAGCTAGATTGATTAAAGCATTTAAAGTCTGTGGTGTACCCACCCTGGCCAATTCATCCTTCAGAGGATCAGAAAGTCCCAACCGAAATTGATAACGGAGAGCCGCATCGTTCCAATTAGTATCCGCACTCCACTTCCTGAATTCAGCCACATAATCCTCTGCTGCTCTGCGACCTTGTTGAAGGGTGTGTAGAGCCGCCTCTGCAGTTACAGATAGCTGGGGGTCATCATATAACTGGCCTAGTGCGTCAAAGAAAGTGGAGAGGTTGGTCAGAGATATGTCCTTTTGCTCTAAGAGGTGATGGGCCCAGGTTTGGGGGTCACCAGAGAGTAGAGAAATTACATAGCCCACCTTTGTAGCCTCCAGGGAAAAGGTACGTGGCTGAAGAGCAAAAAATAGTTTGCAGGAGTTGCGGAAGGCTCTGAACTTATGGCGATTTCCAAAGAAACGTTCAGGTGTGGGAACCTTAGGTTCCAGAGGGAGCATCACCATCACCATCACCTTGAGGAAGGCCCAACTGAAGGAGCAGGAGCAGAGGAAGCTCCCTGGGTCCCAATGGGGTTAGACAGGGTTAACACTCGTTCCTCCAGTCTGGTGTATCCTTGCTGCAGATTTTTGACTGCTTCAGTCAATCCTGCCAGGTGTGCACAGAGTTCCTCCATGGGAGACGTTCCCTGCTCAGGCTCAGACATGGCTGTCTGCTACTGTCACGTACCTGGTAGGTTGTGAGCCTGAAGTGCAGGAAAAGACCTCCCTTACAGCTCCCACTCCCGTTCCCCTGGAATGGAGACAGAGGGCCAGGAGTGAAGAGTGGTATGGGTGCCTGGCAGGATCAACAGTTGCTGAAAGTCCAGTAGTGGTGGCACCCTCTGGAGTCAGTAGTCTGAGGAGTAGACTGAGGACAGAGACTGGAATGCAGGACTGGAACCAGGATCAACAGCAGGTAATAGCAGACTGGAAGCTGGACTGGAACAACAGCAGAAGATAGCCTGGAACACTGGACTGGAACCAGGAACAACAGCAGGTAATAGACTGGAACGCTGGACTGGAACACAGAAGAAGGTAGCCTGGAACGCTGGACTGGAACACAGCAGAAGGTAGCCTGGAACGCTGGACTGGAACCAGGAACAACAGCAGGTAATAGACTGGAACGCTGGACTGGTACACAGCAGAAGATAGCCTGGAACGCTGGGCTGGAACACAGCAGAAGGTAGCCTGGAACGCTGGACTGGAACACAGCAGAAGGTAGCCTGGAACGATGGACTGGAACCAGGAACAACAGCAGGTAATAGCAGACTGGAAGCTGATGAACACAGCGGAGGGTCAACAAGCCGGTGGTCAGTAACGTTCAGACAGCAGAGGTACCAGGGGTAATGCAGAGGGATGGTCAGGCAAGCCAAGAGGGTCTGGTGCAGGCAGATAGCAGGATCGTCAAACAGGAAGCCGGGTCAGATAACAGGAAACACAGATCAGATCAGGTAACACTCACAGAACGCTGTAGAGCAGACAGCGGGGATGGAGTGTGACAGGCAGGTTTAAATAGCCCGCCTGACACCAGCGGGAGTGCGCGCGCCCGTGCGTGACCGCACCCTTGAACGCGCGCGCATGCGCAATGGGACCCGTGGCCGGGTTCCCGTGCGCCTGGGACGCCGGTTACTGGCAGGATCTTCGTGACAGTGAGAGAGGTAAAGAAGAACCCAAAGATCACTGTGGCTGAGCTCCAGAGATGCAGTCATTAGATGGGAGAAGGTTGTAGAAAGTCAGCCATCATTGCAGCCCTCCACCAGGCGGGGCTCTATGGCAGAGTGGCCTGATGGAAGCCTCTACTCGGTGCAAGACACATGAAAGCCCGCATGGAGTTTGCTAAAAAAAAAACACCTGAAGGACTCCAAGATGGTGAGAAATAAGATTATCTGGTCTGAGACCAAGATAGAATACACCGATTAGTGCTGCAGACGATTTGCTGCAAGCTGCTGATTGAAGAAGGTTCACACCTAGTTGGATGAGGGTTTCCCTGCATCAGATTTGCATGTCAGGAGAATGTGACCGTCTGTCTATGGAGCCGGTTCACACATCTCCGCTGCGGCTCTGGTGCGAATTGCACAGGAGTCCTGTGTGTCTTTGGGTCCGTTTCAGGTCCGAAATCAGCCCAAAAATTCGGGCTAATATCGGACCTGAAATGGTGAACGGGGATGCACCGGACTCCTGCTGTGAGCCGCATGCGGCAATAGTGTGGACCCAGCCTCAAGCAGTCCTGTTTAACCACTTCAATACCGGGGACTCTCACCCCCTTCCTGCCCAGGATAATTTTCAGCTTGCAGCGCTGTCTCATTTTGAATGACAATTGCGCATACAACACTGTACCCAAACTAAATTTTTATAATGTTCTTCACACAAATAGAGCTTTCTTTTGGTGGTATTTGATCACCACTGGGGGTTTTATTTTCTGCTAAACAAATAAAAAAAAGACCGAACATTTTGAAAAAAAAATTTTTTGTTTTTCTTTGTTTCTGTTACAAAACTTTGTAAATAAGTACGTTTTCTCCTTCACTGATGGGCACTGATAAGGCGGCACTGATGGGCACTGTTGGGGCTGCACTGACGGGCACTGGTAGGGTGGCACTGATTAGCACTAAAATGCGGCACTGATGGGCCACTGATAGGTGGCACTGATATGCAGCACTGATGGGTACACATAGGTGGCACTGATGGGCACTGAAGGGCACTGAAAGGTGGCACTGATGGGCACTGATAGGTGGCATGGATGGGCACTGATAGGTAGCACTGATGTACACTAATGGATGGTACTGATGGGCATCACTGATTGGCAGGCATTATTGTTTGGCACTGATTGGCATCCATTGTGGCAACTGATTGGCATCCCTGGTGGCCATGGGTGGCATACCTGGTGGTGACTAGTGGTGGGTATCCCTGGTGGTCCTTAGGCGTCTCTGATGGTCCAGTGTGGGCATCCTCAGGGGGGGAGGCTGCGCCGATAATCAATCGGCACAGACCCCCCCATCAGAAGAGCAGACGATTGGCCAGGTGCTTCAATGCACCACCTATGTACAGCATGTAAAAGTTGTAAAAGTCCACGAAACTGCAACAATTCCATGCCGCTCCCGCTAATGGGGGGAGCACTGAGGTGAATTTATATGAGCACTTTAAGGACTTGTGAAGATTCAGCAAGTCTTATCCTAATAAGGCCCCATACACACTATTAGATTTTCTGCAGACTTTTGTCTTCCGATTTACCAAAACCATGTAGTGCGACGGCCTGCCTTACTGCATACGGACTTTTCGACAGACTAAGTCCGGCGGACCGGACTCCGCCGGACAATTCGATCGTGTGTGGGCTCCAGCTGACTTTTTTTCCCCCCAAAAGACGGACCTAGAAATAAAACCTGTTTCAAATCTGTCCGACGGACTCGAATCCGGTCGAAAAGTTCGCTCATCTGTATGCTAGTCCGACGGACAAAAACCGACACTAGGGCAGCTATTGGCTACTGGCTATCAACTTCCTTATTTTAGTCCGGTCATACGTCATCACGTACAAATCCGTCAGACTTTGGTTGATCGTGTGTAGGCAAGTCCGTTCGTTCGAAAGTCCGTCGGAAAGTCCGTTGGAAAGTCTGTCAAAGTCCGCCGGACCTAGTCCGTCAAAGTCCGCCCGTGTGTACGCGACATTAAGGTTTGACATCATACTATATGGTATTGGTAAATCTCAAGACAAAAATCTGCAGAAAATCTAATAGTGTGTAGGGGGTCTAACTTTGACTTTAACTTGATTGCACTGAAGCACTGGATTTACTTTATTTGGACTTTTTTGAGAAATAATACTGTTCACTCACTAATGATTATTTTTTTTTGCACTAATGATTATTAATTTTGCACATTTGTATTGTGAGTATGTTCCTTGCTGCCTGCTTTTCTAAATTTTAGTTGCTCGCAAGATTTCATTTGAATTTGTTTTAATGCTGCTGCTATATTTTTTGCAACATTTTATTTTCTTATTACATTTGTCCAAATATTTAACATCGGGAACTTCTGCTCACATTTCCTGGTCTGTACAGAGCGGATCAGACATCACTGACTGTAATATGAAGTGTCCTGAGGATGATGTTACTCTGGAGCTGTACAGACAATGCAGAGAAATGGAGACGAGACTTCTAGAACGTCACTGTTACTACAATCACACTAAATCTCATGACTCCAGAATTGAACTGAACGCAGGCAGCGGCTGCTGGAAGCTGGAACAAGCTGAGAAGAGAGACGCCGGTGTATATAAAATCTGGTGTTATGATATTCCAGAATATCTAATATCCTCTACAGAGATCTGTGTTCTGGGTAAGAGTCCATATACTACATCACACTTCTCTACACTGCATTGTACTCTATGGGGGAAGAAGAAGTGCACAGTTTAGAATTTACGGAATACCCTTAACTGGCTAACTTAACCACTTACAGACCGGAAGATTTTCCCCCTTAAAGGCCATTTTTTGCGATACGGCACTGCGTCGCTTTAACTGTACCCAAACAAAATTGATGTCCTTTTTTTCCCACAAATAGAGCTTTCTTTTGGTGGTATTTGATCACCTCTGCGGTTTTTACTGTTTGCGCTATAAACAAAAAAAAAGACCAATTTAAAAAAAAAGAAACATAATTTTTTACTATAATAACTATTTTTTGCTATAATAAATATCCCCAAAAAAATTCTTCATCAGTTTAGGCCAATATGTATTCTTCTACATTTTTTTGGTAAAAAAATCGCAATAAGCTTATATTGATTGGTTTGCGCAAAAGTTATAGCGTCTACAAAATAGAGGATAGATTTATGTCATTTTTTTTAAATATATATATTTTTTCTAGTAATGGCAGTGATCAGTGATTTTTAGTGGGACTGCAACATTGTGGCGGACAGATCGGACACTTTTGACACTTTTTTGGGACCATTGACTTTTACACAGTGATCACTGCAAATAGCCACTGATTACTCTATAAATGTCACTGGCAGGGAAGGGGTTAACACTGGGGGGCGATCAAGGGGTTAAGTGTGTCCTAGGGAGGTGTTTCTAACTGTATGGGGACTGGGCTGCCTGGGAGAAGAGAGAGATCGCTGTTTCTGATCACTAAGAACAGCAGACCTCTCTCTCTACTCCCCTGTTAGAATGGGGATCTGTCTGTTTACATTGACAGATCCCCATTCTGGATCTCTTTCCCGTGATCGCGCGCACGCCTGCTGTAGCTCTTAAAGGTGCTGATTAGGGATGGGCTTTATGTTCGCCCATTTGCCAAATAGCGAACAATTTGGGGTGTTCGCGGAAAATTCGAAAGCCGCGGAACACCCTTTAAAAGTCTATGGAAGAAATCAAAAGTGCTCATTTTAAAGGCTTATATGCAAGTTATTGTCATAAAAAGTGTTTGGGGACCTGGGTCCTGCCCCAGGGGACATGTATCAATGCAAAAAAAAGTTTTAAAAACGGCCGGGTGACCCCGCCCCCCTCTGATGCACATCCCTATGGCTTTCCCGTAGCATCATTGAGGTGGACAGTTTGGACACTAACTGACACTTTTGACACTTTGCGGGA
Source organism: Lithobates clamitans (assembly GCA_037952925.1). NCBI lineage: Eukaryota > Metazoa > Chordata > Amphibia > Anura > Ranidae > Lithobates > Lithobates clamitans. Next base: position 70,154 of record JBBGZY010002759.1, on the reverse strand, counting down.
ACCAGTGACACTAATACATTTGACGTCCTGCAGGATAAGCTGCTGGTGTGCAGCGCAGCGATCGGTAGTACGATGTTTAGCTCTGACACACTGCATCTCCAATCCCGGTAAGGAGCCTAAGATGTAGGCTCTGTACCATGTGATCAGCTGTGTCCAATCACAGCTGGTCACATCTTAAACACGAAGTGCCTCTTATCGGCTTTTCCTCTATTCGCGCTGACAAGGCGTGAGTGGAGGAGAGACGATCAGCGGCTCTCCTGACGGGGGGTCTGCGCTGATAATCGGCGCATTAATGATCAGTGAAGACCTATTAAGGATGCCCACTAGAGCCCACCAGGGATGCCAATCAGTGCCCATCAAGGGTGCCAGTCAGTGCGTATCAGTAATGCCAGTCAGTGCCTCCTCATCAGTGCTGCCTATCAGTATCATCTATCAGTGGCCATCAGTGCTGTCCATCATTGCCCATCAGTGCTGCCTATCAGTGCCCATCAGTGTGGCCTCATCAATGCCACCTATGAGTGCCCATCAGTGCCGCTCATCAGTGCCCATCAGTGCTGCATATTGGTGCTTCATCATCAGTGCAGCCTATCAGTGACCGCCCAATTGAGTAATACACCGCTGAAAGCTTAAAATTGGCCTTGGCAGGAAGGGGGTGAAAGTACCCGGTATTGAAATGGTTAATTTTCAGGGATTTCCTCTGACTTCCTGTTTGGCTAAGGGGGCAGGAAGTGAAGGGCAGTGTAACAGGAGGGGAACAGTAAAACAGGGGGGGAGTGTGACAGAAGGGGGGCAGTGTAACAGGTAGGCAGTGGGACATGGAGACAGGAGAGGGGAAAGTGTGACATAAGGGGGAACAGTGAGACAGAAGAGAGGGCAGTGTCACTCTATCTTGGGAATGACCAATCCTCCTAGATTTCACCGGTCCTGCAGCGGCTCTTACGGATGGTGTCAGTGTAGAGGATTTGGTGCCAGGAGGAATAGCTTTGTCCCAGGGCAGGCAACAGAAGATCTCCACCAGGATCTCTGGTGGCTGCTGCAGCAAAGGGTGGGGGGGCCCTCCTCTTCTTCCTCCTCAACAGGGCCCTCCGCCAGCATAATTCTAATTCAAACTAACGACGTAAAGCATAGGGCAGAGCTCTTTAGCGGCATTAAGTCACAGCCTCAATCTATTCGAGCACTTGAGCTGTCAGCCCGCAAAAGCAATTCGTTTTTTTTTTCTCATATGTTTTATCTGTGCGAATTTGAGAGTAATCTTGATTGGAACCACAGTCCTTTATGGATAGCTGATCCCGACTTCTCTTTTCTTTTTTCTTTTTTTTTCACAATTTTTATTGATTTGTGGATAATTTGTACAAACAAGAGGTTATCATACAGCATGTGTCAAATAACGCTTATATTGGAAGAATAGTAAATATAGTATGTGCGGTTCATCTGATAAAAATAATTTGTACTCTTAACGTAATAGTAATTGTTAAGCATGGATGAAAAGTTGGACCATTTACAATTTAACATTTTAACAATTCTAGATTCCTTGTAATAAAAACCCATTCTTTTAAAGGGGAAAAGGCGCATATGACCATTTTAAGGTCCATAGTGGAAGGTCAGCGTACATTTGCAACTTGTTGGTGGTGGAATTTCTCCTCTTTGCACCGTGGGATTCACCAAACATTGAACAATTTTTTTTAAAGTTTTTTTGGGTTTTTTTTAGTTTTATCACAGATGGTACTAATTTATTTTTTCACTCCTGGGTGGACAGAAGGTCACCATCACTTGGAATATATTTGGGACTTTATAGGTATGATATACAGTATAATCCTTTGATGTAGCATGGCATTGTTTTTTGCACTAAAAACATAAATATATTGTGACAGAAGTCCAGCATTACACAACAGGCGAGGCTGCCGAGGCAGATTACAGCCGGGACTCCGGCCTGTTCTGCCAATTGAGCTGCTTCTGGGATCAGAGGCTGCAGCCACCACCACCTCCTGCTTCCACTTGGCTTCCCTGTCACCAAACGGTCAGTCTGTGGCTGCACCTGACGTCACCCCTTTTGGCACGTGTCACCCGGGTGTGGTCCACACCCCCCCGCACCCCTGTAGTGACGCCACTGTTTTTCTGCAGTCCTTATAGTGTCCCTTCTGTCTGGGGGTGCTACCGCCCCACTGAAAAATGCCGCCCGAGGCAAACGCCATGTTTGCCTCGCGATAAATACTCTCCTGGAACACTCACAGGGTGTAACAGCGATGTGTCAGTAGGTGAAAGTCTCGGGGAAGCCGACAGCATCTGTCTAAAGTAACAGAATGCAGCCTAGCTGGTCTGTACCCACATGGGCAGGTTTGAAAGAAGGATAACAAGTCTCTACACTTTCTCTACTCCTTTGGAACCTTTCCCTGATGCTTAACACTGTCCCTAACAGACATGCATCCTGTCCCTACACTGTCACTAACAAAATGCACGCCAAACCTGGAGTCAGGGTGTACAATAGACTCTGCCTTACCCTAGGTGGCCGTCAAAGTCACATGGAGTGCCAGCATCCTGTAAGATTCTGCGTCCCTGAGACCAAGGAGATCATAAAGAAACTAGGTTCCTCTTGACTTCCTCCTCTACCTGCATTGCCGCTGTGGACAAGCACCACCTGCAGTGGAGAAAATAGACTGCACTCGCCTACAATTACAAAAAGCTCTCTGGGCTCTTTCCTTTCTTAGGCATTGAACAAAGATGGAATAATACACTTAGTAATGGAGGTCAGTAACCCTGGGGCTGTATGTGAGGGGAGGGGCTTCAGACCACATGACTTGCAATGAGCATGTATACAAGAGCTAGCACTCTATTCCATATATCTTGGGTCTGTGTTGGTGACCTATGACTGATGGTGACTATCCTCCTGATCATTCCAGATCCGGTTCGCATCTTCAACATCACCAGTAACTTCAGCCGGTTGGGTGAGGAGATGGCTGTGAGCGTCCAGTTCTCTGGAGAAGAGAGCACTGTGACCTGGGAGGTGGACGGGGAGCCTCTCCCTGAAAGATACCGGCTGATAGATGACAATAGGACGCTGATTACAGCCGGGACTCTGGCCTGTTGGTGACCTATGACTGATGGTGACTATCCTCCTGATCATTCCAGATCCGGTTCGCATCTTCAACATCACCAGTAACTTCAGCCGGTTGGGTGAGGAGATGGCTGTGAGCGTCCAGTTCTCTGGAGAAGAGAGCACTGTGACCTGGGAGGTGGACGGGGAGCCTCTCCCTGAAAGATACCGGCTGATAGATGACAATAGGACGCTGATTATCCCCAGTGTTCAGAGAGACATCACCGAGAGGAGATTCTGGGTCAGGATCACAAACACGGTCAGTGAGAAGTTCCTGGAATACCGGCTGATGAATGATGCGATGTTCATCAGAATGCTGGAAACAGAAGGTATTGGTGACTATGGGGGGTCATGTTATATTCCGTGTATGGGGGTGTTATAGATTGGGGTCCTGTCTCCTCTTCTCTGGGGGATCATAGTGGGAGTGTGACATGGAAATAGTGACATTGTGTCATGTTGTCTTTTCTCTACTCTAGTGTTCAACATATCGGTATACTGCCATCCACCGGCTTTTAGTCACATTGCAAATCAAAATAGACCATCTCCGTGTAGTGGTTATACCTCCTCACATGCACAGAAGCTTAGTTTAGCTTAGTGTCCTCAGAAAGCAGGATGTCTCTCTCCGCCAATTGTGCTGGATATAGACTGAGCTTCTGAGGTATGCAAAACTGCTATCTTGACCTCTGTCCAAACTTTTGGGCCCATTCACACCTGGTGCATTTGGACTGTGTTGTGCAGCTTTTTTCATCACAGTCCATTAATCCTCAAGCAATGTTCCAGCAGGCTCTATCTGCAGGATGGGACCTGGGACCAACTCAACTCCTGCTTCAGGCTTCAGACTATTAAGGGGCTCTCCAGCCACCTTCTGGGCACACCTCCACGGGGATTGGCTGGGTTCCCATGATGAATATTCTGCCTCTCCTCCCACTGTGATTCCAGAACCTTCTAGAATGCAGGAGGAAATAATTAACACAAGCAGCCTGTGTAACACTGAGCAGGTGTCAGGTCACCTTGAGGCTAGGTGACAGATGCACTCTGTAGGAGTCAGAAGTGCACCACAAGGTAGTGGACCCTAGGACTGACTGCTGCAGATTGAACCCTGGGAGGTTCAGGAAGCAGTTCTACAGGATCACTGACACAGATCCCACTGGGAGCTAGAGCATAGATTCCCCAGGGCGCGGAGTCTAGCAGGTGTTCACCAGAGCCTTTAGTGGTAAGGATGGACTGTGCTGCAGTCTGGCTCCAGGTCACAGCCCCCAGGGTCTCATAGCTCACGCTCATGGTAGACTACAGGAGAAGAGGAAGGAGGCAGCAGGCTGGAACAACAAGGAAAGTAAGGGACAAGCCAAGGTCGGGGCCACAAGCAGACAAGGACAACAGAGTTCACGCCAAGGTTCAGGGTCACAGGCAAACAGGGATGGTCGGGGACACGCCAAAGGTCAGGGTCACGAGCAGACAGGAATAGTAAGAACAGGCCAGGAACAGGAATCAGATGTAGGAAACACAGCAAGTACACACGGAGGCTAACACACAATGGTTGATCAGCACTGCTGGCTTGCAGTGCACAGATTAATATAGGGTTCCCTGATAGGGCCTGGGGTGGGGCCATGCTTAGAGGAGAGGTTATAAAACCAGTCAGGTGAGAGGCAGCTGGTCTTTAGAGAGGAATATATGGAGACAGGTAAGCTGACAAAGAAACTCTATTGCATAACCATGACAGCAGGCTAAAGTAATCAACCACTGCTTCACTGGCTACAGAGGAGCCATACTAAATGTGCCTGACATCCTATACCCTAATTAGGAGGGTGCTACAAGATGATACAATTTATTTATATTTATTGTAAAAATCCCTCTCTCTGGAAACTCATTGGAGGACCCCCCCCCCCCCCCCGATGGGTTCTTTCCTTGGGCTGTTAGGATCATTTGTTCAGAAGAATGTTTTTTCCATATCATGTTATACACTGCTTGTTAGTAGAGATGGGCCAAACACCCCCCTGTTTGGTTTGCAGCAGAACTTCCAAACAGGGGAAAAGTTCTGCCCTGAACAGCAAACTCTATTGAAGTCTATGGGAGCTGAATATGAGAAATCAAAAGTGCCCATTTTGAAGGCTTATATCCAAGTAATTGGCCATAAGGGTATGGGGGTCAGGGTACTTCCCTGGGGTACATATATCAATGCAAAAATGTTTTAAAAAACATTTAGTTTTTTTCAGGAACGGTGATTTTAATGATGCTTAAAGTGCAACAATAAAAATGAAAAATTCCTTTAAATATAGTGTCTGGGGGAGGGTCCCCTTAGTTTGCCTGTAAAGTGGCACATCCGTAGCATGTATAGAACATGCTGCAGCAAAAATTATATTTCCAAAGAAAATAAAATGAGTCAAATCACATTTAAATTTACTCGCGTTTGCAATTTCTGGCACCCGGCTATTAAAAACAAAAAGCAAGAAAAAAAAACTGCGTTTCCCCACGAACCATACCAGGCCACATGCCCCCCCAGGGGCAACAGCCCCCCTTCTCACCTGGACCTCTCTCTGCAGAAGACCCAGAGCCTTCTAACAACTAATAGCTGACAGTGATTTCACTAACCCGTAAGCTAATCCACATAAACATATAACATCCCACAATAGTTTGCTATCAAGGCGGAGTGGACCTAATACTAGCAGACAGACAGAAACAATAGGTGGTCCAATTAACAATGGGAGCAAGACACTTAACAAACACATAACAAACCCCACCCCACCTAAGACTATCCAGCTACCGTCTACGAGACAAATTCCTACAATATTGCAGCAGTCTGAACAGTGGAATTAATTTATCTTCATAGATTTCTTGAGGGAGATTGATAAATTTTTCTGTGCCAGGTGAAGGAGCTTCTCCAACCCAGTCAGCACGAAGGCCACCATATTTCCTTTTGACCATTAGTCCGTACAATATCAATATTACACCTCTCCATCCACTCCAGAAGGAAAGCTCCACGGACCTTATTCAGAGAAGCAATCCAAGCCTGGCTCTCAGCGTCCATTATGTGGTCCATGTCCATCATTAGAGAATGATCTGCTCTCTCCATGGGCCATAATCAGTGGGTAGGAGGCTTGTCCCCAGTCCTTTCCAAAAGCCCCTGTCCTGGCTAGATCTGTCACAATGCCTTTTAAGACCAAGTACAGAAAAACAGCAACTAGTCTGCCAGACTTAAACTTGGTAATTAAGTCCCGTTGTGGGCTGGACTATGTGGTGTCAGCCCTGCCCACTGTATTTTGCCAAAATATTCAGATTCTCCTTCTAGTCAATTCTACACAACCTAAAGGCAAATTAATCTGCAGTCATTAGATGTGGTGGCTGCATTAGGCCCCTTTCACACTTGTACGACCTGAAAGTCGCACAACTTTGATGTGACTTTGCTGCGTGACTTTGACAAGACTTCGAATCGACTTGAAGCAATGCCTGTGTAATCTTGAGGTCTATGGACCTCAAATCGCATCAAAGTCAACCAAAGTAGTGCAGGGACTACTTTGAAGTTGCTGCGACTTGAAGTTTCACAGATATGAACGGTACTCATTGAAAACCATGGGGTACCACTTGTCTTGCGACCTTGCCATCCTAAGTTGCAGGACAAGTCGCACAAGTGTGAAAGGGGCCTTGGTTTCCTTTTTTTTAGCCTTTTTTTCCCCCCTCTGTTTCACCTGGTGATCTGGCCAGTAACACACCTCCTGTATTAGAGCGCCCCCTCACTCTGGATGAAGGAGCAAAGGGGGCACCTTTGGACAGCAGCATTGTCAGTCTGGGGGGAGGGGAGTGTTAGATGGACTAGCAGATTTAAATACACTAACAAATTATTACACTTTCAGATACAATTTATTTTTATTTTTTTGCACATGGGTTAAAAGGTTTATATGAATAAATAAAAGCTGATCATTTTAATTTCAATCTTTTTTATTGAATAAACAACAAATGATTTACAGAAGATATAACAGTATACACACTTCTATTGTGGTGTATGTATAACAAACAAGTCTTATACATTGTGATTATCTGTGTAACCAGTCTGTGTAAGAAATAAAGATTTACTGTTTGCATTCGGTGTACAGGCCTGTTGGCCGGCGTGGTTCACGAGATCCTTCACAATGGTCTCCCCAACCCCACCAGCCAACCCCCGTCTTACAAGTACCTCTTTCGATTTTTTGACCAATCAAATGTTTCAAGATCTTGTTGAAGTTTGTATATGATTTAAAGGAATTGTTTAGTTCCATAGTATTATTATTAGTAACTTTTGTGTAGTAACATATTAGGAAAGTAAAAAAAAGATAAAAATAAAAGTGAGGTGGAGAAGAGAAGAAAATAAAAGGAAAGTAAAGTTAAGTAGTCAGTCAGTTCATATAGTGATACCTCATAATAATGCTTCATTATCATTTTGTTATTCCACTGATCTCCTGGCATACCATTTGTGCCATGGAGTCCACAGTTTAGAAACCATGTCAAATTTCCCTCTAGTGGAGTAGTATAACATCTCATAGGTGCCGTGTGTGTTAACACATGTTATTACCTCTGCTATTGTTGGCATTTCTGTATCTTTCCAGTGTCTGAGAATGATGAGTCTGGTAGCTAGAATAATGTGGGATATTATCATTCTATATTGAGGTGGTATGGATTCTAGTTCTAGTGAAAGAATGGCCATTCCTGGTGAAAGCGAAAGGCTCGTTTGAGTAATATTTCTTATGATATTTTCTGTTTGAGACCATATTGTTGTGAGTTTTGGGCAACTCCATAACATATGTATCAGTGTACCAGATTCCCCACATAACCTCCAGCATGTCGGTGAGGTGTTCTTGAGAAATTTGGAAATGCGGTTTGGGGTTAAGTACCATCTAAGGAGAATTTTTTGTTGCATTTCCAGCAAATTAGTGCTTTTAGTAGATGAATAGATTAGTTTAAGTGATTTCCTCCATTGGTCTAATGGATATTCCACTCCTATATCTCTTTCCCATGCTGTCATAGAGTCTGTCTTTACACACATGTTCTTCTCTTGAAGCCCTGAGTGAAGGATTGATATTCCTTTGTGTATTATCAGGGTATGTGAGTAGTAGATAGTTATTTGTTTGGGTAAGATTGTTAGTATTTGAGGTTTTTTTTTAAGAAGTTGTGATAATTGTATATGTTTATACTGTTCTGTATATGGGAGATGGAATTCAGATTGTAGTGCGTGGAATGGTTTAATGGAGGTATTATCTAATATAGCTTCCAGATAGTAAATCCCTTTATTTTGCCATGATGTTAGGTTAATGTCTGGAATTAGTTGATTGAGAGCAGAGATAGGAAGTTTCAAGGGTAGCGTCGAGCCAGACCAGTGTCGTTTTTTTCGGAGATGAGCCCAGGCTCGTACGGATGCTAATATCGTGGGGGCTAGTTTACTATTTAGAGATGTGTTAAAGTGGGCTGTCATTAGAAAATCTCTTAAAGAGCCTTTTGGTATTTGTGTTTGTTCTAATTCTGACCATAGTGTCTTAGAATCTGGGATTAGCCATTGTTGGAGTTGGGCCAGTACAGTCGCAAAGTAATAATCCTGCAGGTGCACGTGGCCCATCCCTCCTGCTTTTCTGTGTTTTATTAGTTTGCTCAATGTACACCTAGCTTTTTTCCCTTGCCATATATACCTGTTCAGTATAGGTTGTAGGGTATTAAAATATGAATTTGGTAGTGGTATTGGGAGGGTTCTAAAAAGGTATAATAATTGTGGCAGTATTTGCATTTTAAAAGCTGCTAGTCTACCTAGCCAAGAAAGTTCATTTCTATTTATAGCTTTTAGCTTATTTTCTAGAGATTTCAAGAAGGGAGTGTAGTTAGCAGCTAGAAGGTCTTCTGTTTTAGGGGTTAACGTGATACCTAGGTATTTGATTTCATCTGACTTCCAAATGTAAGGGAATTGTAGTGCTAATTTTTGTTTAGTTTTTTCTGGGATTCCTAAATTAAGTATGTAGGATTTGGACTCATTTACTTTGTAATATGATATGCTGTTGAAGGTTTTTAGCGCCTTATGAACCTCCTCCAATGAGGTGTCTGCTTCTGAGAGCATCAGTATTATGTTGTCTGCAAACAGACTAATGATATATTGTCTTGATCCTATGTGAATGCCTGTGATAAGTTGGTTTGAGCGTAGATGTGAGGCTAGTGGTTCCATTAAAAGGTTGAATATCAAAGGGGATAAGGGACACCCCTGCCTAGTCCCGTTGCTTATTATAAATGGGGTAGAGATTGCACCTGAAATGAACACCTGAGCTGAGGGTTGGGAGTAGAGGGCCATTATAGCTAGGTATATGGAGCCTTCGAATCCGAATTTTTGGAGGACCTGTGCCAGAAATTGCCAATGTATTCTGTCAAACACCTTCTCTGCATCGAACGCTAGGAGCAGAGAAGGCGTTTTTTGTTTGTTAGCTATGTGTATCACATTTACCAGGCGACGGGTAGCATCCGACGTCTGTCTCCCCTTAGTGAAACCTGATTGATCCATATCTATTAATGTAGGTAAGATGTCGATCAATCTGTTAGCAAGTAGTTTTGCGTACATCTTTACATCGTTATTCAATAAAGAGATAGGTCTAAAATTCTGTGGAGATATTGGAGCTTTACCTGGTTTGGGCAAAGCAATGATAGTTGCTTTAAACATTTCTTGGGGAAAAGAAGAAGAGGCAGCAGCAGCACCAAACGTATTCACCAAGTACGGGGATAGAATTTCACTAAAGGTTTTACAATATTCTCCAGTAAAGCCGTCAGGTCCTGGAGATTTATTGAGTGGCATGGAGTTTATTATTTGTCTTACCTCTGGTTCAGTAATAGGTGAATTTAATGAAAAGAGTTGGTCTTTTGTCAGTTTTGGAAGCTTAACTGTCTTTAGAAAAGATTCTATAATGTCAGGTGTTGGTTGGGAAGTTGTGGTATCATCCTTAAGATTATACAACGAACTGTAGTAATGGCTAAAAGCGTCAGCTATTTCTTGAGGGTGTTGATGTTTTGTTTGTGTCTTAGGATGAATTATATGCTGAATGTGGGTTTTGTATCTGTATCCTCGCAGTTGCTGGGCTAGTAATTTACCTGCTCTATTGCCACATGTGTAGTATGTCAGTTTTAGTTTCCTGGATGCTTTTTCAAAGTCCTCCAGTAGTAGTAGTCTAAGTTCTGTTCGTAATTGGGTGATTTGGTCAGTTAGTGTATTAGAAGTGCAAGTCATGTTTTGTTTCTCTAATGATTCAATTTGGTTAATAATTTTCGCGGAGTGCTGCTGTCTCATTCTTTTAACCCTTGTCCCCTGTTGTATTAGAATACCTCTGGCAAAAGCCTTATGAGCATTCCATAAGGGCAATGGATTTGAGACCGAGGATTAATTGATTCCGAAAAATTCTTTGAGCTGCCGTTTAATATATGACCTGGTCGGACCATGTTGGAGGAGGCGAGAGTTAGCTCTCCACACAAAAGTGTTTTTATGATTGGATAACCCCTCAAGTTCCAACTCCACTGGGGCATGATCCGACCATGTAATACCATGAATTTTGGCAGATTTATATTTGAACAACAGTTGCTTATCTACTAAGAAGAGATCTATCCTACTATAGGTTTTGTGACAGTGAGAAAAAAGTAGTCCTTCTCATTCGCATTTAAACACCTCCAAGCGTCAAAAAGATCATACTTCCATTTTAAAGGTAGTAGGGGTGGTGGAGGTCTTTTAGGTTTTGCTGTAGAGTCACAAGATGGATCAGGGGTAAGGTTAAAGTCACCACACAGTAGCAATGAGCCTTTTTGGATGATGCAGATCTTCTTCATTAATTTATAGAAAAATTTGGATTGTCTGACGTTGGGTGCATATAGGTTAACTATTGTAAACGTGTGGTTGTTGATGTCACACACCAGAATGATGAAGCGTCCTTGAGGGTCAATGACGCTTTTGTGTAGTTGGAAGGCCACCGTGTCCCTGATAGCTATCATCACTCCTCTTGACTTTGTTTCTGCATTTGCGTAATAGGCAAACGGGAATTTTGGGTGTGAACATTTTGGTGGTGCTGTGGATTGAAAATGAGTCTCTTGGGTGCATAAGATATCGCAGTTCCTCTGTAGTGCCTCCCTCCACAGAGACCTGCGCTTGGCTGGGTGATTAAGTCCCTTCGAGTTAATGGTTAAAAGTTTCGTCGCCATGTGTTAAGGTGAGAAAGAACAGATGGAGTCGTGTGCAGTTAAAGACACTTACATTGGATGAGGTTGTTGCAAGTAGATCATGTGGGGATGAACCCTCCAGAGATTGCAGAAGTGCTAGTAATGAGGCAAGCTTCTTTTCCAGTTTCTGTGGAAACTAGGTATTTGTACTGACCGAAAAAACAACAAAGCAAAAAAAAATTGTGCAAAAACATAAAGTCAACAAAACTGTGGCTGGTCGCCATTTAACATGAAATGAGAATAAGTGTGACTGGTAGTCACTCATGTTGTAACACGGGGATAGGAAGTCTTTAGATTTTAACGGACCGGAGGTTGTTCCCTCCCCAGCGGGATAAGTAGTGATTTACACACCCACCTTAGGGTCAATTATGCGATCGGGCATTTTTACGATCAACCGTGCGCCATTCCGACTCAGATCTTGCGAAGGAATTTCCCTGGTGAGGGAGTGCTTGAGGTTCTGGGATTATCCCCCAGGTGTTTAGCAGTGCCATACCTTTTGCTACTGAGTCAATCATGTATTCTTTATCCTCCCTTGTAACGATCAATTTAGTTGGGAACCCCCATTTATACCCAAGCTTGTTGTTCCTGAGGGTTTTTGTTATGGTATTTAAATTTCTGCCTTTCTGCAAGGTATATTGGGATAAATCAGCGTAAAATTGGAGCTTAGCATAGGATACTGGAATTTGTTCCTTTTGTCTTGCTACAGACATGAGTCTTTCTTTTGTGTGGAAGAAATGGAGTCTCAGGATGACATCACGTGGCACATTATCTGATAGAAAGGAAGGTTTTGGCAGCCTGTGGATCCTGTCCACTGTAAAATCCAGTGCTTACAGATCAGGTAGTATTTCAGAGAGGAGCTGGGACATATAGTCCCTCAGATTCTGTTGCTTAACAGACTCAGGGATCCCCCTTATCTTCACGTAATTCCTCCTTGATCTGTCCTCTATGTCTGCCATTTTGGCTTTCAGACTTTCTATGTCATCCTCTCTATCTTCATTGGCATCTACCAAATCATTGATTGTAGTGGCAAACTCCGACATTTTTTGCTCCACGTGAGTTACCTTGTCTGATACCGATCGTATTTCAGTGCTAAACTTGTGCATACATGAAATCATGTCGGCATGGAGTGAGCCCCTTAATGACACTAGCATCTCCTTTAGCATTGTATCTAAAACCGGCTGACCATTAGTGGGGAAAGCGTCTATGGAATCAGGCAGTTCCCTAATATCGTCCCCTGAATCTGTAAGGTAGCTCACCTCATGATTAGCATCCGCCTTGAATCTCGTCTTTTCAGGGCTTCCTGAGGATGGTGTAGATGGAGGAGATTGTGATACTTTAGGTGGGCTGCCTCTTTTCTGTGTTCTGCCCTGTTGTAATTTGCTAGTTTGAGCTGCAGCTGCTGGCGTGGATGAGAAGCTGGCGCCATTTTTCCGGGGCTCGAGGGGCTAGAACTCCGTCATGTGCTTGCGCCTGTTGTTGTCCTTCTTTCTCCGCGGCATTTCTGAATTCAGCTCCCCAGATGTTCGGGAGCTGGATCGCCTTGTTTGGAGTAGGTAAGATGGACCTGGTGGGTTGATATCTGCCGCTGTGATCCCGCTGGTACCGGAGCTCCGCTATTACACGTCCATCTTGGTCTCCGGCTAGCTCCGCCCCCGTTCAAAAAAGCTGATCATTTTAAGCACCCATGTAACTGCAAGAGAGCTTGTGCTTTTGTAAAACAACAGACTTACTGGCTGGATCACCAAATGGAAATAGAGAAAAGAAAACCTAAAAGGAAAACTAATGCAGCCATCACATCTGAGAATTGGTAAGCTGCAATATAATAAATGCTTGCATTTGGATCTATTACCGCTTTAAACCAGAGCTACGTTAAAAAAAATCTAAATACTTGGTGTTTTTTTTTTTTTAATGCAATTGTTTGTTTATCACACGCATGTTCTCACACCCTTAAAAAAATGCATGTTTTTGTTTATTTTCTTACAGCTTATTGGAAAACCCTGTGGATTTCAGTTGCTGCTGTTCTTGTTGCTTTTGTTGTTGTTGTTGTTGCTGTTACAGTATGGATATACCGTAAATGGCATAAACGTAAGTACAGAAAAAGCTGTAGAAAAGTGGGGGAGATATAGAACTTTATAGGTGCCAATTATACACATTAATAGGACAGAAACAATTAAAAAAATTTTTTTATATTTATACACATAGATAAAAATAGATTTAAAAAGAAAAGACATTGCATAGGATCCATTAAGCATAAGGGACACTATTTCTATTGTAACATTGCTTTTTCCCATGCCTTTATTTCGACATGTTTCGCCCGAAGGCTTCTTCAGGAAATGGCGTGGTGTTCTAGCTACTAAAACAAAAGAAGCACATGTCAAGATTTGGTACAGGAACAATTATACACATGCAATCTTAAATGCATACAAGTAAATTACAACTAAAATGTATCATTAAATGATAGACAATACAAATGCATCCCCCCATTTAGACAAGGGTTCCCCCATGTTCAGTTCCTACCTCAATCTGATGGAGAGGTGGAATCGAACAGCAACAAGTTAAAGGGTAAGGAGTCTGTGTGTAATGGCTCTGCATGCCCAGCCAGTCACCAATTGACCATTCACATGTGCCAAAGGTCCCACGGGGAGGACTATTGTATATACTTGAGTATAAGTCGATCCGTGTACAAGTCGAGGCCCTAAATTTTCCACAAAAAAATGGGAAAAACTTATTGACTCGAGTATAAGATGAGGGTGAGAAATGCGCAGCTACTGTAAGTGGAAAAGAGGGTCAACCATGCCCATTTGCAGCCTCACTGCGCCCATTTGCAGCCATAGGTCAGCCGAACTTCAAACTCGGTAGTTAAGGGTTCCTGGATGCCTCCTAGCTGCAACCAAAATTTGGGGTCTCTGAACCCAAAGGGTCCCAAAATGACATTGCTGCAGATGGACACAGTTGACCAAATTTGGGGCCACTTAGTGCTAGGAACCCCAAATTTGGTGTGCAAACCCAGTGGAACTAGCACCATAAAATATCCAAAGCTGGGGTTTCTAGCACCAAGTGGCCCAAAGATACAAGGCCCCAAAAATCGGTTCAGAAAAAGTCAAGCACTTTTCTGCAGCAGAGAATGACATTTTCTGAACCAGCATTGGGGCCCCGTATCTCAGGGGCAACTTGATGCTAGGAACCCCATCTTTGGATATGTTACGGACAATGAGTGCCATGACGTGGGGTAGATGCAAAGGGGAGGGGCCACGCGCGCGCATGAATGTAGGGGCTTGAAACATCACATATAGTTTGGTTACAGTAGTAAATATGAACTGCATGCAGAATAACTGGTTCTGGGTGGGACCGATCCCATAGGACTTTTTGCTTCCAGCTGATCAGTGACAAATCACCCACTGGTGAGCCAATGGCACTGAAAGCAATGGGCTTCCCAGGTCGGAGCATTATTGTGCTGAAAAAGGCCAATCAGCTTGCTGCATTACAGCAAGGTCAAAGTTCCATTTGTAGGCCATGTCAAATTGATAAGGAACAGCAACCCCTTCCTGCCCAGGAAAATTTTCATAATTGAATGCCAATTACCCAGTCATGCAACACTGTACCCAAAACTTTTTTTGAGACAGAACTTTCTTTTGGTGATATTTAATCATCACTGGGGTTTTTTTTTTGCTATATAAATGAAAAAAAACATAAAAACAATTTTGCAAATAAATTATTTTTTTCATAAATTTGGGCCAAAATGTATTCTGCTACATTTCTTTAGTAACATGACCCAAATCAGTGTTTATTATTTAGTTTGTATCCCATAAACTGTGAGATATATATATATATATATATATATATATATATATATATATATATATATATATATCTGAAAATCGATCAGTCCTGATTTACTGACGGCCTATCTAATTTCTCGAGACCTTAAAAAGCCAGGACAGTACAAATACCCCCCAAATTACCCCTTTCTGAAAAGCAGACAGTCCAAGGTATTTAGTAAGAGGTATGGCGAGTTTTTTAGAATTCTAATTTTTTGTCACAATTTTTTGGAAATGTATTTATTTTTTTTGAACATACTGTCCCTAGAGCAGTACAGCGTATGACTGATGTGGCAGTGATCAGGAACACTGAGTGGTGATATTATGTAAAAAAAAAAAATTTAATTTGAATTTTTTCTTCTTTTTTTTATTATTTTTCTTCTTTTTTTAACAATTTTTTATACTGTGACCAGAGCAGTACAGTACCATAGTGACACTGTGCTACTCTGGGGAGGTGATCAGGATATTTTGTCACTATGATTTCTTATTATAGTGGTGATCTGATCACTGATATAAGCAATCATTTTTGTAAAAAGTATCCATTTATGTGCCACTGTGTACTGTTTGATAGCTGTGATTGGCCACAGCTATCACATGGTACATGTCTGTTATGATTGGCCTCTGTACCATATGATCACTGTGGCCAATCACTTAGATCACAATAGTACACAGTTGTCATAGTACACAGTCATATGATGTCCTCCCAGGAAATAAGTGCTCTTGTCCAGCAATCATTTTACAATAGGCTGGGCGGGAGATGGTTAAACATTCTTTAACACATAAAGGGGTTTTTAGCTTTATTATTGAGAATGTAAAAATGTCCTTTATCCCCTTAAGGACCACCCCATGCAGATATACTGCGGCAGGGCGGCCCTCCTGCACGAAATTACGTACCTGTATGTGATGTCATGCACAGGGTCTAGGGCAAGCGCCGCTGTGATTGGACACAGTGGGAGCCAATCAGCAGGTCCAGTGGACGTGATGTCCACCAGGACCCATCGATCATTCTCACCGATCATTCTCAGGAGAGACATAACAGTGGTCTGCCTATGTAAACAAGGCAGACCGCTGTTCTGCTAGTAAGGAAGATGGAGATCTTGTGTTTCTGCTAAGCAGAAACATGGATCTCTGTCTTCTCCCAGTCAAAGCACCTCCCCCAAAGTTAGAAAGCACTCCCTAGGCACACATTTAACCCATTGATTGCCCCTGATGTTAACCCCTTCCCAGCTAGTGTCATTAGTACAGTGACAGTGCATTTTTTTTTAGCACTGATCACTGTATTAGTGTCACTGGTCCTCAAAAAATTGTCAAAAGTGTCAGTTAGGTGTCGGATTTGTCCGCCGCAATGTCGAGGTCCCGTTAAAAATTGCTGATCGTCGCTATTACTAGTTAAATAAAATAAAAATACACAAAAATTCCATAAATCTATCCCATAGCTTGTAGACGCTGTTACTTTTGCGCAAACCAATCAATATACGCTTATTGACATTTTTTTTTAAAATATGTAGCAGAATACATATTGGCCTAAATTGATGAAGAAATTCGTTTTTTTTTTAAAGTTTTTTATTGGGTATGTTTTATAGCAGAAAGTAAAAAATATAGTGTTTTTTTTGTTTCAAAACTGTCTATCTTTTTGGTTTAAGGTGCAAAAAATAAAAACCGCATAGGTGATAAAATACCACCAAAAGAAAGCTCTGATCGCTGTAAAAATGCCAATGGTCCCAAAAATGTGTCAAAATTGTCCGACATGTCCGCCATAATGTTGCAGTCCCGATAAAAATCACAGATCGCCGCCATTACTAGTAAAAAAAAAATAATAATGAAAATGCCATAAAACTATCCCCTATTTTGTAGACGCTATAACTTTTGCGCAAACAATCATTTTTTTTTTAACAAAAATATGTAGAAGAATACATATCGACCTAAACTAAGGAAAAAAATATTTTTTTTATATATTTTTGGGGATATTTATTATAGCAAAAAGTAAAAAAAAATTTTTTTTCAAAATTGTCACTCTTTTTTTGTTTATAGCGCAAAAAATAAAAACTGCAGAGGTGATCAAATACAACCAAAAGAAAGCTCTGTTTGTGGGAAAAAAAGGACGTCAATTTTGTTTGGGTGCAACGTCGCTTGGCCGTGCAATTGTCAGTTAAAGCGACGCAGTGCCGAATCACAAAAAGTGCTCTGGTCAGGAAGGGGGTAAAATCTTCCGGGGCTGAAGCGGTTAATAAAAAAAGTGTAAATTTTTTTTTTGTATAAAATAATTAATAAAATATAAACGCATACACAAAATATATATATATGCATACGTTAATCCCGCATGGATATGTAAACAGTGATCACACCACACATGTGACATATAGTCGTGAACACAGAGCGAGAGCAATAATTCTAGCGCCAGACCTCCTTTGTATCTTTCTATCTGGTAACCTGTAAAGGCGTTTAAAGTGTTGCCTATGAAAAATGTTAAGCACTGTAGTTTGCCGCCATTCCACGAGCAGACGCAATTCTAAAGCATGACATGTTAGGTATCTATTTACTCGGTCGGCATAACATCATCCTTCATACAAAAAAAAATTGGTCTAACTTTTGTTTTGTTTTTTGTATTCATTATTCATGGAAGTGTTTTTTTTTTTCTTTTTTTTTTTTTTTTTCTAAATTGCGTTTGAAAAACCGCTACGCAAAAACTGTGACATAAAAAATTGCAACACCCATTTTATTCTATAAGGCCTCTACTAATAATAAAAAATATATATATATATATTATAATGTTTGGGGGGTTCTAAGTAATTTTCTTGCACAAAAACAGTACATTTTTACATGTAGGAGAGAAGTGTCAGAAATGGCCCGGATGACAAAAAAAAATGAAAGATATCCACAACAGTTATCAAAATAGAATTTTTTATTATAGTGGTCTGTTTATGAAACAAAATTGTGCTTTTTTCTCTTTGTAATAGATGTTTTATAATGTGAAAATATAGATCTGTGACATTGCTCTGCATACAGAGTCTGAGTCTGTGGTAAGTTCCTGTTCAACCCACAGCAGTAAATAATGTTGAAAAGAAAACGTTAAACGAGCATAAAAACAAAACGCACTACATCCGTTTTGTGGGTTAAAAATAACCACTTCTGCTGTTACTTCATTCACCACAAGCTTCAACACAGAATATTCTTCATGTTAATTACAAAGTGGTTGCACGCCATTGCAGGAGTTGTATTATTTTATTATGATATAAAGGTGTATTTTTTCATGCATGTGTTAAATGAACACCCTATTTACCAAGATCAGCAAACATTTGCTTTGCACTTCTTAGACCCCTTTCAAACTGAGGCAGTTTTCAGGCGTTTTAGCGCTAGAAATCGCACCTGTAAAGTGCCTGAAAACTGCCTCCCATTCGTTGCAATGAGGGCTTTCACACTGGGGGACGTTAGGAAAAGTCCTGCAAGCAGCTTCTTTGGGGTGGTTTGGGGGCTCTGTATACAGCACTCCCATAACACCCCTTGAAATGAATGGGCAGCACTTCCAAAGTGCCTGGAAAGCGATTCGGAAGTGCCAGAACACGGGCGTTTTTAACCCCTTTTTTGAGGTTAAAAGCACCCCACTGGTGGCTGAAAAGCGTCGCTTAAACTTCAGTAAAGCGCCACTAAAACGAGCGCCGCTTTACCGCGAACGCACAGGCGGCCCCAGTGTGAAAGGGCTCTAAGGCAGTAGTCAGTATTCCTCAATGTTACGTTTACACTAGTGATAGGGGGAGGTAAAAACACCTGGGCTAGTTTACACTTTGATTCAAAACAAGGCTTCAGACAGGCTTTGTTAAAGCTCTCTGAACGCCAGTCAAAGCTCCTGTCACTAAATAAAATTGTTACTTTACAGTTCTGTTTACACCTTGCTTTCGCTTGGTGATTCGATGAGGCTTCGATGAGGTTTCAGTGGAGCTTCGATGGGGCTTCGGTGAGGCTTTGGTGAGGCTTTGGTGGAGCTTTGATGGGGCTTCAGTGAGGCTTCGGTGGAACTCTGGTGAGGCTTTTGTAGAGATTCGATGGGGCTTCGGTGAGGCTTTGGTGGAGCTTTGGTGAGGCTTCGGTTGAGCTTCAATGGGGCTTCTTTGAAGCTTTGGTGGAGCTTCAGTGGGGCTTCGGTGAGGCTTCGATGAGGCTTCAGTGGGGCTTCAAGCGAGCTTTGCTATAGACTTCTATGGAGGCTTTTGAAGACACTTTGAAGCACCACTAAAGCTACATGGGGTATCATTTTTGAAGCGAAGCCCAAGCAAAGTTAAGCAAAAGCAAGTTGTAAACAGGACTGTAAGCTAAACATTTTATTTAGTGAAGGGTTCAGAGAGCTTTAACAAAGCCTGTCCGAAGCATTGTTTTGAAGCAAGTGTAAACTAGCAGTTAACCACTTCAGCCCTGGAGGATTTTACCCCCTTCCTGGCCAGAGCACTTTTTACAATGTGGCACTGCGTCGCTTTAACTGACAATTACGCGGTCGTGCAACGCTGTACCCAAACGAAATTTGCGTCCTTTTTTTCCCACAAATAGAGATTTCCTTTGGTGGTATTTGATCACCTCTGCCGTTTTTATTTTTTTGCGCTATAACCAAAAAAGGAGCGACAATTTTGAAAAAAAAACAATATTTTTTACTTTTAATAAATATCCCCCAAATTAAAAAAAAAAAAAAAAAAAAAAAACTTCTTCATCAGTTTAAGCCAATATATATTCTTCTACATATTTTTTTTTTTTTAAATTGCAATAAGCGTATATTGATTGGTTTGCGCAAAAGTTATAGCGTCTACAAAATAGGGGATAAATTTATGGCATTTTTATTACTGGCAAGGAAGGGGTTAACACTAGGGGCGATCGAGGGGTTAAATGTGTGTTCCCTGGATGTGTTCTAACTGTATGGGGATAGGACTGACTGGGGGAGGAGACATATCGTTGTTCCTACTTAGTAGGAAGAAACAATATGTCTCCTCTCCCCTGACAGAACAGGGATTTGTGTGTTTACACACACAAATACCCATGCTGGCTCTTGGGCACGCAATCACGTGTGGCCGGAGGCGATCGCGCCTGCTGGCCACGCGCATTGGGTCCCCCACCGTGCAACGTGTGTGTGTTGAAGCCGAAGAAAGTGTAAATGAGCCCTTAGAGATGTGCACAATGAGAAAATTCAGTTCGTTTTGGATTCATTCATTAACCACTTCAGCTCCAGAAGGTTTTACCCCCTTCATGACCAGGCCATTTTTTGCGATATGGCACTGCGTTATTTCAACTGACAATCGCGGCGCTGTACCCAAATAAAACGTATTTCTATTTTTTTCCCCAAAAAATAAAGCTTTCTTTTGGTGGTATTTGATCACCTCTGTGGTTTTTATTTTTTGCGCTTTACACAAAAAAAGGCCAACAATTTTGAGAGAAAAAAAAACCAATATTTTTTACTTTCTGCTATAAAACATATCCAATATAAAAAATGTAATTCCTTCATCAATTTAGGCCAATATGTATTCTGCTACGTGTTTTTGGTAAAAAGAAAAATCCCAATAAGCGTATATTGATTGGTTTACACAAAAGTTATAGCGTCTACAAACTATGGGATAGACTTTTGTATTTTTTATTTTTTTTATTAGTAATTTTTTTATTAGTAATGGCGGTGATCAGTGACCTACAGCAGGATTGCGACATTGCGGCAGACAAATCTGACACCTACCTGACACTTTTTGCGAACCAGTGACACCAATATAGTGATCAGTGCTAAAAATATGCACTGTCACTGTACTAATGACACTGGCTGTGAAGGGGTTAACATCAGGGTTAACATCAGGGGCGATCCCTAGGGAGTTCTTGCTAACTGTGTGGGGGAGGGGATTGTACTGTGGGAAGACAGAGATTTGTGTTCCTGCTTAGCAAGAAGACAGGATCACAGCCTTTCCTTGTCACAGAACAGCCATCTGTCTTGTGTACATGGGCAGATCATCGTTCTGCCTGTCTCCCGAATGATCGGCAGGTCCCGCTGATTGGCTCTCGCTGTGCACCAAACCCGGAAGTGCAGGAACACATACAGGTACGTTGTTCTGCTCAGAGCAGCCGCCCTGCCGCAGTAAATGTGCGTGGGGCGGTGGGCATCGGGTTAAAGTGGAACTTAAGGGAAAAAATGTAAAATGGGCAAAAAGGAAAGAATTTTAATGCAGAAGAGAAATCCTTTGTCTCTTCAGCACGAAAGTCATTTACCCGCCTGTCTGTAGAGAGAGACGCGCATGCGCAGCTCACATTACAAATTCAGCATTGACCAATCCGACTGAACTCCCACGCATGCGCTGGAGTGATATCAACCCTGCCCGGCCATTGACAGCAGATCGATCAAGACCCAAAAGCAGCCCGGGAGGGGAGCTCGGAGATGGCGCATCACTGGAAGCTGGTTTAAAGTGATTGTAAAGCATCAATTATTTAAAAAAAAACAAACCTGTCATACTTACCTCCACTGTGCAGCTCATTTTGCACAGAGTGGCCCCTAACATCCTCTTCTGGGGTCTCCCGGTGGCCCTCACGGCTCCTCCCCGCATCAGATAACCTTGCAGGCGTGCTCCCGAGTCCAGCATTCGGTGTCCCTAGCCGCCTAATGTATAACTCGGCCCCACCCCCCCCCCCCCCGGTGCCCACGTCATTGGATTTGATTGACAGCAGCGGGAGCCAATGGCTGCGCTGCTATCAATCTATCCAATCAAGAGCCGAGAACCCCGGGCAGAGGCAGAGATGTATAGCACAGTGATGATGTCACCACTACTTTTACACGGTAATAACTGGATCTGGAAAGGATTTTGATGCACACAAAGTGAATTTTTGTCCTTTGTGGTTATTGAGGAATATATTTGAATTTAAGTTTTTGTGCCTGGAGTTCAGTTTTAAACATGGATCTCATAGTTACCAACATTGTAAAAAAAGTTTTAGGGACACTTTTTGGGCTGTAGGCGGAGTCTTATATTATAATAAGGGGGTGTGGCATGCGTTTGTAGGTGTGGCACAGGGGAAAAGTAAAAATGTGGCGCGCGGAGAAAAATGGGCGTGGTTAACACAAAATAGTGGGCATGTCTTAAATGGGTGTGGCTCAAAGGGTGTGTGGTTAGCATCTGAAATGAACAAGGGATGGAGGGGGAGGGATGGAGGGGGAGGGATGGAGGGACAGCAGCCCCAGATCCTACACAACAATAGAAATATGTGTATTCCAGAAAGTTTAACAATCAGCAGATAAAGATACTCCAAACACCTGGTGTTAGCACTTTAATAATCCCAGCACCATGGTTGTTATGGTGTCAGGATAATTGCATTATTTCTATTATTACATTGTAATATAAAATGAAATCATTCAACTCACCATAATGATGAATCAGTGGGATCCCTGAGCGTGTCACCTGCCACGTCGCCTGCCACCAGCCGTCCGTCCTTGCATCAGGTTCCCCCAGCAGAGTCCGTCCTTGCATCAGGTGTCCCAGCAGAGTCCGTCCTTGCATCAGGTGCCCCCAGAAGAGTCCGTCCTTGCATCAGGTGTCCCAGCAGAGTCCGTCCTTGCATCAGGTGTCCCAGCAGAGTCCGTCCTTGCATCTGGTGCCCCAGCAGAGTCCGTCCTTGCATCAGGTGTCCCCAGCGGAGCCCCCCTTACAATAGATGTCCCCAGCGGTGCCCCCCTTACATCAGGTGTCCCCAGCGGTGCCCCCCTTACATCAGGTGTCCCCAGCGGAGCCCCCCTTACATCAGGTGTCACCAGTGGAGCCCCCCTTACATCAGATGTCCCCAGCAGACCCCCCTTACATCAGATGTCCCCAGCGGAGCCCAGATTACATCAGGTGTCCCCAGCGGAGCCCCCCTTACATCAGGTTTCCCCAGTGGTGCCCCCTTACATCAGGTGTCCCCAGCGGTGCCCCCTTACATCAGGAGTCCCCAGCGGAGCCCCCCTTACATCAGATGTCCCCAGCGGAGCCCCCATTACATCAGGTGTCCCCAGCGGAGCCCCCCTTACATCAGGTTTCCCCAGTGGTGCCCCCTTACATCAGATGTCCCCAGCAGTGCCCCCCTTACATCAGGTGTCCCCAGTGGAGCCCCCCTTACATCAGGTGTCCCCAGCGGAGCCCCCCTTACATCAGGTGTCCCCAGCGGAGCCCCCTTACATCAGGTGTCCCCAGCGGAGCCCCCCCTTACATCAGGTGTCCCCAGCGGAGCCCCCCTTACATTAGGTGTCCCCAGCAGAGCCCCACCCTTACATCAGGTGTCCCCAGCGGAGCCCCCCTTATATCAGATGTCCCCAGTGGAGCCCCCCTTACATCAGATGTCCCCAGCGGTGCCCCCTTACATCAGGTGTCCCCAGCGGCGCCCCCCCTTACAACAGGTGTCCCCAGCAGAGCCCCCCTTACATCAGATGTCCCCAGCAGTGCCCCCCTTACATCAGGTGTCCCCAGCGAAGCCCCCTTACATCAGGTGTCCCCAGCGGAGCCCCCCCTTACATCAGGTGTCCCCAGCGGAGCCCCCCTTACATTAGGTGTCCCCAGCAGAGCCCCACCCTTACATCAGGTGTCCCCAGCGGAGCCCCCCTTATATCAGATGTCCCCAGTGGAGCCCCCCTTACATCAGATGTCCCCAGCGGTGCCCCCCTTACATCAGGTGTCCCCATCGGCGCCCCCCCTTACAACAGGTGTCCCCAGCAGAGCCCCCCTTACATCAGATGTCCCCAGCAGTGCCCCCCTTACATCAGGTGTCCCCAGCGGTGCCCCCCTTACATCAGGTGTCCCCAGCGGAGCCCCCCTTACATCAGATGTCCCCAGTGGAGCCCCCCTTACATTAGATGTCCCCAGCGGAGCCCTACTTACATCAGGTGTCCCCAGCGGAGCCCCACCCTTACGTCAGGTGTCCCCAGCGGAGCCCCCTTACTTCAGATGTCCCCAGCAGAGCCCCCCTTACATCAGATGTCCCCAGAGGTGCCCTCCTTACATCAGGTTTCTCCAGCGGAGCCCCCCTTACATCAGGTGTCACCAGCGGAGCCCCCCTTACATCAGATGTCCCCAGCGGTGCCCCCTTACATCAGGTGTCCCCAGCGGTGCCCCCCTTATATCAGATGTCCCCAGCGGAGCCCCCCTTACATCAGGTGTCCCCAGCAGAGCCCCCCTTACATCAGGTGTCCCTAGCGGAGCCCCCTTACATCAGGTGTCCCCAGCGGAGCCCCCCTTACATCAGATGTCCCCAGCGGGCACCTTACATCAGGTGTCCCCAGCGGTGCCCCCCCTTACATCAGATGTCCCCAGCAGACCCCCCTTACATCAGATGTCCCCAGCGGAGCCCAGATTACATCAGGTGTCCCCAGCGGAGCCCCCCTTACATCAGGTTTCCCCAGTGGTGCCCCCTTACATCAGGTGTCCCCAGCGGTGCCCCCTTACATCAGGAGTCCCCAGCGGAGCCCCCCTTACATCAGATGTCCCCAGCGGAGCCCCCATTACATCAGGTGTCCCCAGCGGAGCCCCCCTTACATCAGGTTTCCCCAGTGGTGCCCCCTTACATCAGATGTCCCCAGCAGTGCCCCCCTTACATCAGGTGTCCCCAGTGGAGCCCCCCTTACATCAGGTGTCCCCAGCGGAGCCCCCCTTACATCAGGTGTCCCCAGCGGAGCCCCCTTACATCAGGTGTCCCCAGCGGAGCCCCCCCTTACATCAGGTGTCCCCAGCAGAGCCCCCCTTACATTAGGTGTCCCCAGCAGAGCCCCACCCTTACATCAGGTGTCCCCAGCGGAGCCCCCCTTATATCAGATGTCCCCAGTGGAGCCCCCCTTACATCAGATGTCCCCAGCGGTGCCCCCTTACATCAGGTGTCCCCAGCGGCGCCCCCCCTTACAACAGGTGTCCCCAGCAGAGCCCCCCTTACATCAGATGTCCCCAGCAGTGCCCCCCTTACATCAGGTGTCCCCAGCGGAGCCCCCCCTTACATCAGGTGTCCCCAGCGGAGCCCCCCTTACATTAGGTGTCCCCAGCAGAGCCCCACCCTTACATCAGGTGTCCCCAGCGGAGCCCCCCTTATATCAGATGTCCCCAGTGGAGCCCCCCTTACATCAGATGTCCCCAGCGGTGCCCCCCTTACATCAGATGTCCCCAGCGGAGCCCCCCTTACATCAGGTGTCCCCAGCAGAGCCCCCCTTACATCAGGTGTCCCTAGCGGAGCCCCCTTACATCAGGTGTCCCCAGCGGAGCCCCCCTTACATCAGATGTCCCCAGCGGGCACCTTACATCAGGTGTCCCCAGCGGTGCCCCCCCTTACATCAGATGTCCCCAGCGGAGCCCCCCTTACATCAGGTGTCCCCAGCGGAGGCCCCCCTTACATCAGATGTCCCAGCAGAGCCTCCCCTTACATCAGATGTCCCCAACGGAGCCCCCCCTTACATCAGGTGTCCCCAGCGGAGCCCCCCTTACATCAGATGTCCCCAGCAGTGCCCCCCTTACATCAGGTGTCCCCAGCGGTGCCCCCTTACATCAGGTGCCCCCAGCGGTGCCCCCTTACATCAGGTGTCCCCAGCAGAGCCCCCCTTACATCAGATGTCCCCAGCGGAGCCCCCCTTACATCAGGTGTCCCCAGCGGAGCCCCCCCTTACATCAGGTGTCCCCAGCGGAGCCCCCCTTACATCAGGTGTCCCCAGCGGAGCCCAACCCTTACATCAGGTGTCCCCAGCGGAGCCCAACCCTTACATCAGGTGTCCCCAGCGGAGCCCAACCCTTACATCAGGTGTCCTCAGTGGAGCCCCCCTTACATCAGATGTCCCCAGTGGTGCCATCCTTACATCAGGTTTCCCCAGCGGAGCCCCCCCTTACATCAGGTGTCACCAGCAGAGCCCCCTTACATCAGGTGTCCCCAGCGGAGCCCCTCCTTACATCAGGTGTCCCTAGCGGAGCCCCTCTTGCATTAGGTGTCCCCAGCGGAGCCCCCCCTTACATCAGATGTCCCCGGCGAAGCCCCCCTTACATCAGGTGTCCCCAGCAGAGCCCCCCTTACATCAGATGTCCCCAGCGGTGCCCCCTTACATCAGGTTTTCCCAGCGGAGCCCCCCTTACATCAGGTTTCCCCAGCGGAGCCCCCCTTACATCAGGTGTCCCCAGCAGAGCCTACCCTTACATCAGCTGTCCCCAGCGGAGCCCCACCCTTACATCAGGTGTCCCCAGCGGAGCCCCCCTTACATCAGCTGTCCCCAGCGGAGCCCCACCCTTACATCAGGTGTCCCCAGCGGAGCCCCCCTTACATCAGATGTCCCAAGCGGAGCCCCCCTTACATCAGATGTCCCCAGTGGTGCCCTCCTTACATCAGGTTTCCCCAACGGAGCCCCCCCTTACATCAGGTGTCACCAGCGGAGCCCCCTTACATCAGATGTCCCCAGCGGTGCCCCCCTTACATCAGGTGTCCCCAGCGGTGCCCCCCTTACATCAGATGTCCTCAGCGGAGCCCCCCTTACATCAGGTGTCCCCAGCAGAGCCCCCCTTACATCAGGTGTCCTTAGCGGAGCCCCCCTTACATCAGGTGTCCCCAGTGGACCCCCCCTTACATCAGATGTCCCCAGCGGAGCCCCTCTTACATCAGGTGTCCCCAGCAGAGCCCCCCTTACATCAGATGTCCCCAGCGGTGCCCCCCTTACATCAGGTTTCCCCAGCGGAGCCCCCTTACATCAGGTTTCCCCAGCGGAGCCCCCTTACATCAGGTTTCCCCAGGGGAGCCCCCCTTACATCAGGTTTCCTAGTAGGCCTCCGCCGGCTGCGTCGTTACAATAGAACGGGGCGGAGTGGGGCGGGGGGTGGTCGGAGCGAGGGGGTAGGTGGGGCGGAGCAGGGCGGAGGGTGGGCGGCGACACAGGAGCTCCGTTTAGCCGCCCAGCCGTGTTCCTGGTCTTCCTAAAAATGGCCCGCGGACCTCTAGCGGCGGCTGCGGAAAATCATGGAAAAAACTGATTTCTCGGGACATTTCCCGGGAAACAATAAAATCGGGAAAATAGTCTACATCCCAGAAATGTCCCGGGAAATTCGGGACAGTTGGTAAGTATGGGAACTTTACCATCCCTGACTGAGCTGAACACTCCTCTATTTGTTCCTCACATGCTCCCCCTCCCAGACACTACAGCTAGCAGTAGGAGGGTTTCAGCAGCAGAGGCAGTGCTGTCAATTAGTGCCGGGACAAGATCATCCAGTGCCCAGGGCAAAGATACCAAATTGTGCCCCCCCTTCACTATGTGCAAGGGGCGGGAGGGAGAGAGAGAACACAGCCCATAGCTCCTCCTGACTCTCTCCTCCTCTCCTTTCCAATTCCAGCGCTGTTCTGACAGAAGTAGTGATGCTGATGTCACTACTCCTGTCAGCCTTATAGTAGAAGGAAATAGCGGCACACCCATCCCTACAATACACGCTGCACCCAGGGCAGCTGTCCCTTCTGCCCAGCCCTTGTCCCGAACCTGCTGTCAGGCTGGGTTCACACCTATGCGAATTGGAATACGGGTCTTCCCCGCATCCGATTTGCATAGTAGGAGATTGTGATCGGCTCTCTATGGAGCCTGGTTCACACATCTCCTCAGCGGCTCCTGTGCATATTTTGGTCCATTTCTGGTCCAAATTCAGCCCAAAATTCAGGCTGAAATCTGACCTGAAACCTCATCTTTTGTGTGAACCCAGCCTCAATCCTAGGAAACAGTAGGTGTGGCAAGGTGATGACAATGCTGATCACAGCATTGTGCTGAGTCACACACCCTGCAACGTATTCTCTTCCCACTGTAGTGCAAGCAGACACAGCCTACATGGGAGCAACAACTCTGCTCTGAATTCTGGAGCAATGCAGCATTGTTGTCATTCCTTCACAGCGAGCCTCATAAGTTGGACTTCACTGCCGGGATTAATGGTTATTAGCAGGGCTGGATAAAGGAGTACAACTGATCCTCCTGTATGGGGCCCAGGTAGCAGGGTGACAGACAGCTGAAATCTGGCGGGAGGGAGAGCAGAAGAAGCTAGCTTTCAGCTGCAGAGAGAGCCATACGGGTTGCAGTAATTGCTCCCCCGTCGCACTGATCACTCTGCACCATATTTTCCCCCTGCTGCCCAGGCCCCCCTGTGCATCCCCCCGTTACCCCCGCAGTACTGCTGGCTTCCCTCCTCTCCTTCCTGATGGAAGCTGAAAGCACACACTAGGATCCTTCAGGATGGACAGAAGAGAGTAAATATAGTAAATATGTTCACCAGCCCCTTCCTTTCCTGAATGAACACAATGAGTGATCAGTACCAATCACTCACCGTGTTCATTTATAACTGAAGCACAGTAAACTGTGTTTATTTGGAGAGGGGCTGCAACTTGGCTGTATAGGGCCCATGTGGTTTCTAGCAGCAACCCTGGCTATTAGTATGACTTGGAAGGAGGATTAAGAAAAAACTGTAATGCTGCGTACACACGACCGGTTTTGCCATCGGAATAAGCTCCAAAGGTTTCTCAGACAGAACTCCGACAGAATTCCGCTCAAGCGGTCTTGCCTACACATGGTCACACCAAAGTCCGACCGTCCAGAACGCAGTGACATACAGCACGTACGACGGGACTAGAAAAAGGAAGTGCAATAGCCAGTAGCCAATAGCTTCCGTCTCGTACTTGCTTCTGAGCATGCGTCGTTGTTGGACCATCGGAACAGCATACAGACGAGCGGGTTTCCTCATAGTAATTAGTTCCATCGGAAAAATTTAGAACATGTTCACTATCTAAGTCCGTCAGAATTTTCGACAGAAAAAGTCCGATGAGGAATACACACATATTGCACTTATAGGTGAGCTATGTGTGGCTCTCGAGTATTACTTACATAAAGTCATATATAAAACACTCATTTCAATTCTTGGCATGTTACTTTTTGACTGTGTGGAGCTCCACCATGAAATGTTGAAGAGATATATAGCTGCATCTGCATATAATTGGGTGTGTGTAGTGATGTCCAATCACCTTACACTATTTAATAGTTCAGGTCCAATGTCTGATTTCTGCCTTTTCTCTTTTTTTTCAGGTAGAAGATTTCAAGACTCTTCTTCTTCTTCTTATTCCTATAAATATAACAGTGTAAGTATGGCGCAGGAAGTACATAATTATACCGAAAAGTCTTCTTGTGTATATTGGCATTTGGTTCTATAGCAGGTTGGGAGTTCACAGCATTACAAATTAGTATTTTCCGTGGCTTCAGATAGAACTG
This sequence comes from Lithobates clamitans, assembly GCA_037952925.1. Classification (NCBI taxonomy): domain Eukaryota; kingdom Metazoa; phylum Chordata; class Amphibia; order Anura; family Ranidae; genus Lithobates; species Lithobates clamitans. The sequence continues at coordinate 40,825 of JBBGZY010002759.1, read as the reverse complement.
GGGCAGCCTCTCCGGCAGATGCCAGACTGATGCAAGCTGCTGCTGCTGGCTTCTCTCTTGCAGAACAATGGAACAGGAGGGTTGGGCGGTGTCCTGCATGGGTTATGGAGACACTCAGGATATTTAATACAGAGCTGTATTTTGGGGGACAGGATTTTTTTTATTGAAGTTCTCCGAGACATTTATATTTCAGAGACTTGCGATACCTCAGTTTATGTAAAGCCACTTTTATAAATTTGGTTTAGAGAAGAGGCGGGTTAAAACCCCTCAGATAATTATTTTGTGTCTGTGTCACATTGAAAACAAATTAGAAAATCTGGATGGCCGCACTTCCGTGAAAAAAAAGCACCTTTATTGTAGAAAAAAGTTTACAGGTCACATCAAGGTGGATACATAGCACAATTCCAATCTAACGCGTTTCACATCATCAGATTCTTACTCATAGCTGAGGAAAAGATTATTTCAACTAAAGCATATATAGAAGGGTAGGTAATAAAAGTTCATATGTAGCACCTGGTGATTAAAATCTGAACCGAGCAATGAAGAACCACACCTCCAAATGCTCGTAAGCTGAATTATCCAAATAGTGTCCAGACACAAAAGCATCAAAAAGTCAAAAAGTTTTGTCTATGTAGAAAATAGAGATTAGAAAAATTAGACTAAAAAACCCATTATACAGATGTATAGAATGAGTATAGACAAACGCAAAAGAGCAGCACATTACTTAGAATGAGTGTTCAATCGACAATACATATAGTATAAACTATCATTGTAACATTTGTAAACTAAATATCTAAATAATGAAAAGATAAGACCCATTAGAAGTGTAAACAAATATGTGAAAAATGTATCCATTATACAGAACAACATTTAGTATCACATGTGCTGAGTAAAAATTCTTTGCGAGTCACATGGGTGTCCTTTTATGAAAGTGCGGTAAAATACGCTTTTCAGTTCTCAGGCATTCTCAGAGATCGCTCTCCTCTGACTGCCTGTTTATGAAAGTGTGTAGATCTCTTCTCATGTTGAGTTGAGGAGCGATCTACAAACGCCGGGAACTCCTGAGAACAGCTCCTCTCACTGTAATCTCGCGTGATATAGCGGGATTACAGTATGAGGAACCATAAAATACAAAACTGTAACACGAATCAGCACACCTTATTCCCCAACATATTAATAAAATAATAAAGTTAAATTCCCCCTACACAATATACATTAACCTAATTATAAAAAAAAACATTGTTTTTATCAATATTTAAAGATCATACATGTCCCTATTTAAATGTGAATGGTGTATAGTAAATTAATGTAATCCACATATGTAATGCAGCTATACACCATTCATATAAATGAAAAATACATTTATAATCATTCAACAAAATTTTTAATAAAGTATACAAGTATAAATATTTATTAATAAATTAAAATAAAATATATTTCATAATTGATAAACATAAAAATTGATAAACTGGTGCAATGCGAGAACACTGCGAATCCACTGCGGGTTACCGCATCGCACCGACTCGCATGTCAGTTCACACTGCCATATGCGAATCGCTGGGGAGTGTCAATACATTGATAACAACACCCCCAGTTCAGCTTCCATATCGCACTGCGAACTGACAGTCCGGACATGAATCGGATCGCATATGTGTGAACACACATGCGATCCGATTCTGGTCCGAACAGAAAAAAGGGTCCTGTGCGTGTTTGCACCGAATGCGGTGCGATATCAGCCATACTATCTGTACGGCTAATATCGCACCGCACAGACATCGCATGTAATGTGAATGGCAGTGTGCTGCGAATTACATGCGATGCCTGTGCGATGTCCGGCATCGCACAAGTGTGAACTGGGCCTAAAAGTTAACACCCCCAAATCAGTTCGCATATCGCAGTGCGATTTTCAAACTCGGACAGTAATCGAATCGCATGGGTGTGAACACCCATGCGATCCGATTCTGCTGTGGACCAAAAAAAGGGTCCTGTAAGAGTTTGGTCCGAGTGCAATGCAAATTCAGCCATGCTATCTGTATGGCTGAAAGCGCATCGCACAGAGATCGGATGTGATTTTGCTGCAGTGCGGTGCGAATCACATCCGATCTCGGACACCGCAGTGGGAACTGGCCCTAAATCATATTGCATTTGCACCAAAATGGTACAGGACCCTTTATTTAGTCCGCACTGGAATCGGATCACATGGGTGTGAACACCCATGTGATCCGATTCCTGCACCATTACATAGTTCGCACTGCGATCTGTGAAATGATCTGGGAGTGTCATTAACTTTACATTGACACCCGCAGTGGTGCGCAGATGTCAACGTAGGTGCAATGTGGAAACCCGCACAGGAATCACGCTGGTTCACAAATCGCACAAGTGTGAACCCAGTCAGAGACGTGAACATCTAAAATATATATATATATATATATCTCTATATCTATCTATCTATCTATCTATCTATCTATCTATCTATCTATCTATCTATCTATCTATCTATCTATCTATCTATCTATCTATCTATCTATCTATCTATCTATCTATCTATCTATCTATCTATCTATCTATCTATCTATCTATCTATCTATCTATCTATCTATCTCCTATCCTGCTGGTTTTGGGGTGTGTAATGGTGGGGAAGATGTGCTCTGACTGTTTGGTGAAAGAAAGAAGTCAAAAGGCTTCTTGCTTTCTCCAGAATATCAGCCAGTTTCAGGCTTCTCACTCTGATTCTCCACTTCTGAAATGGTGAATCAGAAAGTGAGAATTCTGTCACAGATCTCCAGTGAGGTGCTGAGATCGACCTTCATAAACTGGCCGTTTCTGTGACAGTCATTTACAGATTCTCACTGTGCTGAGATGAGTGGAGAACATGTTCCCTGCTGATTATCTCAGTTTCATAAACTGGTAATGACGTGAGATCAGCGTGAGACTCGGGATCGCCGCTGATCTCAGTTTCATAAAAGGACACCATTGACACTCCAGAAGAAAAAACCCCATTTGAGCATACTGATAGATGCCCTGTAATAAATTTTACAATGGCAACTAGCCAAAAATGAACTATGATAACAGGATTTTCCTATTAATATTCTATCACAAAGTATTAAAACTCAGGGGTATACTGGAATGTGAATGTAGACAACAAACTCGAACATATGACTGAAATCTGTCGAAATTGTAAGGCAAAAAACATGTGTATATTAACTCCGGAGGGATACCTCATGCCAAAGAGGAGCATTTAATTAGGTCAAATTGACCGCAATCTTATCGATATTCGAAATTCATAAAACTAGAAAATGCGGTATAAAGAATTAAGGCATATTAATATTGTAGTATTTCAACGCAAGAAATCCGGTATCTGCATACATGGAACGTGGCTCCTAGGAGTAAAGAGTAGTAGTTTATATACTATAATATATGGTTGCTACATTTAAGGAGTGGGGAGTCTCACTTCAGGTGCTGCAACCCCTCACTGCTAGAAATCCAAAGACCAACACCAAAAAATTCTGATCACTGTCATTTTATGAAGCATTAATGAAATGCATTATAAATAATACCATAATAGGGGAGCACAGCTCTAAAATTAACAAACAGTTTTTGTTAAAAGGTCCAAAAGCTGAAGACTTTGTTGGAGACCAAGATATATATAGCTACAATTCCCAGATCACAGACTAGGCAAAACCAAAATAAAGAAAAAAGGGGGGGAAAGGTGATCTCATTTCAGAGCAGTGGCGTCGCTAGAGGGTGGCTTTTGAGGCTATAGCCCCGAATCTGGGGGCCCATAGCCCCGAGTCTCTGCAGGGGTCCGCAAGGGGAGGGGAGGCTCTCTGGGGACCCTGATGTAAGGGGGAGGCTCTCTGGGGACCCTGATGCAAGGGGGAGGCTCTCTGGGGACCCTGATGCAAGGGGGAGGCTCTCTGGGGACCCTGATGCAAGGGGGAGGCTCTCTGGGGATATATACACACACACATATATTACTGTATATACATGTGTATGCACACCCAAGCTTATGACTTTCCTTACTACGCTGCTATGGGCTCTAGCCCCAGATCTTTTGTAGATCTAGCAACGCCCCTGCTTCAGAGGATGCAGCACTGACACGCTCACTAGCAAGGTTTAATACGAGCCAATAGAGAGAACGTATCATTAATGCATAGTGTAAAACCTAATGACTGGAGCAGTGACATGACCATGAATAAACTCAAAATTATGCAAAGATTGGAACGTGTGCTATTATAGGTATACATATACACAAGACTGGGTTCAGAAATAGAAGACAAAAACAAGAACAAAAACTAATTATGGATGTGGAGTGGGTGGCACTGAAAGGCAAGATATCTCACTCTATGTGCCATAGACTTCTGCTAGCTGACATTTAATTGGACCCAGTGTCATGTTATATGAAACCATCAAGACATGATCATAACATAAAAAGAGAGAGAAGATGATGTCATTTCACCAAAGTAATAACCCACAATGGAAAATTGGTAGTCTCACTTCATGTGTTACAACACTCTACTCTCCTACAGTCATAACATGATCAGAGGGAGAAAGATAATCCAATTCCGTAAAAGCATAAACCACAACGGGAACCTGGTAGTCTCACTCCATGTGCTGCAAACCTCTACTGCCAGGTAAAAACTGATTGAGCCCAATATTGTGTCATGTGAAATCACAATAGAGAAAACCATGATGTAAAAAAGAGAACATTGATACTGTTTTGCCAGGGCATAAACCACAGTACATAGAACAACTTGAGCGGAGCACTGTCATCAACGTAAAAGCAACCCTCTACTTTCCTGCAATCATGACGTAGAAGAGGGGGGGGGGGAGAATGATTCCATTCCATCAAAGCATAAACTGCAACTAAAGACTGGTAGTCTCGCTCCATGTGCTGCAACACTCTACTACCAGGTGAAAATAGATTAAGCCTAATATCATATCCTGTGGAATCACAATAAAGAAAATCATGATGTGAAGAGGAGAACATAAATACAGTTTTGCCAGGACATGAACCACAATACATGTGACAGCTGAGCGGAGCACTGTCATCAGCATAAAAGTGTGTGTTTTGTATATTAACACATTCAGTATACCTAGGTTAATTAGACCTATGGGCTGAACTAATGGAAATGTGATACATCCAGGGGCGTAACTAGAAATAGCAAGGCCCCATAGCAAAATGTTGTATGGGGCCCCCCTGCAAACAGCCCCCCCCCCGCAGCTGCCCTAATGTCAATGCAGCCTGAGCTGTGCCCCATACAGCGTGACCTGTACCTCATGCAGCGTGACCTGTGCCTCATGCAGCATGACCTGTGCCTCATACAGCAGTACCTGTGCCCAATACAGCGTGACCTGTGCCCCATACAGCGTGACCTGTGCCCCATGCAGCGTGACCTGTGCCCCATGCAGCGTGACCTGTGCCCCATGCAACGTGACCTGTGCCCAATGCAGCGTGACCTGTGCCCCATACAGCGTGACCTGTGCCCCATACAGCGTGACCTGTGCCCCATACAGCATGACCTGTGCCCCATACAGCCTGGTCTGCCTGTGCCCCATACAGCCTCACCTATGCAGAGGAAGAGGCAAGCCACCCGGATCAGCAGAGATCGGGATTGCCCACTGTAATAGCTTTCATTTGAATTTGCCGTCTTCCCAGGGCTCATCGTCACATAGCCCCACCTCTTGGCCCGACGCCTTTGATGACGTCACATGTCCCACATTGGATCGGCGTTCTGTCTATCAAAGGTGCCGGGCCAAGAGGTGGCCAAGAGGTGGAGCTCTCTTGACGTGATCCCTGGAAACACTGGAAGTTCTAATGAAAGCTATTACATCGGGCAATTCAGCTCTCTGCTGATGCGGACAGCTCGCCTCTTTCTCTCCTCTCTCTTCCCCTGGCTGGGAGACTGTGCTGGCAGTGCTCTCATCCTCACTGGGCCCCACTCGGCTGCGGGCCCCATAGCACCCGCATGGGTCGCTATGGTGGTAGTTTACGCCCCTGGATACATCCAATTCATAGTTTAACCCAGATGGCTGACGAGTATCTAAAAAGAAAATCCATTTCACCTCCTGCCTGCACAAAATCTTAAACTTATCACCTCCTCTAGAAGGAATTTGAATTTTCTCCAAACCCTGAATAACGAGACTTGTAGTGTCTTTCTGGTGGTGGACGTTCCAGTGTCGTGCCACGTTGGTTGGATGATTTTTGGTAATATCATAGAGGTGGTCATAGAGCCTATCCCTAAGTCTACGTGTAGTCCTGCCGACATATTGTATATGACATTCCAAACAGGTGATGACATATACAATATATTGTGTATCACAGTTTATAAATGAGCGTATCTTATGTGTATAACCTGTAGAGGCAGATGTCACAGTGTTGCCTTTATGAATAAACAGGCAGTAGGCACACCCCTGTCTCCCACATCTAAAAGTGCCCTGAAATGACAGCCAGGTGTTATAAGATTCTGTACTAGAAAATAGGCTGGGTGATAGGAGGCTACCTAAGGAAGGGGGTCTTCTGGAAACCGTACGAATTCCCTTTCGGAGAATCTGGGAGTATATGGGGTCATGTTGTAAAATTGGAAGATACTTGTTAACTATTTTCTTGATTTTGGAAAACTCTTCACTATATGGGGTGGAGAAGGTAGGGATATTAGATTTGATCTGTCTATCAGGAGGCTTATCCGTAAGGAGTTTATGTCTAGATGTTTGGTTGGCAATTTTGAAACCTCGGTCAATGATCGAGTTTGGATAGCCTCTAGACTTGAATCTATCCACCATAAGTATAGATTCCTGGTAGAAATCAGTTTCGTTGCTACATATCCTTTTTAATCTCAAGAATTGGCCTATCGGAATGCTGTTAATAGTGTGGCTGGGATGGCCAGAGTCCGCCCGCAGCAACACATTACCAGCACTTGGCTTTCTAAAAAGACTGGAAGCTATTCTGCCATCTGCACCAGTAAGTCTAACGCCCAAAAAATCTATAGTGCTAGAATTAGTGGTATCTGTAAATTTCAAGTTAAGATCATTATCATTAAGATATGATAGCCAGTCGTTAAGATCATCAACAGGTTTAAAAACAATAAACAAAAGATCATCGATGTATCGACAGTAAAAAATAGTATCAGAACGATGGGGGCCACCAGCCCCAAAAATGCAGTGTCTTTCCCGCCATCCCATGTATAAGTTGGCCAGGGACGGTGAGAACTTGGCCCCCATCGAAGCACCGCATCTTTGGAGGTAGTGGCCCCCATCGAACATGAAAAAATTGTGGGTTAACAGAAACTCTAAACACATCAAAATAAATTCTTGCAAGGCAAAAGAAAAAAGTCCCGATCTGTGCAGAAAGAAGGACACTGCTTGCAAACCAAGAGTGTGGGGTATGGATGAATAAAGACTTGAAACATCACATGAGATCCAGCAGTAGTCATCGTGCCAGTCAATGGTTTCAAGCTTAGCCAGCAGCTGTTTTGTACCCCGAAGGTAGCCAGGAAGTTCTGTAACCAAAGGTTGTAGTTGTTGATCGACCCACTGTCCCAGGCGCTCGTTGAGTGAGCCAATTCCTGCGACAATGGGTCTGCCTGTAAGAGGGGAAAAACCCTTATGCACCTTTGGAAGGTGGTAAATGATGGGCATGATGGGAGATTCAGGTATTAACATTTCTTAATGTTTAGTTGACAGTATTCCCGCAGAAACCCCTCTATCTGGAAGGGATGACAGTTCTTTCTTGAAGGCATCTGTGGGGTCCCCCTTAAGAACTAGATATGTATCTCTATCTGAAAGTTGTCTCAAAGCTTCTTCCTTGTATGCTGATGCTTGCATGACAACTACAGCTCCACCCATGTCTGCATTTTTGATTATAATAGACGTATCTTCTTGTAATTCATGAAGAGACATTTTTTTTTTTTTGCTACTAAGATTTGAAGTAGATTTATGTGCAGTAGCTTTCGCTAGACTGACAAGGTCAGTCAACCAATTTCAACCAATTTCTGGTACAGATCCATATCTCTACCCCTCGAATTGATGGGATAGAAATCTGATCTTATTTTTAGTGACACTGGGTTTGGAGTAGAGGAACCATTATCTACGTCTATACTGGATTCATATGCCAAGTCAGTAAGATCAATATGAGCACAGATATCCGAGAAAAGTAGGGGAGAAAATCCCATTGGGGGGGATTTTCCTTCACTTCCTGTCCTGTGGACGCAAAAATAAAGTGGGAGTTGGCAATTTTAAAATTTGCTTTATTTCTTTTACATAAAAGTTATCAGGAGAAATAGAGAGAACAAATATACACAATGGGGACACAATCATGAATAGGGGTTCTAATTCCCCATAATCCAAAGCTCAAAGAAAGTTTTTGGTCTATAAATACACTTTACATTTAGTGTTTATTAAACTAAACCTGTGGCCAAGCTATGGACAGTATTTTACATGTTCTTAAGATGCTTTAAAAGTAGCCATCACTGATTCATACCTCCCAACATTTTGAGATGGGAATGAGGGACACCTACTGGCAAATGCATGTAGGTATAGGACACGCCCCCTGCCACACCCCCTTAAAGGTGAATTAACCAAAAAAAAAATATTCAGACTGGACATTTGATTCTCTCTGCCCTATACACTGGGAACTTCTTTCAGAAGCAGGTGGAAGGAATCAAAGGACCAGCTCAGGAAACCCTGAACAGACAAAACCAATCAATCACTGCTCCACTCACTACAGTGAATCCAAAAACGAAACTTAGCCTAGCAACCTAACTAGAGGAGGGCGCTACAATTGCATTTACAGTGCGGATGTAACTCTAATTATTTTCCTGCAGGCATAGAAATCAAGATAGTCTGGACTAACCAGCTGTTACAGGGAATTCAGTGCTCCAGAGAGTGGATGTGTGAGGATGATCAGTGATTGTCACTGTCTGGCCTTTTCTCTATGTCCAACTCTCTGGATATCTGTTTTTCCATAAAACATGAACTTCCTTTTTGTGATGCTTGCGGATGCTGTTCTGAGCCTTCTTCACCTGGAAAATTTTTTCTTTATGTCTCCATGTTTTTTGCCTCTTTGGAATTTTAACCCCTTCAATACCGGACACTTTCTCCCCCTTCCTGCCGCTTTCAGCGCTGCCGCTTTGGAATTTATCCTATGAACACCATCTCTGACCAGGCCATATACTCCTCATGTATGCTCTGGTACTGAGAGTAGCAGGGTATTTTGAAGAATTATTATTGTACATTGCTATGTAACCTGTTTTTATATGCACATATTTTTGTTACATCGACTACAGGTCACTTTTTTTACATTGTTTTTAATAAAGATTGATATTTTTATTTTACTACATATGTTTACAATTTCTTATTCTGCCTTAGGCTTAATGTACACGGAACGTTTTAAAACCCTCCCCTGAACGATTTAACTTGACAGATCGTAAACGACGTTTGACCACTTCAATACCTGGCGCTTTCCCCCCCTTCCTGCCCAGTCCAATTTTCAGCGCTGTCGCTTTTTAAATGACAATTGCGCAGTCATGCTACACTGTACCCAAACAATATTTTTATCATTTTGTTCCCACGAATAGAGCTTTCTTCTGGTGGTATTTGATCACCTCTGCGTTTTTTTTTTATTTTTTGCTAAACAAATAAAAAAAAGACCGAAAATTTTGAAAAAAAAAAAAGTTTTTCTTCGTTTCTGCTATAAAATTTTGTAAATAAGTAAGTTTTCTCCTTCACTGATGAGGCAGCACTGACAGGCACTGATAAGGCGGCACTGATGGACACTGTGGGATGGCACCGATGGGCATAACTGATATAGAGGCACTGGCAGGCATTGCTGATGGGCACTGATTGACATCATATGTGGGCACTGATTGGCATCCCTGGTGGCCATGGGTGGTCATCTATCTATCTATCCATCTATATATATATATATATATATATATATATATATATATATATATATATATATAGGGAAAGGGACTGGGGAATTTCTGTCCTCATTCCCTTTCTCTGTCTCAAAAGTGAGAATTCAGGGGTCTGTTTAGACCCCTGATATTTCACCAAAGTCCCCCAATGGGGCTCCTAAAAAAATTGTAAAAAACAATAATTATTGTAAAAAATCATTTAAAAGAATACAATTGTAAAAAAGTAATTAAAAAAAATAAATAATAAAAATACTGACACCAATCTCTGCCCCACTGACATCGTCCATTGCTCTACCGACACTGTCCATTGCCCTACTGTTATATATATAATTTTTTTTTTTTTTGCATTGTGTATTCGTTTTCTACTAATTGTAGGTGCAGCATTGGCGTAGTTTATTAATAATTTGACCTTTGATTTTTTTATTGTGGTGCCGATACCCAACACTTTCCCCATCAACAACCACTGATGAGATCCCACCGCATATGTTCTTCTCCATCTATTATGTGTCTATGTCTATTACAATGTACCCCCTTGCCAATTCACATAGGGGGAAAGGCTGGGATCTGGGGGTCATCTTGTTAAAAGGGGCTTCCAGATTCTGATAAGCCCCCTGCCCACAGACCCCCACAACCACCGTGCAAGGGTTGTGGGGATGAGGCCCTTGTCCCCATCAACATGGGGACAAGATGTTTTGGGGGGACCTCAAAACATCCTCCCCATGTTAAGGGCATGTGGCCTGGTACAGTTCAGGAGGGGGGGACGCTCTCTCGTCCCTCCCTCTTTTCTTTTGGCCTGCCAGGTTGCGTATGGTTCTGGTATGGATTTTGGGGGGGAACCCTACTCCATTTTTTAAAAAATTTTGGTTCCCCTCAATATTCATACCAGACCTAAAGGGCCTGGTAATGAACTAGCAGGGGGAACCAATGCCATTTTTTTTCAATGCGTTTTATCCATATTGCCGAGACCCGACAATTCATTACATTCATTATCCGTTTTAAATTACTTTTTTCCTTTAGAAATGTCATTTTGCTGTGGTACTGTTCTAAACATGGGAAAATGACGCCACTTTACAGGCATACTATAGACACTCCCCAGGCATGATATTTAAAGGAATATTTCTTTTGTATTGTTTTACTTTAACCATTAAAAAAAAAACACTGCTCCCGAAAAAACAGACGTTTTTAAAACTTTTTTTTGCATTGATACATGTCCCCTGGGGCAGGACCCAGGTCCCCAAACACTTTTTATGGCAATAACTTGCATATAAGCCTTTGGAATGAGCACTTTTGATTTTTTATGTTCGTGTCCCATAGACTTTAATGGGGTTCGCGTGTTCGTCCAAATTTTTTGCCTGTTCGCATGTTCTGCTGCAAACCAAACCGGGGGGTGTTCAGCTCATCCTTAACCAGGAGTCAGGCAACCTTGCAGGTGCTAAGTCTGATCATCTGCAGAGCAGAAAAGCGCTGTCCAGCAATCTCTGAAGTTCATATCCCAGGAGTGGACAATTGAAAGGTGTATTTTAGACATGTGCAAATTGTTTAGTTCCGAATTCATTTTTTTAACGAATTTCAACAAATTTGTTAATTTGGAAATATCCGAATTAGTGAAAACCCGTTTAACAAACTTTTCGTAAAAATCCGTAAATTTGAAAAAATTCATAAATTCGGAGATTCTAATATACGAAATAATAACTAATAATAACTTGACTATTACTAACTGTTAAATTATAGGTATCGGAATTTTCTTTCAAATTTGGCTGTTAGTGAACGTAACGAATACGAATTTATCCAAAGTTATGAATTATCTGAAATACCGAATGCCGCATCTAAACAAATGAAATAAAAAAACAAATGAATAATAATAATTTAAAAAAAGTTTTTATTATGATTATTGTTATTTATTATTAATTTTGTTCCTTTCCATTTGTTTAGATGCGGCATTCGTTATTTCGGATAATTCATAACTTTGGATAAATTCATATTCGTTACGTTCACTAACAGCCAAATCTGAAAGGAAATTCCAATACCTATAATTTAATAGTTAGTATTAGTTAAGTTTTTATTAGTGAGTCATTATTTCAGATTAAATTTTTGGATTTCCGAATTTAAGATTTTTTTTAAATTTACGAATTTTTGAATATTCAAATTTACAAGTATTCAGAAAAGTTTGTTTAACAGGATTTAAGAATTGTTTCTAATATACGATTTTTTTCTAATTTGTGATTTTATGAATTTACAATTTTTTTTCGAATTTATGAATTTTTTAGAATTTTTGATTTTTTTTTACGAGTTTATGAATTTTTCATGAATTGCGATCATAACGAATGACCCAAAAATTGAAGAAAAAAAAACTGAGTGAAACAACAACGAAAATGAATGAATTTTTTGGCAGTGCACATGTCTAGACCCGCTCCTGATCTGGGTTGTGTGCGTTCATAGACACACACAGCACTGGTAAGCCTTACCTCCCCCTACCAGCTCCCTCGTCACAGGAGTTTGACTGACAGCAGCCTATGGCTCCCGCTGCTCTCAGTGTCTCCTGTTAGACCAGGAAGAGGGGAGAGCAGTGCTGCAACCGGGACAGCTCTGGATCTGGAGAGGAAGCAGGTAAGTGATTAGGGATGGGAGGGAAACAAGTAGTGTAGTGGGGAGTTTTTCTTACCTTAATTCAGGGAATTTTGACTTTGGAATCATTTGTTGACCATCTAACTGGGAAAATACATAATTTGTTTGATGTTAAATACCGTGGTTATGGCTGCAGCTAGATGCCATAACCCCGGTATTTTCTTTTCTCTCATGTGCTGGACTTTAGGATAAAAGTGATCCCCACAACGGATTCGCCATGGGATCACTTTCAGAAGCAGCACTTCCCAGTGGTTCCCGGGCTTATGTTACCGACATTGCTTTGTGCACTGGTCCAAATCATTTGGTGGAAGGGGGGGGATTATGGTGTGGGGTTGTTTTTCAGGGGTTGGGCTTGGTCTCTTATGGGGCATACACACGGTCAGACTTTTCGTCTACAAAAGTCCAACGGACGCCGACGGACTAAAGCTGGCTGGTAATCCGATCGTGTGTGGGCTTCCCCGGACTTTCAGCTGACTTTTTCAGCCTCAAATCCGACGGACTTTAGATTTGAAACATGCTTCAAATCTTTACGTCGTAACTACGATGGACCCCGAAATCCGCTCGTCTGTGTGCTAGTCCGACGGACAAAAACCCAAGCTAGGGCAGCTATTGGCTACTGGCTATGAACTTCCTTATTTTAGTCCGGTGTACGTCATCACGTACGAATCCGTCGGACTTTTGTGTGGTCGTGTGTAGGCAAGTCCGTTCGTTAGAAAGTCTGCCACAAGTCCGCCGCAAGTCCGCCGAAAGTCCGCAGGAAGTCTGTCGGACCGGCTGTCGGACTTTTGTAGATGAAAAGTCCGACCGTGTGTACGCGGCATAAGTTCCAGTGAAGAGAACTCTTAAGGTGTCAGCATACCAAGACATTTTAGACAATTTCATGCTTCCAAGTTTGCGGGAACAGTTTGGGGATGGCTCCTTCCTGTTCCAACATGGCTGATCACCAGTGCACAAAGCAAGGTCCATAAAGACATAGATAAGGTTTGAGGTGGAGGTACTTGACTGGCCTGCACAGAGTCCTGAACTCAACCCGATAGAACACCTTTGGGATGAATTAGAGCAGAGACTGCGAGCCAGGCCTTCTCATCCAACATCAGTGCCTGACCTCACAAATGCACTTCTGGAAGAATGGTCAAACATTCCCATAGACACACTCCTAAACCTTGTGGACAGCCTTCCCAGAAGAGTTGAAGCTGTTACAGCTGCAAAGGGTGGGCCAACTCAATATTGAACCCTACATACTAAGACTGGGATGTCATTAACCACTTCAGCCGCGGAAGGATTTACCCCCTTCCTGACTAGAGCACTTTTTGCGATTCGGCACTGCGTCACTTTACCTGACAATTGCGCGGTCGTGACACGTTGCTCCCAAACAAAATTGAAGATGTATAAAAACCTCGCGCCAAAAAATAGTGTAAAATTGACTAATTAAGTGTAAGCTGCTAACCCTACAGCAAGTAAGTGGCGCAAAAAAGACAAACAAATCCTTATTTACAATAGTGCGCATAGACAATAAGGAAAAGAAATTCCATAACAATTAGATTAAAATTGAGAAAATTATAAGTCCATGTAGTGACACTGCAGATGAAGGAAGCAGGAATAGGTGTAAAATCCACATTCAGGGCAGCCTTCTAATGGGAGTGAAAGCCATATCCCAGTAGCACTATAAAACAAGGAGAGAGAGGCGCCTCTGGGTGCAGACGTTTAAAACAATTTATTAAAAAGATATAGCAACAGCTGGTGATGCACTCACATTTAGTAGAAAAAAGTAGGCAAAGGACTGTCCCAAAGCAATCAAGGGGATCCGTGGAGTCATCTAATCCCAGCTGATGGATGACAGAGATTCTGGGCAGTCTGTAAACGCTGGATGTTATTCCGGCCGAACAGCAGAGACAGGCTCCAGAGAGAGGCTTGGATAGCATCCGATCAGGCGAGGGATGATGACGTCACTCGATATGCGACGCGTTTCCTGAGCTGGCTCACCGTGAATGGTGTGACGGCGGCGCTCCTTTGTCAAGCTGATTGGCTGGGAGCTGGAGAGGAATTTAAATAGAAAATACTGAAGGGGAAAGGGGCGGAATGGGGGCGGAAAGGGGGATGGGCCTGGAATCTGGTGTGTGGAAGTGTCAGCAGAGGAGGGAATCGAGGAGAAGGACGATATGAAGGGATATGTGGTGTGGTGTGCCTTTCTTTCACATTAGCACACCACATATCCCTTCATATCGTCCTTCTCCTCAATTCCCTCCTCTGCTGACACTTCCACACACCAGATTCCAGGCCCATCCCCCTTTCCGCCCCCATTCCGCCCCTTTCCCCTTCAGTATTTTCTATTTAAATTCCTCTCCAGCTCCCAGCCAATCAGCTTGACAAAGGAGCGCCGCCGTCACACCATTCACGGTGAGCCAGCTCAGGAAACGCGTCGCATATCGAGTGACGTCATCATCCCTCGCCTGATCGGATGCTATCCAAGCCTCTCTCTGGAGCCTGTCTCTGCTGTTCGGCCGGAATAACATCCAGCGTTTACAGACTGCCCAGAATCTCTGTCATCCATCAGCTGGGATTAGATGACCCCACGGATCCCCTTGATTGCTTTGGGACTGTCCTTTGCCTACTTTTTTCTACTAAATGTGAGTGCATCACCAGCTGTTGCTATATCTTTTTAATAAATTGTTTTAAACGTCTGCACCCAGAGGCGCCTCTCTCTCCTTGTTTTATTAAGCTGCTAACCCCCTAAACTAGATGAGAATTCTAGTGCAAGTGAAAAAGTAAACTGTGGGGGGCGCTAGGTCTATATAAACGGTGAACTAAATGACACCTAAATTGTTATATTCAAATGTATGAAAAAACACAACAGCGTACCATGCAAAAATGCAATATGAGTATATAGACTATATACCACAAGTGCATATGCCAAAAGGATGACAACCGTATGATCCCTGCATATAGAGTAAAATATTTTTTTAGTGACAACAAGTAAGCAGCCATTCGGCTTTGTGTGTTTTTAAATAAATGGGATTACACTATTCTGGTCCATTTTGTATCCTTCCTTATATTCCTTGACGTCCCACTGGGGGAGAGGAACACATGTCACCTACAAGGCTTATCCATACCATGGCAGCAAACCAAATCTTGCAAAGGCTATCATTATTATTGACCTTTTTTAATTAAAAAGGTCAACATCTTCTGGTAAGCGGACATCCACTTTCTGAGCACTTTGGGTGTTTACTATAGCTGGGGGAGGTTGTGCAACTACACAGAGGAAGATCCACTTTTTTTGATTCATATATCTTGCAGCAGCGGAAGATTTATTTATATTTATATTGATTTGTTCATTATTTTCCAATTGTATGTGGACTATTTTTATTCATACAATATTTTTCTATATTATTTTTTTGGTATTCACCTTTGTTGTCACTAAGAAAATATTTTACTCTATATGCAGGGATCATACGGTTGTCATCCTTTTGGCATATGCACTTGTGGTATATAGTCTATATATCTATTATAGCATTTTTGCATAGTACACTGTTGTGTTTTTTCATACATTTGAATATAACAATTTAGGTGTCATTTAGTTCACCGTTTCTATAGACCAGGGGTCCTCAAACTTTTTAGACAGGGGGCCAGTTCACAGTCCCTCAGACTGTTGGGGGGCCGCACTATAGTTTAAAAAAAATATGAACTAATTCCTATGCACACATCTTATTTGTAGTGCAAAAAAACAGGAAAAAAAACAGTACAATATTTAAAATAAAGAACAATTGTAATCAATATGAATTTATCAGTATTTCACAGACTCCCCTCATTACAGAACCACTCCCAATCACAGACCCCCCTCCCCATCACAGACTCACCCCATAACAAAGCCCCCCCATGACAGATCTCCCCATCACAAAGCCCCCCAACACAAACTCCTCTCCATCACAAAGCCCCACATAACAGATTCCCCCATATCACATACTTCCCCCATCACAGACTTTCCCCATAACAGACTCCCCCATCACAGATCCCCCCATATCAGTCCCCCCCCATAGCACAGACTCCCCCATCACAGATCCCCCCATATCAGTCCCCCCCCATAGCACAGACTCCCCCATCACAGATCCCCCATAACAGACTCCGCCATCACAGATCCCCCCATAACAGACTCCCCCATCACAGATCCCCCCATAACAGACTCCCCCATCACAGATCCCCCATAACAGACTCCCCCATCACAGATCCCCCATAACAGACTCCGCCATCACAGATCCCCCATAACAGACTCCCCCATCACAGATCCCCCCATAACAGACTCCGCCATCACAGATCCCCCATAACAGACTCCCCCATAACAGATCCCCCATAACAGACTCCCCCATCACAGATCCCCCCATAACAGACTCCGCCATCACAGATCCCCCCATAACAGACTCCGCCATCACAGATCCCCCCATAACAGACTCCCCCATCACAGATCCCCCCATAACAGACTCCCCCATCACAGATCCCCCCATATCACAGATCCCCCATAACAGACTCCGCCATCACAGATCCCCCCATAACAGACTCCCCCATATCACAGACTCCCCCATCACAGATCCCCCCATAACAGACTCCCCCATATCACAGACTCCCCCATCACAGATCCCCCCATAACAGACTCCCCCATCACAGATCCCCCCCATAACAGACCCCCCATAACAGACTCCGCCATCACAGATCCCCCATAACAGACTCCGCCATCACAGATCTCCCATAACAGACTCCGCCATCACAGATCCCCCCATAACAGACTCCCCCATCACAGATCCCCCCATATCACAGATCCCCCATAACAGACTCCCCCATCACAGATCCCCCCATATCACAGATCCCCCCATATCACAGATCCCCCATAACAGACTCCGCCATCACAGATCCCCCCATAACAGACTCCCCCATATCACAGACTCCCCCATCACAGATCCCCCATAACAGACTCCCCCATCACAGATCCCCCCCATAACAGACCCCCCATAACAGACTCCGCCATCACAGATCCCCCCCATAACAGACCCCCCATAACAGACTCCGCCATCACAGATCCCCCATAACAGACTCCGCCATCACAGATCTCCCATAACAGACTCCGCCATCACAGATCCCCCCATAACAGACTCCCCCATCACAGATCCCCCCATAACAGACTCCCCCATCACAGATCCCCCCATATCACAGATCCCCCATAACAGACTCCGCCATCACAGATCCCCCCATAACAGACTCCCCCATCACAGATCCCCCCATAACAGACTCCCCCATCACAGATCCCCCCCATATCACAGATCCCCCATAACAGACTCCGCCATCACAGATCCCCCATATCACAGATCTCCCCCATAACAGACTCCCCCATCACAGATACCCCCATATCACAGATCCCCCATAACAGACTCCGCCATCACAGATCCCCCCATAACAGACTCCGCCATCACAGATCCCCCCATAACAGACTCCGCCATCACAGATCCCCCTATAACAGACTCCCTGATCACAGATCCCCCCATAACAGACTCCCCCATCACAGATCCCCCCCATATCACAGATCCCCCATATCACATATCCCCCATATCACATATCCCCCATATCACAGACTCCCCCATATCACAGACTCCCCCATATCACAGACTCCCCCATATCACAGATCCCCCTATCACAGACTCCCCCATATCACAGATCCCCCATAACAGACTCCCCATCACAGATCCCCCCATATCACAGATCTCCCCCATAACAGACTCCCCCATATCACAGATCCCCCCCATATCACAGACTCCCCCACATCACAGATCCCCCCATATCACAGATCCCCCATATCACAACTCCCCCCCCATGTCACAGACCCCCCCATGTCACAGACTCCCCCATAACAGACTCCCCCATAACAGACTCCCCCATATCACAGATCCCCCATCACATATCCCCCTCATATCACAGACTCCCCCCATGTCACAGACTCCCCCCATGTCACAGACTCCCCCCATGTCACAGACTCCCCCCATATCACAGACTCCCCCCATGTCACAGACTCCCCATGTGACAGATCCCCCCATGTGACAGATCCCCCCATGTCACAGACTCCCCCCATGTCACAGATCCCCCCATGTCACAGATCCCCCCATGTCACAGATCCCCCCCATGTCACAGATCCCCCCATGTCACAGATCCCCCCATGTCACAGATCCCCCCCATGTCACAGATCCCCCCCATGTCACAGATCCCCCCCATGTCACAGATCCCCCCATGTCACAGACTCCCCATGTCACAGATCCCCCCCATGTCACAGATCCCCCCATGTCACAGACTCCCCCCATGTCACAGATCCCCCCCATGTCACAGATCCCCCCCATGTCACAGATCCCCCCCATGTCACAGATCCCCCCCATGTCACAGATCCCCCCATGTCACAGATCCCCCCCATGTCACAGACTCCCCCCATGTCAATATTACACTGCCCCCCCTATAATATCACAACACTCCCACTCAACACTTACCTGTATCACGCAGGACACGAGGCATGGTAGGTCCAAGCGGAGGGCGGGACTTTGGAAGTGAGGGGCAGGTGATTGGTTCCTGGGACCGCCCTGATGCCTAGTAACCAATCACCTGCTTCTTAGCACAGAAGGTCCTTTGTCCGGGCCTGTCATGTTTC
This sequence comes from Lithobates clamitans, assembly GCA_037952925.1. NCBI lineage: Eukaryota > Metazoa > Chordata > Amphibia > Anura > Ranidae > Lithobates > Lithobates clamitans. The sequence continues at coordinate 21,610 of JBBGZY010002759.1, read as the reverse complement.
CCGTCCTGTGTGATGGAGGGAGCAGATGGCAGGGGGAGTGCTGCAGTGTTAAAGGGGCAGTCCGCGGGCCGGATAAAAAACGCTGGAGGGCCGGATTCGGCCCGCGGGCCGTAGTTTGAGGACCCCTGGTATAGACCTAGCGCCCCCCACAGTTTACCTTTTCCCAAACAAAATTGACTTCTTTTTTTCCCCACAAATAGAGCTTTCTTTTGGTGGTATTCTATCCCCTCTGCAGTTTTTATTCTTTGCGCAATAAACAAAAAAAGAGCGGAAATTTTGAAAAAAACACAATATTTTGTACTTTTTGCTATAATAAATATCCACATTTTTTAAAAAAAAAGCTATTTTTTTCTCAGTTTAGGCCGATATGTATTCTTCTACATATTTTTGGTTAAAAAAAAATCGCAATAAGCGTATATTGATTGGTTTGCGCAAAAGTTATAGCTTCTACAAAATAGGGGATAGATTTATAGCATTTTTATTATTATTATTTTTTTTTACTAGTAATGGCAGCGATCTGCGATTTTTATCGGGACTGCGACATTATGGCGGACACGTCGGACAATTTTGACACATTTTTGGGACCATTGTCACTTATACAGCAATCAGTGCTATAAAAATGTATTGATTACTGTAAAAATGTCACTGGCAGTGAAGGGGTTAACAGTAGGGGGCGATCAAGGGGTTAAATGTGTTCCCTCAAGTGTGTTCTAACTGAAGGGGGGAGGGGACTGACTAGAAGAAGTGACAGATCGTAGTAACTAGCTAATAGGAACACACAATCTGTCACTCCTCTCAGAACAAAACACGGATTTGTGTGTTTACACACACACTTCCGTGTTCTGTCTCTGGTGCTCGTGATCGCTCGTGGTCGACGGTCATCACGACCATCAGCCACGAGCATCGCCACCCCCGCCGTGCAGCGGGCGCGCGCCTGCTATCCCGACCCTGCGAGCCAACGTATAGCTATGACGGCTCGCGCAGGGGAGCCAACCCACCGCAGTATATATACTGCGGCAACTGGTCGGGAACTGGTTAAAATTCATGTGCGTGTAAAGGCAGGCGTCCCAATACTTTTGGCAATATAGTGTATATTTAATGTTTTTGAGTTTCTTAGTAATTTTCAAGCAAAAAATGCTGATTTAAACTTGTAAACAACAAGTGTCAGAAAAAGGCCTGGCCTTCAATGTTGATACAGTCAACCAGGCACATAATGTGAAATGTGTACATAAAAAAACTCTAAAAAAAAAATGGTCTCTGAGCGCCCTCTACTGTCTGTTCTTTGTATTGTAGTTATGATTCTGTTACTGCCACTCTATTGGGAATGCAAACCACTCCATGCTTCCCCCTTGTGGTCCTGTTTGCGCATTTCAAACAGCTCTTGGGCCCCCAGATGCCAGTCAGCAGTCAGTGTTTTTAACCTGAAGAATGAAAATACATAGTTTTGGTTTGTTTCTTTAACTTATAGCTTGTTTTATCCTGTGTATTACATTTTTCTTTATTTTATGTATTTTTCTTTTACAGATCAAGCTGGGAGGATTATTGAATGAGTAGCCAGTAATTTTGTAAGGAGGCTATGGGAACAATGATTTGTAAAGAGACTAAAATGGCAATGAGATCTAACAGTCACATGTAACATGTCTGCAGTCTCTGGCCATCTTTTGTAGTATGTCTGCAGTCTCTGACCTCCTCATGCACATACCTAGTCTCTAACCATAGTAAGTACCCAGTCTCTGACCATCTCCAACAGCATGTCTGCAGTCTCTGACCATCTCCTATAAAATGTCTACACTCTCTAACCACCTCCTGTAGTATATCCGCAGTCTCTGACCATCTCTTGTATCATGTCTGCAGTCTCTGACCATCTCTTGTATCATGTCCGCAGTCTCTGATCATTTCTTGTATCATGTCCGCAGTCTCTGATCATCTCTTGTATCATGTCCGCAGTCTCTGATCATCTCTTGTATCATGTCTGCAGTCTCTGACCATCTCCTATAAAATGTCTACACTCTCTAACCACCTCCTGTAGTATGTCCGCAGTCTCTGACCATCTCTTGTATCATGTCCGCAGTCTCTGACCATCTCTTGTATCATGTCCGCAGTCTCTGATCATCTCTTGTATCATGTTTGCAGTCTCTGGCCATCTTTTGTAGTATGTCTCTAGTCTCTGACCTCCTCATGTGGCACATACCTAGTCTCTGACCATCTGCCATAGTAGGTTCCCAGTCTCTGACCACCTCATGTAGCACATACCTAGTCTCTGACAATCTCCTGCAATGTCTTCAGTTTCTGATCAACTAATTTAGTATGTTCTTATTGTCCAACCATATCCCCAGTTTCAGACCATCTATTTTGGCATGTCCCCAGTGTCTGACTATCTCCCATATTTTGTCTTCAGTTCAGTGGCGGTGCGTCCATAAAGGGGGCAGGAGCGCCGCCCCCTCTCTCCTGCACCATCACCATAGATAGTTTCATGCATTGCATGAATCTTTCTATGGTTGCTGCTGACACCTCCTATTCAGGTGCAGTGGCTGCGTTTGATGGCACAGTGGCTGCGTTTGATGGCACAGTGGCTGCGTTTCATGGCACAGTGGCTGCGTTTCATGGCACAGTGGCTGCGTTTCATGGCACAGTGGCTGTGTTTGATGGCACAGTGGCTTCGTTTGATGGCACAGTGGCTGCGTTTGATGGGGACAGTGGCTGCGTTTCATGGCACAGTGGCTGCGTTTCATGGCACAGTGGCTGCGTTTGATGGCACAGTGGCTGCGTTTGATGGCACAGTGGCTTCGTTTGATGGCACAGTGGCTGCGTTTGATGGTACAGTGGCTACGTTTGATGGAGACAGTGGCTGCGTTTCATGGCACAGTGGCTGCGTTTCATGGCACAGTGGCTTCGTTTCATGGAAAAGTGGCTGCGTTTGATGGGCACAGTGGCTGCGTTTGATGGTACAGTGGCTGCGTTTGATGCGTTTGCACAGTAGTTGCAATTGATGTTTTTTTTTCAGTTTATTTGCGCCCCCAAAAAATGTTGAGCACCAGCTGCCATTGCTTCAATTTCTGATTATCCCCGAGCATATCTCTGGTCTCTGGTGAACTTCTGTAGCATATCTCTGGTCAGGGCTGGACTGGGACAAAAATGTGGCCCTGGACTTTATCCAGACTGGCCCAGGGCACAGCACATTGGGACACAGCGCACATCGGGGCACAGCGCACATCGGGGCACAGCGCACATCGGGGCACAGCGCACATCGGGGCACAGCGCACATCGGGGCACAGCGCACATCGGGGCAACAGAACACAGCACATCAGGGTAAATGAGGGTACATGGGGCACATCAGGATACATGGGGCACATTCAGGGCACATCAGGCACATGGGGTACATCAGGGCACATCGGGCACATCAGGCACATGAGGTACATCAGGGCACATTCAAGGAACATCAGGGCACATTCAGGGAACATCAGGGCACAAGCACATCAGGGTACATCACACATCGGGGCACAGCGCACATCGGGGCAACAGAACACAGCACATCAAGGTACAGCACATCAGGGTACATGGGGCACATGAGGGTACATGGGGCACATCAGGGCACATCAGGGCATTTTTGGGCACATCAGGGCACATGGGGCACATTCAGGGCACATGAGGCACATGGGGTGCATCAGGGCACATGGGGTACATCAGGGTACATCAGGGCACATTCAGGGCACATCAGGCACTTAGGGTACATCAGGGTACATCAGGGCACATTCAGGGCACATCAGGCACATAGGGTACATCAGGGTACATCAGGGCACATTCAGGGCACATCAGGCACATAGGGTACATCAGGGTACATCAGGGCACATTCAGGGCACAACAGGCACATGGGGTACATCAGGGCACATTCAAGGCACATCAGGCACATGGGGTACATTCAGGGCTCATAGGGTACAATCAGGGCACATGGGGTACATTCAAGGCACATTCAGGGCTCATAGGGTACAATCAGGGCACAGCGTTTACTTGTTTTCTTCATATGAGTAGCGCAGGCAGCCTCTGTAGTAAGTTCTCTCTCATGTCACGCTGCTGCTGCTCCCCCCCCCCGGTGGCTCCTCCTCCTCCTCTCTTCTTGTCCATCCCAGATGATGTCACAAGCAACTGGAGATAAACGAGAAGAGAGGAGGAGGAGGGGCCGCTGGGGGGGAGCAGGAGCAGCGTGACATGAGAGAGAACTTACTACAGAGGCTTCCTGCGCTACTCTGCATGCATCTCGATCTACCCGTCAGACGCCAGCTGTCGGCGATTGATGGGTAAATCGTAGACACAATAGGCAGCCACTGAAACCCGCCGACTGAGCCATTCGGCCCACCGGGAAACTCCCGGTAGCCCCGATGGCCAGTCCATCCCTGTCTCTGGTGAACTTCTGTAGCATGTCCTTGCTCTCTGGAAAACTTCTGTAACATGTCAATGGTTTCTGGAGAACTTCTGTAGCATGTCCCTGGTCTCTGGAGAACCTCTGTAGCATGTCCCTGGTCTCTAAAGAGCCTCTGTGGGATGTCTCTGGTGAACTTCTGTAGCCTGTCCCTGGTCACTGGAGAACTTCTGTAGCATGTCTCTGGTCTCTGGAGAACTTCTGTAGCATGTCCCTAGTCTCTAGAGAACTTCTGTAGCATGTCTCTGGTCTCTGTAGAACTTCTGTAACATGTCTCTGGTCTCTGGAGAACTTCTGTAGCACGTCCCTGGTCTCTGGAGAACTTCTGTAGCATGTCCCTGGTCTCTGGCGAACTTCTGTAGCATGTCCCTGGTCTCTGGTGAACTTCTGTAGCATGTCCCTGGTCTCTGGCGAACTTCTGTAGCATGTCCCTGGTCTCTGGCAAACTTCTGTAGCATGTCTCTGGTCTCTGGAGAACTTTGGTAGCATGTCTCTGGTCTCTGTAGAACTTCTGTAGCATGTCTCTGGTAGACATGTGCACAGCCAAAAAATTTGTTCATTTTCGTTTTCGTTTCATTAGTTTATTATTTTTTTCGTTTTTTGGGTCATTCGTTATGTTGGCGATTCATAAATTTGTTCATTCGTAAATTTGTAAATGCGTTCATTCGTACAGTCGTACATTCGTAAATTCGAACATTCGTACATTTGTTCATTCGTACATTTTTACATTTGTTCATTCGTACATTTGTTCATTCGTACATTTTTACATTTGTACATTCATAAATTCGTACATTCGTAAATTCGTAAAATCGTACATTTGTAAATTAGAAAATTCGGAAATTTGTAAATTCGAAGTTTGAAAATCCAAAAACCCAAAAATTCAAAAATCTGAAATAGTAACTACCGTATTTATCGGCGTATAACACGCACCGGCGTATAACACGCACCCCAATTTAGGAGGGAATTTTAAGGAAAAAAAAACTTTTAGGAGGGAAGTTGAAGGGAAAAAAAACTTACATTTAAACGCCCATCATTGCAGCCTTGTCAGTGCAGCCTTGTCAGTGCAGCCATGTCAGTGCAGCCTTGTCAGTGCAGCCATGTCAGTGCAGCCTTGTCAGTGCAGCCTTGTCAGTGCAGCCTTGTCAGTGCAGCCATGTCAGTGCAGCCTTGTCAGTGCAGCCTTCCCCAGTGCAGCCTTGTCAATGCAGCCTTCCCCAGTGCAGACTTCCCCAGTGCAGCCTTCCCCAGTGCAGCCTTCCCCAGTGCAGCCTTCCCCAGTGCAGTCTTCCCCAGTGCAGCTTTACCCAGTGCAGCCTTCCCCAGTCCAGTCTTCCCCAGTGCAGCTTTCCCCAGTGCAGCCTTCCCCAGTGCAGCCTTCCCCCAGTGATCCCAGCCATTCTGGGCTTCAAAATCGCCGATCGCGATTTGAAAATGGCGCCGCCGGCGCCGAAATACACAGTGCCGATCCTCGGCTCTTTCCGGCGGCTGTCGTTCATTTTCGGCTCCACTCGTAGTCCCGAGCGGACTACGAGTGGAGCCGAAAATGAACGACAGCCGCCGGAAAGAGCCGAGGACCGGCACTGTGTATTTCGGCGCCGGCGGCGCCATTTTCAAATCGCGATCGGCGATTTTGAAAATATGACAGGTCGGATCGCAGGGTATCGGCGTATAACACGCACCTGCGACTTTCCCCTGATTTTAAGGGGAAAAAAGTGCGTGTTATACGCCGATAAATACGGTAACTATTAAATTATAGGTATTGTAATTTCCTTTCAAATTTGACTGTCAGTGAACGTAACAAATACGAATTTATCCAAAGTTACGAAATACCCAAAATGAATGCTGCACCTAAACAAATGGAACGGAACAAATTAATAATAAATAATAATAATAAAACATTATTATTATTATTGTTATTTATTATTATTAATTCATTACGTTCCATTCGTTTGGATACGGCATTCGTTTTTTCGGATCATTCATAAGTTCGGATAAATTTTGTATGTGTTACATTCACTAACGACCAAATTTGAAAGGAAATTACAATACCTATAATTTAAAAGTTACTAGTAATAGTTAAGTTATTATTAGTTAACTATTATTTCAGATTTCCAAATTTTCGAATTTACAAATTTACGAATTGACTAATTTACGAATGTACGAATGTACATTCGTAAATTGCGAATGTATGAATGTACAAATGTCCGAATTTATGAATATCCAATTTTATCGAATTTACGAATATTCGGAAAAAATTCGTTAAACGGGTTTTCGTTAATTCGGATATTCCCTAATTAACGAATTTGTCGAAATTCGTTAAAAAACGAATTTGGAACGAAACCAATTGCACATGCCTAGTCTCTGGTCTCTGGAGAACTTCTGTAGCATGTCTCTGGAGAACTTCTGTCCTTGGTCTCTGACCATCTCCCATAGCAAGTTCCTAGGTTCTCACCATCCGCAACTCTGCCCCAAGCTACATCATCCTTTTCTCATCCAAAGATTATCACCTATACTGTCCTCTACAATCCTTCCAAAACCTCCTGCTCTCTCGTCCCCTCCTCCTATACTCACTTCCAGGACTTCTTTAGACCATCCTGTGGAACTAGGGGCAAATCTACCGCGAGGCAAACAAGGCATTTGTCTTGCACTGGATTTTTCGGGGGGGTGGCACTACCCCCAGGCAGAAGGGACACTAGGAGTACTGCAGAGATGCAGTGGCATCACTAGAAGGGTGCGGACTGCACCTGGGTGACACCTGCCAGAAGGTTGACACCAGGGGCAGTTGCAGACTGACCATTCAGTGACAGAGGAAGCAAAAGCAGGAGGCGGTGGTGGCTGCAACCTCTGATCCTGGAAGTAGCTCAATTGGCAGAGCAGGTCAATGCTCCAGGCTGTGATGGTGCCTCAGCAGGCTCGCTACACACAGCTGGTAAAAAGGAGCCAGCGAGCTGCAGGAAGGTGAGAGTCCGGTGTATTATGGGAGTATAGGGGAGCACCTATCGGAGGGGGTGGGGCACTGTGGCAGGCTAGCAGGGTGGAGTTGGGGAGAGCACTGTGGCAGACTAGCGGGGGGGTGTAACTCCATGTTTTACCGCACCAGATAACACGACCAGGGACCCCGCATAGCCACTTGATAAGGAAGAGGTGGGACAGATTTAGATGGGGGGGCGCCCAATTTTTTAGCCTTGCCTAGGGCAGCAAAAACCAAAGTACACCACTGCATAGCTCAATTTATCTGTCTATCTCTAACTCTGTCTGCCTTTAGGTGTTGCCTGAAAACTCATCACTTCAGCCACCGCCACCTAAAAAACTGCCCCTCCCTTTGGATTGTAAGCTCTTACGAGCAGGGCCCTCCGAACCCATTTGTATCGTAACTGTACTGTCTCCCCTTATTTTATAAAGTGTTAAGCAAACTGTTGGTACTATATAAATCCTGTATAATAAGAATTAATCTCCAGTAGCATGTCCTTAGGATTTGGGAATTTGCTGTTGTATGTTCTGTTTCTGAACATATCAGGTGATATGTCTGCAGATTTCAGCCATCTTCTTTAATATGCCCCCAGTCTCTGACCATCTCCCACAGCATGTCTGCAGCCTCTGACCATCTCTTACATCATGTCCACAGTTTCTGACCATCTATTGTATCAGGTTTGCAGTCTCTGACCAACTCTTGCATCATGCCTCTAGTCTCTGACCATCTCCCGCAGCATGGCTGCAGTCTCTGACCATCTCATGTTGCATCTTCCAGTCTATGACCATCTCACAAAGCATGCACCCACGCTATCACCACCTGCCACATCATATCCCCAGTCTCTGACATTTTATTTTTTTTTAATAGGCAGGCTTTCCCAAGACATGACATTAATTAAAAATGCAAGTGTAGCTGATAACTACTGCAGAACTTTTTCCTTTGTTGCTGCTGTGTTATCCTTTTGCAATGTGGACAGGGCTAAACTAAATATTCATTAATGCAGAAGTGCTGCTGCCATCTTTAACCACTTAGCCCCGGACCATTTGGCTGGCCAAAGACCAGAGCACTTTTTGCGATTCAGCACTGCGTCGCTTTGACTGACAATTGCGCGGTCATGCGACGTGGCTCCCAAACAAAATTGACGTCCTTTTTTCACCACAAATAGAGCTTTCTTTTGGCATTTGATCACCACTGCGGTTTTTATTTTTTGCACTATAAACAAAAAAATAGTGACAATTTTGAAAAAAAAGCATTTTTTTTTACTTTTTGCTATAATAAAGATCCCCAAAAAATATATATATAAAAAAAAAAAAAATTTCCCTCAGTTTAGGCCAATACGTATTCTACATATTTTTTGTAAAAAAAAAAATATCAATAAGCGTTTATTGATTGGTTTGTGCAAAAGTTATAGCATCTACAAAATAGGGGATAGTTTTATGGCATTTTTATTAAGAATTTTTTTTTACTAGTAGTGACAGCGCCCAGCAATTCTTATCGTGACTGCGACATTATGGCGGACAGATCGGACACTTTTGGCGCTATTTTGGGACCATTCACATTTATACAGTGATCAGTGCGATTAAAAATGCATTGATTACTGTGTAAATGTGACTATCAGTGAAGGGGTTAACACTAGGTGGCGCTGTAGGGGTTAAGTGTGTCCTAGGGAATGATTCTAACTGGGGGGGTGGGCTATGTGTGTCACGACACTGATCACCGCTCCCGATTACAGGGAGCTGTGATCAGTATCCTGTCACTAGGCAGAACGGGAAGATGCTTGTTTACATCAGCATTTCCCCGTCCTTCCTCTCCGTGAGACGATCACGGGTATCCCCACGGACATCGAGTCCGCGGGACCCGCAATCACACTTACGGAGCTCGCGGCGGGCACGCACGCGATGGCATGGCGGCAAATTTAAAGGGATGTACCTGTACGCCAAAGCATGTAGAGGAGGGTCTGAAGGCTGGAAGCAAGAGGGAAAGCAGTCTTAAAACATATGGGGTGAGAAAAAGAGACTGGACTGCTGGCTGAATGGAAGCCTGCCATAGCTGACCACAATTGGGTGAGACCTTAGAGAGACTGCTCTACACACAGGATCTTGCCTCAGAGATGGGAACTTTCTCCCGGAGAAGGTGTGAGGTATAATTTGGATGCCTAGTGAGAGCAGACTATAATACAGAGGACTCCCACCGCTTGTAAGTAAGGCAAAGAGGGACTGTCTCAGCAGGATTTAAAAAAGAGAAATCACAGCAAGTCCTGTTTCTGTCTGAAGACTTGAACTGAATAAGAGCGCATGTCCGGAGACCCAGAAGAGGGCACCCTGGGACTGATAATAGACAATTTTGCACAAGTTAATCTGCTGTCTGCTGGGAACGGTTATACAAGCGTGGCCAAAAGTTTTGAGAATGACACAAATATACATTTTCACAAAGTCTGCTGCTTCAGTGTTTTTAGATCATTTTGTCAGATGTTACTATGAGATACTGAAGTATAATTACAAGCATTCCATAAGTGTCAAAGGCTTTAATTGACAAATACATGAAGTTTATGCAAAGAGTCAATATTTGCAGTGTTGACCCTTTTTTTTTTTTCCAAGACCCCTACAATGCTCCCTGGCATGCTGTCATTTCTGGGCCACATCCTGACTGCTGGCTGCCTATTCTTGCATAATCAATGCTTGGAGTTTGTGGGGGGGTTTTTTGTTCATTTGCCTCTTGAGGATTAACCAGGAGTTTCCTGGCCATGGACCCAAAATGTTGATGTTTGTTCCCTGAGCCTCTTAGTTATCACTTTTGTCTTATGGTAAGGTGCTTCATCATGCTGGAAAAGGCATTGCTCCTCACCAAACTGTTTTAGATGGTTGGGAGAAGTTGCTCTTGGAGGATGCTTTTGTACCATTCTTTATTCATGGCTGTGTTGTGAGTGAGCCCACTACCTTTTTTTTTCCGGATGCCCCAAACAATGGGAAAGGGGATTCATCAGAGAAAATTACTTTCCCCCAGTCCTCAGCAGTCCAATCCCTGTACCTTCTGCAGAATATCAGTCTGTCCCCGATGTTTTTCCTGGAGAAAAGTGGCACCTTTGCTGCCCTTCTTGACACCAGGCCATGCTCTAAAGGTCTTCTCCTCACTGTGTGTGTAGATGTACTCACACCTGCCGGCTGCCATTCCTGAGCAACCTCTGCACTGGTGGTGCCACCGATACCTCAGCTGAATCAACTGTAGAAGACGGTCCTGCCGCTTGCTGGATTTTATTGGGCACCCCGAAGCCTTCTTCACAAATGCAGCGGAAAAATTTTTTTTTAATGAGATTAAGTTCAGTTTCATGGCAAAGAGGGACTTTGCAATTCATATGATCAGGCCTACATTGCCTGACAAGGGGACACCAAAAGTCTTTTCTTGTTTACATCTTGGAAAGAAACTTTTCATGGGGCATAGAACCACTTAGTCAGTTAAGGTTGGTCTTCTTGCCAGGGAAGCAAAATCAAATTATTGGTTCGGTTAGGCAGAATATTTTTTCAACAAGTGCCTCATACCAATATTGGCCCTACGGGGCATCCCGGCAGTAGTTCTCAGGGAGACTTCACTGAACACGCAGCTTCTGATATTTGCAACAGGATACCAATGCAAAGACTACGTCATATAAGACATCATATAAGGTTCACAGTGCCATGGAACTTTCTGTTTGATCTTTGTCTCTGGTCGAATGAAATCTGGTTATGGCAAGGTCAGTAACCCCAATCCAATGAGACTACATTTAATAGCCTGGCTATGGAATAGGCTACACTAGAGGTGCAGGGATTCTCATCTGAGATTGTTTAGACCTTGGTGACCAGAAGATCATCCATGAATGCTGGATATGAAAGAAGTTTGTTTTGTTTGCTCTGCAAAAGCTTTCTCTCCAGTGTCCCCTGCTCTAGCCAATATCCTTGACATTTTACAGTCAACACTAGAGGTTGGTCTGGCATGAAACTCCATTTAGGGTACAGATCTCTACTTTATCTTTTCACAGGCTGCAGATGGGTGCAAAAGCCAATGACCAGATGCTTCTTCCAGATGACAATCTATATCTGACCTTGAGGGATATCCTTGTTCCCTCTGTGGGACTTTGGCTTGGATCTGAAAGCACCCATTGCTCCAATAGGTTTCATTTCCAGTGAAGTACCTCATGGTAAAACTAGTTCTCCTGACATCAACTACTACAGACAGAAGAATGTTGAAGATTGCAACACTTTCCTGCAAGCGCCCTTTGGTGTCCTTTTTTTCTGTTTTTTTTTTTTTTTATCAGAGATAAGGATACCACGACTATCTCCAAAGTTCAATTTTAAAGTGGTATCCAGTTTCCAGAAAAACTGAGAAGTAGTCCTTCTGAGTTTCACACGAGAGTTACTGAGTGCACAGCAGGAAGACTTCAGTTTTCTTACACCTGGTCGAGTTACTAACAGTGTACTTGGTCAACAAAGGAAAGTGTACAATCTTTTCATTTAGCCATCAGGCCCTCAAGAGTCCTCCACTGTTGGATTACCAGGGTGATTAGATTGGCATGCAGAAAGTACGCTTTTCTGCTCTGAAACAATTGCAAGCCTATTTGACTAGAGGGGTGGTAGCCTCTTTCTGGCTTTAGCAGCTTTTCTTTGATTGTCAGTGTCTCTTTTCATTTGTTCTCTCCCACCCTATATTAGCTTGGGTATATCCCGTTGTGTGCTGACGTGAGGTGGGCAAAGAAAAAGGAAAATAGTTATCAAATGCTTACCGTAATTTTCCTTTCCTGGCCCATCCTCACGTCAGCACAGGACTCCCTCCCTAGTGGCTTGTCGCAGGGTAAGTTATAGAACATCTTAGTTGGGGGAGGGGCTGTCTTTTATTCAGCTAGAATAGATACAGGTGGTCATGTGGGATAGGCCAGAAAAGGAAAATTACAGTAAGTATTTGATAACAATTTTCCTTTTTTTAGGCACAGCAAAACAAATCTGCAGTTTGCTGCCACCTAGTGCTCATTGGAGGAGTTGTCAAGTACAGTAAATCATAAAAACTCACCAGCATTGTGCCAATTCTCCATGTCACCACTGGGTGGCAGTAGCACATATGAGTTCTAATGCGCAAAACACATAACTTCAATTTGCAAAGACAAAAAAAAAAGGGGGTGGGGGAGTGCTTAATCAATGCTTTTTATCTCTTTTATTAAAGCTGAACTGTAGGGAAAACAGCTAAAAACACAGATACATGTGATATATGAAGGCTGTTTTACCTGTGAAAGGATTTGTATGTATGTCTGTTCATCCTTTTCTGGGATCTACAGAGCTCTGGCACATGACAGCAGAAAGGAAAGAGACCTGCTTTTTTTTCTGCCCCCCCCCCCCAATTCCCTTTCCCAAGCAATCACTGGACAGCAACAGGAAAAGCAGCAGACAGATTAGCTAATTTCTCTGTCACTCTGCTCTCTCCTCCTTTCAGCATGTAGAAGAAAAAAGGACCCAGCATGTCGTGTGCAACAAGACATTAGAAAAATGCCTGGAGCTGGGCTTTACCTTTAACAGGGCTGCACTTTCATGAACTCATCTCCACAGCACAGAAACAAGTCAGGATCTGAAATTAAAGTCATTGTCCACCCTTTTGGACCATGCTTCACCTGACCTCCATACTCAGGGTGTACCATGAAACATGTTCACATCCCCCCCCCCCACCACCACCACTTACCTAAACCACAGGGTGCTTCTTCTTGCAGACAGCCATTGATATATATGACTTTAGCATAGTTGTGCATGTTCCTTCCTGCACAGCTCCTGTATATGGAAAGACTACAAGTTCCATCCTCCACCATGGCAGGGGGACTTAGAGATCGTGTCAGTACAAGTACAGCAAGGAGCCCGAACTTCCAGTCCATTAATAACTTCTTCCAGCCCAGTAATAAATAGGTCCTCTTCTCCATATAGACCCAGGACTGGAGGCAAACAATGCAGGAGCGCTGAGCATGCACTGAACCCACAGCACACTGATTGCTGTTGGAAGGCTCTGCAGGCTTCAAGGCAAACATTTGAATCATTCATTGCTGGTGCAGTTATTGAAGGAAACCTTCAGCCCCAAAAGGGAATTTTCCTCCCTGCAACCAATCGCCCTCCTCCCATGCTCTGTAATATTATAAAGTACTTTTTTTGTGGCCCCGCCCCCTGACACCATTCTTTCCTAGGCAAGAATGAAGTGTCCACATGCCCGCAGCTTCTTGGGATATGGGCATCACATATCTCAGGAGGCAACATGAGGGACTCACAGTGACTGGTAGGCGAGCCGACTTCACCATCATTGAGGGCCGGTTGTCTGAACCAGGAAGAGGTAGCCAGGAAATATGGTGGACTTGGGCTGCAGCACCTGAATGGTTACAGGACAAGGCTGGATCTGCTGGACAGGTAAACATCAACAACATTCCCATTTGTCTTTTACAATACTGGAATTCCACTTTACACCATATTTGTTACGGGTACAATAAAAATAATAAGTCGCAATGTCTGATATCATTTTATTGTGACTCTCAGGAAGTGAAAAAGAACTCTCAATAAAAAGTGTTGAAATGCCAGAGGAAGCCAAATACAAAACAACATTTATCCTCAACTACGAACACATTTTAGAGACTGGATCACAGTCAGTTTGACCTCTGCACCCCCTCTAAGAGGGGTACGGAACTATCTTATGTGCGTAAGTGGGGGATCCCATTGATCGGAGCTATAGGTGGGTTCCCACCGATCATATCTAATGAGGGATCCCCCACTGATTATATCTAATGGAGGGGATTCCCCACTGATCATATCTAATGCCCCGTACACACGGTCGGATTTTCCAATGGGAAATGTCCGATCGGAGCGTGTTGTCGGACATTCCGACCGTGTGTGGACATTTTCCATCGGATTTTCCAACACACAAAGTTTGAGAGCAGGCTATAAAATTTTCCGACAACAAAATCCGATCGCGTCAATTCCGACCGTGTGTGGCCTGTTCCGACGCACAAAGTGCCACGCATGCTCAGAAGAAATTCTGACACGGAACAGCTCGGTCTGGTAAACTTAGCGTTCGCAATGGATACAGCACTTTCGTCACGCTGCAATGTAAAAAATGTTTTAATACAGCGCACTCTCTTCTTCTTTATAATGTGACAAGAATTAAGTAGTTTTGCTGCTCATATTCACACACACTTCTCACAAACTTATTTCTTTACTATTTATCGGGATTCCCTCAATATATTTTGATTTGTCACATCTGACAACATTATTTTGGTGTTGTTTTTTTATTTTTTTTTTGGTTTTAAGGCAGATTAGTTATTTTTGGTTAGTATTTTTTTTCAAGGCTGATTTTTTATTGTATTTTTATTTTTACTCCAGAATATTTTTGTGTGTGTTTTTTGTGTCAAGTTACCACAATACCATTGATATGTTGTTCTATATAATCTGTAGGAGATTGTTTGGTGTTGTTGTCTCTTGTTAATTTCACATTGCATTTTAGAAATGTACCTGAATCCTCACCAACAAACTGTCCTTTTTGGATGAAAACACACACAGGAGAGTATAATTTTCCAAAAATAAAACATTTATTAAGGACTCACAACTAAACAAAGAGGGAGGCAACGCTGGAGAAACAGCAGAAATTGGCGAAGCCTTGGACCCCCAGGGCAGACATCAATTATTTTCAAGCAAAATTGGTGCCCTGAGGAGTCCTTATCTAAGGGGGGGCAGTGTGGTCCAGAAGTCCCAGAGATCCGGAAAGCAGCAGATGACATCTATGTCCCCAGGCTGTGGTCATACAAGAGACTGCAGCTTTTGTCAGACCAGACTGAACCCAGGGTCATCACTCTCTGGTCTTCCTTCCACGCTGTGGCTGTGGTGGTGGAGTTGTGGCAGCAGGAGGAGGATGGTCCAACTCAATCACGTCGGTCTTGGGTGTTAGTTCCCATGTGGCAGCCATGCAAGCAAATGCCTCTTCAGGAGTGGGTAAGGCTCGGAGGGACGCAGAAGCCTCCTGAATCAGCCTGAGCGCTAAATCCTGCACGTTACTCCCCTTCCTGGGTCTTTTGGTTGGAAGGCGGAGGGGAGGAACCTGCGATTCAGTCAGACTGCGACTGGTCCCAGGCTTCTCTTGGCTGACACTTAGCCCCGCCTCCTCCTGGCTGCCACTAATCCCCGCCTCCTCCTGACTGCCACATTCCACAACCTCCTCCTGGCTGAGGTCTTCCTGTGTATGAAAAAGGGACATAGTTTTAGTTTTTTATTCATCAATCACACACAATTTTCACCTCCTGACTGCTGCAAATTGAATGTTAACAAATATAACAGACTATCATTGTGAGCTCAGCATTTTTCATTCTTGTCCCAATTTTGGTGCCCACTACTGTCTATTGATATGTAAAACACTTTTTTCAATCAGCAATTAGTGATCAATAATAACATCTAATAAACATCATTTATTTATTGACCAGAAATATGTAGAAAAATGCTATACCTGACTCCAGCTGGGCTCCTCCACTTCTTCCTGGCTGGAAGGCACAGGTTGGACATCGGAAGCCTCAGCTGGGATGGAAGGAAGCGTGGAAGGAAGAGTGGAGAGGGATTCCCTGACTTCAGTGTGGTCTGATAGAAATCGCAGTCTCTCATAGTACCACAGCCTGGGGACATAAACGTCATCTGCTGCAGCTCCGGATCTCTGGGAATCTGTGACCTTCTTGCGCTCCCTAAGATAAGTGCTCCTCAGGCCACCAATTTTGGTTTTTAAATAGGGGATGGTTGCTGTGGGGACCACCGGCTTCACCAACTCCAGCAGTTTCTCCAGCGCTGCCTGCCTCTTTTGTTTATTATTGTATTGGGGATGTCTCACTTGCCACAGACAGGGCAGCTCCCTGTATTTGTCTATGAACAGGGGGAGGAAGTTGTGATCATTGAAGCCATCCATTTTATCTGCAAGACACAACACAAGACAAACCCTAATGTCAGGCGAAACTCTCCTAATATAGTTACAATATAGGCTTCCATTTCGAAGCAGTATAGGCCCAAGTTTGTCTCTTACCTTCGTTATCACGATCGGCGCCTCCGATGCTCCTTCCTCCACTCACAGATCGTACGTAATACGCACGCGTGTTACGCTTTATACACACTGCGTGTGCGTTTAACTCCGCCCGCCCCTGACGTTCTTTCTAGTCTATTCCCCGCCCCTTTTCGTTCAGCGCAGTGTGGGAAGAGCACATGGCGAATACACAGCAGGTGTGTGCTAATTATAGCAACGAGGAGGAGGAGGAGGAAAGTCTGGAGCCTGAAACGTCATGAACCAGAAGGAGACGATTTAAGGCCTCAAATATGTCCTTTGGGGAGATGTTGGAGATGGTGGACATAATGAAGAAGGCAGACTATGATCGAAAGTATGGACCTTACCCCAACCCCAATGTCAGAAAGGCCAAGACCATGGCAAAAGTGGTCAGGAGTCTGCACCGGCATTTCGGGGTACGTCGATCGAAAGATCAGCTCAGGAAGTGGTGGTCGGACCTGAAATTAAGAGAACATGAGCAGTACAGAAAGATCCGGAGAGTGCTGCAAAAAAGTAAGTAGTTGTCCTGTGTTCCTATTCTTTATGTTTATTACGTTCGTGCTGCTCCATGTGCTTTTCTTACAAGTGTACATTTTTAAATGGCAACTTTCATGTTCATGGGCACATTATTCGTTCGTATCAAACATTTCTCTTTCGGCCTATAAAACACCATTGTTTTGGCCATATGCATTTGGCCACAATTTTTACGCCCTACATGTATGAAACTAATTTGGTTGTGTAGATGGCTTTGTTACTAGAATGAAATGCAAACTAGATTCTGTGTAAGGAGAGGACACTGAGCAGCTGTTTTCACATTTGGACACTGGAGCACTAGTGTGGGACCCCAGAACACCATTTTTATTAGGGGGCCACACAGGTGCTCCAGTGTATACTATAGGGGTGTCTCCATCTGTGAAGCTTGTACTAAACAGGTAAAGTATTGCAGCTTGACAAAGGACACTGAAAATGCTCCATTTTGGAACTCGGACAAAATAGACAATTGTACCCCACTTCCAAGCAATGTTTCCTATTTATAGTTCTGCCATCAAATATCTGTGTGCTAATTATACCATTTTTGTTTTACATAGGGTAGAAAAGACTCGGAGGACACCCCTCATCCGAGGAGACCACAGACCCCCCACCTCTGGAAGAAGGGGAAATCCACCCAACACAAGAAGGGCAGGAGGAAGAAGACGTGGTGGAAATTGTCACCTCAACAGGTGAGTGTCTGCGACCACAGGCCTCAGGTAAGAGATGGATGCTGGCATATTTTAGTACCTGTTTTTGTTTGTTTTCTCTCTTTTTAGGTGATCGTGATATTGTGGATCCAGATCCTTTCACATCAGAAAGTGCCCAGATCCTGATCGGGGAGATCATGGGCTGTAATTTACAATTGGAAAACCTCAAGAAAACATCAATGATGTTATTAAAAAAAATAAAAACATCATTGATGTTTCGGGGCGAGTTTAAAACCCCTCCAAATCCCTTTGTTTTTTTGTGTGCTACAATGTTAAAAATCTTTTTGCGATTTTTTGAAAAGCCAAAATTGGAGGATGCACACAGTGTGCCAACATGTGCTATCTGCCATCACGGGAGATCAATGGACGCGTTTTGGGGGTGCAACCCCTTCCTCAATAATAAAGTAGCTGAGAGGAAGGGGTTGCTCCTCCAAAACACGTCCCTTGATCCCCCGTGATGGCAGCTAGCACATGTTGACATTGGCAAATTTGTGTGCATCTTCCAAATTTGACTTTTCCTGGGGTGACTTCACCCCATCTGAACGCAATATCAAACACAGTTCATGTCTGATATTGGCTTCAAGTTCTACCAAATGTGAACTTTGTAAGTTCAAGATTTGTGTCTTTCTTGTTGGTTTTACACATGCCTGTTTTAGCTTAAATGGACATTTCTATTTTTTATAATGCTACCCCAAAAATTGTTATACAACAAACATGTTGGTTTGTTTTAAAAACCTTTTCTAAATGCACATGTGATTGTGCAGGTATTAAAAAGATTGTTAATCAAGAATGTGTGGATTATTGTCTCAACGCTACAACACTTTTGTGGTTCTGTGAAAATGGGGGTTATTTCCTAAGGGCAAATCCTCTTTGCACTACAAGTGCAGTTTCAAGTGCACTTGTAGTGCAAAGTGTCTTTGCCTTTAGTAAATAACATCCAACAGTGCTTTGTAAGGTTACACAATCACACCATTTTCTGGACTCACCACATTTCTGTCAGGGTCATCTAAAACAAACACAAGCAGTAAATGTCAACAAAGATTTGTTTTTTTTTTGGTTTTTATTTGATAAAGGCTTCACAAATTTGCTGGCATATTGATGGCCCCCCTACCCACAAAGAACTCAAGGTATCTTAACCGGACATCATGGGCACTCAGGGAGGGCAAGCCAGGATGGCCACTTTCAAGCGCCATCAGTGTTGTTTCATGTATCATTCCGGCCTCAGGCCCAACTGAGCCAGCATAGTTGGCCGGATGTTGGGGTAAAAAGTTATGTAGAACACAGCACGCCAGGATTATATGATTAAGTTTATACTCCGCCATATGGATGGGTGTCAGAAATAGGCGGAACCGGCTGGCCAGGATTCCAAATGTGTTCTCCACCACTCTTCTGGCTCTGGCCAGCCAGTAATTAAAAACCCTCTGTTCCGGGGTGAGGGTCCTCATCGGGAATGGCCGCATAAGATGGTCCCCCAGCGCAAATGCTTCATCCGCAGCGAAGACGAATGGGAGTCCTTCCACATTGTCTTCTGGAGGTGGCAAATCCAAGCTGCCATTCTGGAGACGCCTGTAAAACTCTGTCTGGGCGATGACTCCACCATCGGACATCCAGCCATTCTTCCCCACGTCCACATACAAGAAGTCATAATTAGACGCCACCACCGCCAACATCACAATACTATTGAACCCCTTGTAATTATAATAGTACGACCCCGAGTTGGGTGGTGGGACGATGTGGACGTGTTTCCCATCAATTGCCCCTCTGCAGTTAGGAAAGTCCCACCGCTGGGCAAAGTGGGAGGCCACAGTCTGCCATTCCTGTGGCGTGGAAGGAAACTGTTGAGGAAAACAAAAAAAAATTAGTATTTTTGCACATAAACATGGAAAGCAGATTATACACAAATATTCTTGGCCAACATCCAGATAACATTTATTAAGGGGAATTTTACAACACCAAAGTATAAGGTACACCTATCATATTCCCCCTCCCCCCCCTCTCATGGGCCATTTCTAACATTATAGGGGGGGGGGGAATCTTGGACAGGTAACCCTCTTCACTTCATTGAGAGATGAATGCCTAAATACAGGGTATTACTTGGAACTGCCCCTCCTTAGTTACACTATTGGCAGACCACTGGACAGGTAAGAAGTGTCATAATACAAAGATATAAATACACATTGTACACATTTGAGCACATTTGGACATTCTGCTATTACCTATCAAGATAATAGGATACAAAAACTTTAAACAGTACCATTTGAAAGTATACAGGCAGGCCCTTGCACTACATGCTTTGGGGAATTCATCCATAAATCTGACCACAAAAGAGATGGGTATAGTGTGTATGGGTTTGGCAAAGTCAGCAGATGATTGAGGATAGATAGATAATTGGTATCAGCTGACTTAGCAGTTGGGGGGAGGGAGGGTTAATAAAACTGATTTGTGGACACTACAAAAAAAAAGCCTCTGGCACTCTGCCTGAATTTAAAGCACAAATCACATTTCTAAAGATTTTAGGGGGTGTTTGGGGTAAAGCACTACTATGGAGCTGATAAAATACATTGTTAAGTGACTACATGAGGTGAATATAGGGCAGGAGAGCATGCTGGGGAGGTAAGTGAAGGCAAATATGTATGAAGGACATAAAAATCCAGCATGCATGAGGACAAAGGGGACATTCACAGCATATTACAATCATGGTAATTAGGGAATGAGGAAAGAAATACAAGATACTAGCAAACATTCAATACAATAAAATGTGATATAAAAGGATAAAAATCTTACCTTCATATACTCCTTCTGCAGGACCTGGATGATGGCAGAACAGGTCTCTGGGATAATGATCCCCAGAGCCTGGGGGGAGATGCCTGTCGAGAACTTCAAGTCCTGCAGGCTTCTCCCCGTCGCCAAGTACCGCAGGGTAGCGACTAGCCTCTGCTCCGCAGTGATGGCTTGCCTCATGCAGGTATCCCGCCTGCTAATATAGGGGGTCAGCGAAGCCAACAAACGGTGAAACACGGGGTCCGTCATCCTGAGAAAGTTCCTGAAATCATCAGGATTATTCTCACGGAGCAAAGGCATATGAGAGAACTGGTCACGCTGAAGCAACAAATTCTTGGTCCATGAACTCCTCCCCACCCTGTTCATGGACTGGACTTGTGTCAAGGTCAGGACCCCAACACCAAGCCCCCGCACAGCACGAACTCTACGAGGAGTACGCATACGAAACATGGCTAGAAAACGGTCGGCTGCTCAGAACGAAGTAACAGAACGCACTGAAGAACAGCAAAGCCTGTGAAGAGCGACCTGAAAAACAGTAACGAGCGAACAAGAACACAATGACTAATTAAAGTCACGTGGAACTTGCTTGCACGCACTGAAGAGCAGATACAAACCCACAAGCACAAACTGAACCGCAGAAAACGATCTGAAAGCCACGAGTCTGAAAAAGCGCGAATCGTCTCTCACCAAACTTTTACTAACATGAGATTAGCAAAAGGAGCCCAAAGGGTGCTGCGCTTGGTTCTGAACCGGCCTTTTCTAGTCTCGTCGTACGTGCTTGACGTCACCGCGTTGTTGGCGATCGGAAATTTCGACAACTTTGTGCGACCGTGTGTACGCAAAACAAGTTTAAGCCAACATCCGTCGGAAAAAATCCTAGGATTTTGTTGTTGGAATGTTCGATCAATGTCCGATCGTGTGTACGGGGCATAAGGGGGGATCCCCCACTGATCATACCTAATGGAGGGGATCCCCACTGATCATATCTAATTAGGGATCCCCACTGATCATATCTAATGGGGGAATCCCCACTGATCATATCTAATGGGGGAATCCCCACTGATCATATCTAATGGGGGAATCCCCACTGATCATATCTAATGGGGGAATCCCCACTGATCATATCTAATGGAGGGGATCCCC
>JBBGZY010002758.1:0-145615 GCA_037952925.1 Lithobates clamitans | reverse complement strand
CACTATATTTAGCATGTAGCCAAAAACAATTGTTGCAATGGATGTTAGAGTAGCCGGATTTATTGTATTAGCTGAGAATTGCTACAATTCACAGGAATTTGTGTTTGATTGCGAAATATTTCACATTTTTAGACCTCTTCCTCCAGTTTTTAAAAACTAAACAAAGCCCCAAAAAATGACAGCCTAACCCATTCCTCAGGAAGGACAAGAAGCCAGTGGGGTGTTGAAAATATTCTCCCTAGCTATACCACTTGCAGTATACAGTTATTTAGTCCTGTCCCAGTTGTTGTAGACCCTATAAGTTACTAGATGAATGCAGACCCTTAAAAAGGGCCACCCTGCAGTCAGCAGCAGTACCGGGACAAGTTGTCCAGCCCCCAGGATGACGATGCGGAACTGCGCCCCCCCCCTTCCCAGCTGCTCATGAGAGCTGTAGAATGGGTGTACTGCCCTGCGCCCATTCTCTGCCCCCTGCTCCGGCTGGCCATGGTTGGCATGGAGTGTGCAATGCCCAACCATTTGCTTGCTTTATGGTTGCCTGCCACTAGAGTGTGCTTGTGGTGAGGGGGTGCCCCCCCTGAGACTGGGGCGGCTTTCCCTCCCGCCCTCCCCTTGTCCCAGCCCTGTTCTCCAGGACACCCCGGCAAGGGTGTAATCCCCAGATATACTATGACTGGTGAAAGATTACAGCTAGATATGAAAAATAAACATTGGGAGAGGAGATTGTAATCAAACAGTGTCAGGGAAGGCTTGCCCATAGCACAGATGAAGTTTCTGTATGCGCATGCGCAGGCCGGAAACTGGCCGAGCAGATGTGCATGGACGTGGGCATGTGCACAAGCACGCGCATGGCCAGGCACGCGCCTGTCACCAATAATGGCGCCAAATGGCTATTTAAGCAAGGCTGCAGCATTAGCTCATTGCTGTTTGGTCTACAGCATTCTGTGTGTTTATCCCCGATTCCTGTGCCGGAGGTCTGATCCTGACCCGGCTTGCGCCTGACTATATTTGCCTGCTATCTGCCCTGACCTCTATCTGTCCCCTATCAGAGTCCCCCCTTACATTAGGGTCCCCTATCAGAGTCCCACCTGAGTAACAGAGTGAGGTCTATGCTCAAGCCAATGCCAATGGGAAGGTATAAATGGGTTTCTTGGAAATAACATCAGAGGACATCGAGAGATAGTTTCCAACTACACTTCTCAACATAAACCAGCAGGAGGAGAAGAGCGCTTAAAAGGGGAACTATACTCCCCTCTGATGCAGCGAGCTCCCTCACTTGGCGTCTTCTTGCTGTTTTTTTTTCTGGGTGTGGGATCTGCGAAGATTTTGATTGGCTGGGCTGGGATGACAACTCCCCCACAGCTCAGTGTATAGCCGCAGGCAGCCGATGGTGTTCACTGGCCTCCATGGCAGCAGTGTGCAGGTAGCACTCTCCTACCTTAGGGGTGTACAGCAGAGTGGAGAGTGGGAGGCAGCACTGAAATGATTGGAGGGCGGGAGCTGCTGCAGTTAACCTTTCAAGGTAATCCGCAGGTAATTGCTTGCTTGGACGCCGGGCGGTCACCAACTCCAACAGCTCCCACTTCCCCCTTCGTCCAGTACTGTGCTGCCTCCCGCTCTCCACTCTGCTGTACACCCCTAAGGTACGAGAGTGCTCCCTTCACACTGCTGCCATGGAGGCCAGTGAACACCACTTGGGGGGGGGGGGCAGAGAACACTGCTATAGTGTTAGAGGACACTACTGTTGAGGTTGGGGGGGGGCAAAGAGCACTACTGTATGTGTGTTTTGGCAGGGGGGGGCAGAGGGGCACGGGACACTACTGTGGGGCGGGTTGATGTGAAGGGAGCAGAGGACACTGCTATTAGGGGGGGGGGGCAGGGGATAATACTGTGGGGGGTGATGTGAAGGGGGGGCAGAGGGCACTGCTGTGACACACTATGTGTTCTTCATGCCTTCTTTTTATTGGGGGGCTCCACCCCCCCCCTCCCGAGGAAATTTACTAAAATTGGAACACTCAGAATCTAGTGCAGCTGTGCATGGTAACCAATCAGCTTCTAACTTCAGATTGTTCAATTAAGCTTTGACCCTAAAACCTGAAAGCTGATGGGTTTCTATGCAGAGCTGCACCAGATTTTGCACCCTCCAGTTTTACTAAATCCTCCCCCAAAGTATGTCTCTTCTACAATTAAAAGCCTTCCTGCTCACAAATATTAGAAATTTTAACTAAAGTTTCCCAATAAAGAACCAACCAGGATACCGCCTACCAGGTTGAGCTGCAGGATTAACAGGACTCCCAACTTTTGAAAGTATTCAGACCCCCTTAAATTACAGAATGCGGGAAAGAAACCATGATCATGTGACCACTATGATTGGCTTTCACAGAGGTCACATGATCAGAAACCGATCCTGCCAACTACCGATTGTTAGTGGGAACTGAGAGCTGCCTCCGACGGCTCGGCCCCTGTGTGTGGGAGCACACCATGAGCATGCTCTCAGCATAGAAACAATGGCCGCCCAGTGACACATACAGTGGGGACGGTAAGTATTCAGACCCCCTTAAATTTTTCACTCTTTGTTATATTGCAGCCATTTGCTAAAATCATTTAAGTTCATTTTTTTTCCTCATTAATGTACACACAGCACCCCATATTGACAGAAAAATACAGAATTGTTGACATTTTTGCTGATTTATTAAAAAAGAAAAACTGAAATATCACATGGTCCTAAGTATTCAGAACCTTTGCTGTGACACAACCTTTGTGGATATTTATTATAGCAAAAAGAAATAATGCGTTTTTTTTCAAAATTGTCACTTTTTTTTGTTTATAGCGCAAAAAATAAAAACCGCAGAGGTGATCAAATACCACCAAAAGAAAGCTCTATTTGTGGGAAAAAAAGGACGTCAGATTTATTTGGGTACAACGTCGCACTACTGCGTAATTGTCAGTTAAAGCGGCGCAGTGCCGCATTGCAAAAAAATGGCCTGGTCATTAAGGGGGCAAATCCTTCCGGTCCTTAAGTGGTTAAAGGGATGCTGAGGCTTATCGGGAAGAGGTTAATCTAAACATGCAATTTTATATTATGCGGCCTTCTAATCATCAATACTACTCAACAACTCTCTTCTTCCTCCATCTAATGGTCCTAAGTCCTCCCTTCGTGATGCTCCTACCTCATGGAGTGGACAGTCATGTGGATTGGCCACCATCTCCTCATACAGGTCCCTTTCCTGCCTCCCATCTGACAAGATCGACAGCGAGGAATTCAGCAGCTTCTCTGCGACGCTCTGTGAAGAGGTACCCAAGTGTCGGGTGAGGCAGCGCTGCCGGACAAACTGAGGCCGCAGTCTGGAAGATACAGTGCAAAGTAACATTTAAAGCTTAGCTAAAAAAAAAAAAAATTATATATTGCATCTTACCAACCAGACCATAGATGTGGTGGCTGCATTCGTTTTTTTTCAGGCTTTGTTCCTGGTGATCCTGCCAGTAATGCACTTCCTGTAATAGGGTGACAACGCTCCCTTATTTTACTGGAGGAAGCAGAGTTGTCATCCTAGGACAGGATTAAAAACACCTCCAGCTCTCCTCATCTCCAGAACGTAGAGGGGAAGGGCTCTGTAGGCCTCAGTGTAACTGATAGCAAAGCACAGGCAGGGTGCCCTGGAAGTTATCAGTTGACAAGATGCTGGTTCAACAGGTATTTTCCCAAACGTATTAAAACAGTGATAACAAAAAAGTGTGAAAAAACAAAAACAAAACAACATATTTTAGTTTCGGTCAGAAAATTTTGTAAATAAAAATGTTTTCTCCTTCACTGATGTGCGCTCATAAGGCTGCATTGATGGGCACTGATAGGCTGCACTGATATGCAGCACTGATAAGCACTGATAGGCAGCACTTATGGGAAATGACTTGCATCAATGATGGGCACATATTGCCATCACCGATGGGCACTATCTTGCATGGGCACTGCTGGGGCTGCACCGATGATCAGTGCCCCGATTATCTATACAGGTCTCCCCTGTGAGTAAATGCCACTGATCGGCTCTCCTCTCCTCACACTCTGTCAGTGTAAGACGAGGAGAGCCGATAACCGTCATTTCCTTGTTTACGTGTGATCAGCTGTGATTGGACACAGCTGATCACATGGGTAAGGAGACGCGTCATTGGTTCTTTACTGAGATCGGGGTCACACCATGTCCCAGGGACACAGCACGCCCACGATCGCTGCACTTGCGCACGCCTGAGACTGGGGCAACGCCATATGATGTTGTCCCAGAATAAGAGCGCATCCCGCCCACCGTCATCTGTCTATATGGCGGGTGGGAAGCAGTTAATGCCTTGGGGGGAAAAAAAAAGGGGAGATCTACCTACCTGATCCTCCACTCCTCCCTGCAGCTAGACTGGTTCCCTCAGCATCTACACTCCCATGTGCCATTGATCTAGGTTCCTGATGTTATCAAGACCAGAGCAGGGTCCATAGCCAAGGACACAGAGGGACAGTCCACCTCTGGATTGTGGAGGAGCGCCACCTGCCAGGAAAGTGGAGGATTAGGTAACTAAAACTGTTTTCCTATGCGTATATGTACACACACGCAAGCCCACTGTCAGATTCCTGATGAAAGAACAGCTGCCTGAACACTTTCTATGACCCCTGGACCTAGAGCTACAGAATCTGTGCTTTATTAGCTTCAATGAACTGTGGTCACTACGATTTGTGCTCCATTAGCTTCAATGAACTGTGGTCACCTTGATTTCTGCTCCATTAGCATCTGCACTATAGCCGAAAGACAGCTACAGCGCGGGCTTCCAGTGTTAGGAGGGCGTCAATAGACGTCTTCCCGTGATCGCGCTACTCGCGCGCCCCCTGCAGCGTGTGGCCGGCGCAATTTGTGATCATCGAGTCCTTCGAACAGGGGAAAGGGCCAATCACAGCGGCCCTTTAAACACGTGATCAGCTTTCAGCCAATGACAGCTGATCAAGGAAGTAAACAGATGCCAGTTATCAGCTTTTTTTCTCCTCATGATCAGCGTGAGGAGAATGAAAGAAAGCAGCTTCTGTTACAGGGACATCGTTCATAATTTGTGCCCACCAGTGCTGCTAATCAGTGCCACCTATCAGTGCCCATTATTGCTGCCAATCAGTGTCACCTTTCAGTGCCGCCTATCAGAGCCACCTATCAGTGTCACCTCTCAGTGCCGCCTATAAGAGCCACCTATCAGTGCCCATCAGTGCCGCCTATGAGAGCCACCTATCAGTGCCGCCTATGAGAGCCACCTATCAGTGCCGCCTATGAGAGCCACCTATCAGTGCCGCCTATGAGAGCCACCTATCAGTGCAACCTATCAGTGCTGCCTATCAGTGCTGCCTATCAGTGCTGCCTATCACAGCCACCTATCAATGCCCATCAGTGCCGCCTATGAGAGCCACCTATCAGTGCCGCCTATGAGAGCCACCTATCAGTGCCGCCTATGAGAGCCACCTATCAGTGCCGCCTATGAGAGCCACCTATCAGTGCCGCCTATCAGTGCTGCCTATCACAGCCACCTATCAGAGCCCATTAGTGCCGCCTATCAGAGCCCACCAGTGCAGCTTCATCAGTTCCACCTATCAGTGCCCATCAGTGCCGCCTATGAGAGCCAGCTATCAGTGCCGCCTATCACAGCCACCTATCAGTGCCCATCAGTGAGCCACCTATCAGTGAGCCACCTATCAGTGCCGCCTATGAGAGCCACCTATCAGTGCCGCCTATGAGAGCCACCTATCAGTGCCGCCTATGAGAGCCACCTATCAGTGCCGCCTATGAGAGCCACCTATCAGTGCCGCCAATGAGTGCTGCCTATCACAGCCACCTATCAGAGCCCATCAGTGCCAGCCTATCAGAGCCCACCAGTGCAGCTTCATCAGTTCCACCTATCAGTGCCCATCAGTGCTGCCTATCAGAGCCACCTATCAGAGCAACCTATCAGAGCCCACCAGTGCAGCTTCATCAGTTCCACCTATCAGTGCCCATCAGTGCTGCCTATCAGAGCCACCTATCAGAGCAACCTATCAGAGCCCACCAGTGCAGCTTCATCAGTGCCACCTATCAGTGCACATTGGTGAAGGAGAAAAATTACCTGTTTGCAAAATGCAACAACAACAAACTATAAAAAATGTTTTGCTTTTTTTTCACAATTTTTGGTCTTTTTTTGTTTTTTTTAGCAAAAAATAAAAAAAATCCAGTTGGGATTAAATAACCCCAAACAAAAGCTCTATTTGTGTGAAAAAAAAAAAATATATAAAAATTTTGTTTGGGCACAGTGTTGCATGACCGCGCAATTTTTATTCAAAGTGTGACAGCGCTGAAAGCTGAAAATTGGTCTGGGCAGGAAGGGGGTGAAAGTGCTCGGTAGGCAAGTGGTTAAAGGGCCCATTCACACCAGTGCCCTGCCGTAATGCGCATTACATGTGTTAGTGATATATAGATCATAAAAGACAAAATTACCGCGCTTAACACAAAAAAACATAAAAACACAAGAAAAAAAGCTGCAGTTACAAATTGTGAGGCATGCACAAATAAGCAAATAGTAAATAAGTGAACATAAACTGCGCTACAAACAAGTGAAATAATATATAAAAAATATCCCTGAAGGACAAATATATGTAACGAAGTAATCTAATTGATTGTGAGATAAAAAAAAAAATCAAAAAAAGTCCCAGCAGTGAGTTAAAGTCTGAAAGAAAACCAAATAATATCCAATAAGGGTGCAATAGAGCTTATCAACTCATCAGATGACACCATGTGAGGAATCCACCACCAGAAAGATTGCATGCTTACCAGAGGCAAGCTGTAAATCAGCTTGTAAAAGAATCAGGTGTCCGTTCAATAAATACGTCCTAATCCGACTTACTGCTGGGATTTTTTTTTATCTCACAATCAATTAGATTACTTCATTACATATATTTGTCCTTCAGGGATATTTTTTTATATACTATTTCACATGTGTTAGTGTACTGCGGTGTCTTTTGTTGTGAACGGCACCCCTATTCACCTTCCCAGTGCACTGCGATGTGCAGTAATACCCTACTGTGCCACTGTGGTGCGCTGCGCTAGTCAAATTTGGTGCAGGAGCGATTTTTGGTCTGTCATGGAGAGCACCAACACCCACTGTGATTGTGTCCAATCACAGCCCAGAGCCCTGTCTTGACAATCAAAACAGGGCTCTGTACAGAGAGAACGATCTCTCCATTTCATATCCCTGCAAAGCAGGGATAAGAAACAAAGAGATATTTTGTAAAAAGCAGCACACATTACTCATTGTTAGCCACACATTTAACCCTTTGATCGCACTAGATGTTAACCCCTTCCCAGCCAGTGTCATTATTACAGTGACAGTGTATATTATCATCACTGATCACTGTTAGTGTCCCTGGTGATGTCAGTTTCCACTCATTGTCAGATTGCCCGCCACACTATCACAGTCTCATTAGAAGTCGCAAATCACTGCCTTTAGTAGTATATAAAAAAATAAAAATTATATTATAAGATATAGTTCTCTAGGGTGTTAGAAAAAAAATAAAAATAAATTATATATATATATATATATATACACATACACACATACATATACACATATATATATATATACACACACATACATATACACACACACATACACACACACAGTGGGGAAGGAAAGTATTCAGACCCCCTTAAATTTTTCACTCTTTGTTATATTGCAGCCATTTGCTAAAATCATTTAAGTTCATTTTTTTTCCTCATTAATGTACACACAGCACCCCATATTGACAGAAAAACACAGAATTGTTGACATTTTTGCAGATTTATTGAAAAAGAAAAACTGAAATATCACATGGTCCTAAGTATTCAGACCCTTTGCTGTGACACTCATATATTTAACTCTGAGGTCCATTTCTTCTGATCATCTTTGAGATGGTTCTACACCTTCATTTGAGTCCAGCTGTGTTTGATTATACTGATTGGACTTGATTAGGAAAGCCACACATCTGTCTATATAAGACCTTACAGCTCACAGTGCATGTCAGAGCAAATGAGAATCAGGAGGTCAAAGGAACTGCCTGAAGAGCTCAGAGACAGAATTGTGGCAAGGCACAGATCTGGCCAAGGTTACAAAAAAAATTCTGCTGCACTTAAGGTTCCTAAGAGCACAGTGGCCTCCATAATCCTTAAATAGAAGATGTTTGGGACGACCAGAACCCTTCCTAGAGCTGGCCGTCCGGCCAAACTGAGCTATCGGGGGAGAAGAGCCTTGGTGAGAGAGGTAAAGAAGAACCCAAAGATCACTGTGGCTGAGCTCCAGTCAGGAGATGGGAGAAAGTTGTAGAAAGTCAACCATCACTGCAGCCCTCCACCAGTCGGGGCTTTATGGCAGAGTGGCCCGACAGAAGCCTCTCCTCAGTGCAAGACACATGAAAGCCCGCATGGAGATTGCTAAAAAACACCTGAAGGACTCCAAGATGGTGAGAAATAAGATTCTCTGGTCTGATGAGACCAAGATAGAACTTTTTTGGCCTTAATTCTAAGCGGTATGTGTGGAGAAAACAAGGCACTGCTCATCACCTGTCCAATACAGTCCCAACAGTGAAGCATGGTGGTGGCAGCATCATGCTGTGGGGGCGTTTTTCAGCTGCAGGGACAGGACGACTGGTTGCAATAGAGGGAAAGATGAATGCGGCCAAGTACAGGGATATCCTGGACGAAAACCTTCTCCAGAGTGCTCAGGACCTCAGACTGGGCCGAAGGTTTACCTTCCAACAAGACAATGACCCTAAGCACACAGCTAAAATAACGAAGGAGTGGCTTCACAACAACTCCGTGACTGTTCTTGAAGAGCCCAGCCAGAGCCCTGACTTAAACCCAATTGAGCATCTCTGGAGAGACCTAAAAATGGCTCCACCAACGTTTACCATCCAACCTGACAGAACTGGAGAGGATCTGCAAGGAGGAATGGCAGAGGATCCCCAAATCCAGGTGTGAAAAACTTGTTGCATCTTTTCCCAAAAAGACTCATGGCTGTATTAGATCAAAAGGGAGCTTCTACTAAATACTGAGCAAAGGGTCTGAATACTTGGGACCATGTGATATTTCAGTTTTTCTTTTTTAATAAATCTGCAAAAATGTCAACAATTCTGTGTTTTTCTGTCAATATGGGGTGCTGTGTGTACATTAATGAGGAAAAAAATGGACTTAAATGATTTTAGCAAATGGCTGCAATATAACAAAGAGTGAAAAATGTAAGGGAGTCTGAACACTTTCCGTCTATATATATATATATATATATATATATATATATATAGATAGATAGATAGATAGATAGATAGATAGATAGATAGATAGATAGATAGATAGATAGATAGATAGATAGAGATATCAATCCAAAGACATGTGGCCAAAATGTATGAAAAAATTAGATTTTTTTTAATTGCATATGTTTTACAGCAGAAAGTAAAAAGTATTTTTTTTTTTTTAAATTGTTGATCTTTGTTGTTTATATAATAAAAAAAATTTAAAAAAATGCAGAGGTGATCAAATACCAACAAAAGAAAGTTCTATTTGTGTGAAAAAAAATTATATAAAAATTTCATTTGGGTACAGCGTTGCATGGCCGCGCAGTTACCAGTTATAGTAACGCAGTGCTAAATAGCAAAAAAGTGGCCTGGTCATGAAGGGGGTAAAACCTCCTGGAGCTGACAACCCCATACACCTGTAAGCTTGTGTGCCAAACTGTAGCACCATACGTTTTGGTGCAATGCATTTCTGAAAAAGAGTCAGGGACTTCTTTTCCACTTACCTCAGGGAAGCCAATTGAAATAAAAGAGCTGCCCTACACACGTCGAGCAGAAACGCCGCCACACTTGGTCACTCCTGTATTTGTGAACCAAGCCTAAGGCAAAGCAATTTCTTTTCACTTCATGGGTGCAAAGGATTCACACAGGGCCGTCTTTCATACTGATTGGACCCACTTATCAACTATTTGCAGGCAGTGCGGGCTCAAGGGGAAGCTGCATTGGTCCCCACAATAATGACTGGGCCCGGGGCAACTGCCCCATTTGTCCAGTGTTAAAGACGGCCCTGGTTTCACAGATCAGATATGTCCCAGGAGGCATCTCCCCAGTCAAGATGAGATTACAGCAAATGCCCAGTTTCCTGTAAATGGCCGTGGTGTAGATAAAACCCTTCAACAACATCTCCAATCCACCAATGTTTAGCTGCCTAGTGCCAGCTCTGGCACCTTTCCAGCTGCTGTGTCACGCTCTGCAGTCTCTTTGGCCGTGCGAACAGGTCTCAAAACTGCATAACTCTGAGATACAGCAACAAATTACAATACCCATAATGGTCAATAGGAGAACATGGGCTCTGGAAGGTTTTACCCCCTTAATGACCAGGCCACTGTTAGCTATTTAGCACTGCGGTATTTTAACTGGTAATTGCGCAGTCATGCAATACTGTACCCATATGAATTTGTAATTTTTTTAAAAAAAACTAGAACTTCCTTTTGGTGGTATTTGAACACCATTGGGTTTTTATATTTTTTACGATATAAACAAAAAAGACTGAAAAATAAAATAAAAACGGCAATAAAAATTCTTAAGTTTTGGCCAAAATGTATTCTGCTACAAAAAAAAAATCTCAATAAAGTGGATATTAATTGGTTTGCGTGAAAGCTATACAAACCAGAAACATGTATATACAGTATCTCACAAAAGTGAGTACACCCCTCACATTTTTGTAAATATTTTATTCTATCTTTTCATGTGACAACACTGAAGAAATGACACTTTGCTACAATGTAAAGTAGTGAGTGTACAGCTTGTATAACAGTGTACATTTGCTGTCCCCTCAAAATACCTCAACACACAGCCATTAATGTCTAAACCGCTGGCAACAAAAGTGAGTACACCCCTAAGTGAAAATGTCCAAATTGGGCCAGAAGTGTCAATATTTTGTGTGACCACCATTATTTTCCAGCACTGCCTTAACCCTCTTGGGCATGGAGTTCACCAGAGCTTCACAGGTTGGCACTGGAGTCCTCTTCCCCTCCTCCATGACGACATCACAGAGCTGGTGGATGTTAGAGACCTTGCGCTCCTCCACTTTCTGCTTGAGGATGCCCCACAGATGCTCAATAGGGTTTAGATCTGGAGACATACTTGGCCAGTCCATCTCCTTTACCCTCAGCTTCTTTAGCAAGGCAGTGGTCGTCTTGGAGGTATGTTTTAGGCCGTTTCATGCTCTGCTTCAGTATGTCACAGTACATGTTGGCATTCATGGTTCCCTCAATGAACTGTATCTCCCCAGTGCTGGCAGCACTCATGCAGCCCCAGACCATGACACTCCCACCACCATGCTTGACTGTAGGCAAGACACACTTGTCTTTGTACTCCTCACCTGGTTGCCCCCACACACGCTTGACACCATCTGAACCAACAAAAGTTTATCTTGGTCTCATCAGACCACAGGACATGGTTCCAGTAATTCATGCTCTTAGTCTGCTTATCTTCAGCAAACTGTTTGTGGGCTTTCTTGTGCATCATCTTTAGAAGAGGCTTCCTTCTGGGATGGCAGCCATGCAGACCAATTTGATGCAGTGTGCGGCGTATGATCTGAGCACTGACAGGCTGACCCCCCACCCCCCCAACCTCTGCAGCAATGCTGGCAGCACTCATACGTCTATTTCCCAAAGACAACCTCTTAATATGACACTGAGCACGTGCACTTAACTTCTTTGGTTGACCATGGCGAGTCCTCTTCTGAGTGGAACCTGTCCTGTTAAACCGCTGTAAGGTCTTGGCCTCAGTGCTGCAGCTCAGTTTCAGGGTCTTGGCAATCTTCTTATAGCCTAGGCCATCTTTATATAGAGCAACAGTTCTTTTTTTCAGATCCTCAGAGAGTTCTTTGCCATGAGGTGCCATGTTGAACTTCCAGAGACCAGTATGAGAGAGTGAGAGCGATAACACCAAATTTAACACACCTGCTCCCCATTCACACCTAAGATCTTGTAACACTAACGAGTCACATGACACCGGGGAGGGAAAAATGGCTAATTGGGCCCAATTTGGACATTTTCACTTAGGGGTGTACTTACTTTTGTTGCCAGCGGTTTAGACATTAATGGCTGTGTGTGGAGTTATTTTGAGGGGACAGCAAATTTACACTGTTATACAAGCTGTACACTCACCACTTTACATTGTAGCAAAGTTTCATTTCTTCAGTGTTGTTCCCCCCCCCCCAAACAAATGGTTTGCACCAGTGCACAAAGCAAGGTCCATAAAGACATGTATGAGTGAGTTTGGGGTGGAGGAACTTGACTGGCCTGCACAGAGTCCTGACCGCAACCCGATAGAACACCTTTGGGATGATCTAGAGCGGAAACTGCGAGCCAGGCCTGCTCATCCAACATCAGTACCTGACCTCACAAATGCGCTTCTGGAAGAATGGTCAAACATTCCCATAGGCACACTCCTAAACCTTGTGGACAGCCTTCCCAAAAGAGTTGAAGCTGTTATAGCTGCAACTCAATATTGAACCCTACGGACTAAGACTGGGAAGCCATTAAAGTTCATGTGCGTGTAAAGGCAGACGTCCTAATACTGTTGGTAATTTAGTGCATGTGTGTATAAATATTTTTTTTTAAACTAGTAATGGCGGTGATCAGCGTCTGGAGGAATCCTGGAGATGAGCATAGGAGAAGGAGACAAGGGAGTTAGAAAGCTGGAGGTCTTCAGAGGAGAGGACAGTTTGGGTGACAAGGTTGGTGATGTAGCTCAGGGCAGCTTATTTGTGTAACACTTGTGTTTATGTGCGTGTATGTGGGGGTAGGGCGGAGCAGGGCTAAAGACAAAAAGCCTCCAAAGCGTTTTTTTTTTTTTTTTTTTGCGAAAGGTTCCTTTTAATGAGACATCAGGTGTCTAAAAGACGTCCCCTCTACCCCGCAGCACCCGCCATGCTGGTACCGGGTCCTCCAAAGGGAGCATGGAGCCCAGGAAACATGGCAGGAGCACACAGGGGCTGGGCATGGTGGAGGGACGCTGTTACCAGGGTGTCCATACAGCCGCCCATTGCTTCCATCTGACAGTCAGCTGTAGTTGACTGTAGCAGCCGGGAGTGTGGGTAAAGCCCCCCTCTGTTCCCAAAGTTTAGTTGCTGCTTAGTGTTGGGAAGGTGCTATATCTTGATTTCGGGAGAAGCCAAGACTCTATGTATAAAAGTTGAACCACAAGGAATAGTTTAACTACTTCAA
This sequence comes from Lithobates clamitans, assembly GCA_037952925.1. NCBI lineage: Eukaryota > Metazoa > Chordata > Amphibia > Anura > Ranidae > Lithobates > Lithobates clamitans. The sequence continues at coordinate 132,352 of JBBGZY010002758.1, read as the reverse complement.
TACCAGGCACTTTCACTCCCTTCCTTCCCAGGCCAATTTTCACCTTTCAGCACGGTCACACAAGTGACAATTGCGTGGATATGCAACACTGTACCCAAATGAAATTTGTATAATTTTATTGAGACAGATAGAGCTTTCTTATGGTGGTAAACAAACGAAAAAAAAGACTGAAAATTTGGAGAAAAATAAAAAAAAGCTTTTCTTCGTTTTTGTTATAAGATTTCGGAAAATAAGTCATTTTTCTCCATCATAGGCAGCACTGATGGGCACTGATGAGATGGCACTGATGGGGAGGCACTGATATGCAGTACTGATGGGCACGAATAGGCGGCACTGATGGGCACGAATAGGCGGCACTGATGGGCACCGACAGGCATCACGAATGGACACTGACAGGCATCACTGGAAAGCGTTAAAGGGCATCACTGGTGGGCACTAAAGGGCATCACTGGTGGGCACTAAAGGGCATCACTGGTGGGCACTAAAGGGCATCACTGGTGGGGCTGCACTGATTATCAGTGCAGATGTCCCCACTGGGAAAAGACGCTTACTGGTGAGGAGAGGAATACCGATAACCGGCATTTCCTATTTACACTGTGATCAGCTGTGATTGGACACAGCTGATCACATGGTAAAGTGAATACCTCGTAGGCTCTTTACCATGATCAGTGATGCGGTGTGTCCGAGGGACACACTGCACCGCCGATCACCATGCTGCGAACCCCCGGGGTGCAACCAAATAATCTTTCTTCATAAATCTAGGCCAAAATGTATTCTGCTACATTTCTTTGGTGAAAATAACCCAAATCAGTGTATATTATTTAGTCTGTAGGAAAGTGATAGAGCCCACAAACTATGGGATACATCTAAAAATTGATCAGTCCTGATGTACTGACGGCCTTTCTCATTTCTTGAGGCCTGAAAACATCAGAACAGTACAAATATCCCTCAAATGACCCCTTTTTGGAAAGTAGACAGTCCAAAGGTATTTAGTAAGAGGCACGGCAAGTTTTTTGAAGCTGTCATTTTTTGGTCAATTTTTTTTTTTCTTACTGTCACCAGTACAGCATCATAATATGACTGGTGTGGTGGTGATCAGGGATACTAACTGGTGACAATATGTAAAAACAAAACAAAAATAAATAAACAAAACAACTTTTAATTCAAATTTTAAAACTTTGTTTTCTTTTACATACGCTCAGAGTAGTTGAGTGTTTTTTTTTACACTGTGATTGCTTGTTACAGTGATGATCACTGTAACAGCAATTGTATTAACTGTCATAAATGGCTTTCATTCATGACTCATGGTATACTATTGTGATGCTGTGTTTGGCCCAGATACCATGTGATCACTGGTGACCAATCACGGATCACACACACAGTAGTAAACAATGGTGTCATGAATGGATTCCATTCATGACTGTTTACTAGGCGTCATGTGATTACACAGTGATCACATGGTATCTGGGCCGCTCACAGCAGCCTGATAGCAAGCACTGCAAAGCACTGTGTCCGTTGGACACAGCAGTCGCAGATCACAATGCTGCGTGCCAGTGTGCATTAATAGGGCAACATACGGGTATGCCGCGATGCCTGCTCAAGGCACCGGCCAGCAGTAAAATTACGGTTGGTCAGTTGGCAAGTGGTTAAAGAATAACAAAAGGTACTTCCAGGAATCACAAGGTGCTACCACGTTAGGTTCCCTTTAAATTACCTATAGACATAGCTTCTCCCACCCACCTGCCCCACCGCTTACTTCTCCTGCAGCTTGTTTATGACATCACAAACCCACAGGTACTCTGGAAGTCTCAGTCGGTAGTGGAAGAGGAGGTGGAGGTAGAGATTCCCAGAACCGGAATACACAGAACAAGGAGCGCTTAGGCGAGAGAACTCAAAGACTTGGACTCTGCTTCTTAGACAAGTGGAGAGGACGATGGTAGGGAAGAGGGGGCTCGGAGACTGCTGGAGGTGAACATTGCATACCTGAGACAGATAGGAGGGACAAACAGACCAGTAAATATTGCTGATATAGTAGTGAGATTATTTATATTATATATATATAGATTTATATTATATATATATATATAGATATAAAGAGAGAGAGAGATAGATAGATGGATGGATATCTCTCTCTCTATCTATATATATATATATATATATATATATATATATATATTTTAGTTATGGAAAAAGTGAGATTATATAGACTTTTATACTTGTGAAAGTATACATATTGTTATAAGTTTCGTAAACATTCCTATGGAGAACCAAACATGTGTTAGTAATTAGGAATCTTGCATTGGTTTCCCTCACCTTCCCCCATCACACGAGAAGGAAGGATTCACATTTCTTAAGATGTAAAAAGTATGTTTTAGTTAAGATTATAAGTTCTCTGTACTACAATATTTCTTGATTAGGATATTAATAAGAACATTGTGTTTTTACTGAATATAATATACATACTGATTTATGTAGTATTCGATTTAGATGTTAAAAGGAAACTTATATTGTATACGTTAAAATAGTTTCACACATTGTTCTTGCCCACTCCTGAGTAACTTCCACCATTACGTGAGGTGGTTAAAGCGTGCGGTTTTCTGTAGGACTACAAGACCATTGAGAACCTCAAACCAGCCTTTTTAGGAATAAGGGGTCAGATTTTAGAAGTAAAAGCTAGTAACAGAAGGACAGTTGGGCAGAGTTTTGCTTCAGACACACCACAAGACATTGAAGAAAGCTGCCACAGCTTCACACACAAAGACACATCTGATTCAATCTTCATCTTAAGAAATAATACGTTATTGATGTTATTTTTACATTCTACACTTTGATATTGCTCTTGTAATATTTTGCTATTTTATTATTAAATCAATTTTTGAATTTTTTCAAAAAGAACTGAACTTGGAATTTCTTGGAACTTTGCTCATCATCATAATTTTCAGAATATCGATATTAATACCAGAAAAATGGAATTTAACATCTACACACTGACTCGATGGTTTGTTGCACTGCTGGAGGCAACTAGACTGTAGGCTCTTCTGTGAAAAGGATAGAGAAGAATGATTCACTACTTTCGGTGCATTGCAGAGGTCTATGCTTGTATAGATGAATAATGATCGCAACATTACAAAGATGGAAAAATGAATATATTTAGGAAGCTGCAGGCAGTCATACAAGGAAAAGCATGCTTCCAATAACAACAGGAAAATCTCCAAAGACTAGCCATCAACTGCAATATTTGAGACATGCTGGTGACTGGGCATATGGAATTACAGTGCCTTGAAAAAGTATTCATACCCCTTGAAGTTTTCCACATTTTTTCATGTTACAACCAAAAACATACCGTATTTATCGGCGTATAACACCACTCCAAGTTAAGGAGGGAAGTTTAAGGAAAAAAAATTACACTTAAATGCCCATCAATGCAGCCTTATCAGTGTCCATCTGCAGCCTTGCTCAGTGTCTTTGCAGCCCTTTGCCATTGCAGCCTTGTGCCTTTGCAGCCCTGTGTCATTGCAGCCTTTGCAGCCTTGTGTCATTGCAGCCTTGTGTCATTGCAGCCATTGCAGCCTTGTGTCATTGCAGCCATTGCAGCCTTGTGTCATTGCAGCCATTGCAGCCTTGTGTCATTGCAGCCTTTGCAGCCTTGTGTCATTGCAGCCATTGCAGCCCTGTGTCATTGCAGCCTTTGCAGCCTTGTGTCATTGCAGCCTTTGCAGCCCTGTGTCATTGCAGCCTTTGCAGCCCTGTGTCATTGCAGCCTTTGCAGCCCTGTGTCATTGCAGCCTTTGCAGCCCTGTGTCATTGCAGCCTTTGCAGCCCTGTGTCATTGCAGCCTTTGCAGCCCTGTGTCATTGCAGCCTTTGCAGCCTTTGCAGCCCTGTGTCATTGCAGCCTTTGCAGCCCTGTGTCATTGCAGCCTTTGCAGCCCTGTGTCATTGCAGCCTTTGCAGCCCTGTGTCATTGCAGCCTTTGCAGCCCTGTGTCATTGCAGCCTTTGCAGCCCTGTGTCATTGCAGCCCTGTGTCATTGCAGCCTTTGCAGCCTTGTGTCATTGCAGCCTTTGCAGCCCTGTGTCATTGCAGCCCTGTGTCATTGCAGCCTTTGCAGCCCTGTGTCATTGCGGCCTTTGCAGCCCTGTGTCATTGCAGCCTTTGCAGCCTTGTGTCATTGCAGCCTTTGCAGCTACAGGCATTTAAAATTGGCGCCGATCATCGGCTGTGTCCGCCCTGTAGTGCGCAGGCGCTGAGGAGACGCCGAAAATCTCCGAACATCAACAGCTGATCGTGAGCCAGCGCCGACATACACAAAGCCGAGTGTACTCGGCTAGTCTCGGCTCCTCTCGCAGTCCCGCCCCTATGATGGACATAACACGGGTCCAATGGCGGGACTGGGCGTGACTGTGAGCGGAGCCGAGACTAGCCGAGTACATCCGGCTTTGTGTATGTAGGCGGTGCTCGCTCTGCTCCGCTCACAATCAGAGGAGATCAGCGGGAATTGCGTATAACATGCACCCACAATTTCCCCCTGATTTTAAGGGGAAAAAAAGTGCGTGTTATACGCCGATAAATACGGTAAATGTATTTTATTGGGATTTTATGTGATAGACCAACACAAAGTGGCACATAATTGTGAAGTGGAAGGAAAATGATAAATGGTTTTCAAAATGTTTTACACATAAATATCTGAAAAGTGTGGCGTGCATTTGTATTCAGCCCCCTTTACTCTGATACCCCTAACTAAAATCTAGTGGAACCAATTGCCTTCAGAAGTCACCTTAGTAAATAGAGTAATCTCAGTATAAAATATAGCTGTTCTGTGAAGCCTTCAGAGATTTGTTAGAGAACCTTTGTGAACAGCATCATGAAGGCCAAGGAACACACCAGACAGGTCAGGGATAAAGTTGTGGAGAAGTTTAACCTCTTAAGGACTGAGCCTCTTTCTGAGATTTGGTGTTTACAAGTTAAAAACATTTTTTTTTTGCTAGAAATTACTTAGAACCCCCGAACATTATATATATATATATATATATATATATATATATATATATATATATATATATATATATATATATATATATATATATATATATTTTTTTTTTTTTTTTTTCTAACACCCTAGAGAATTAAATGGCGGTCATTGCAATACTTTTTGTCACACCGTATTTGCGCAGCCGTCTTATAAGCGCACTTTTTTTTTTTGGAAAAAATTCACTTTTTTAAATTAAAAATTAAGACAGTAAAGTTAGCCCAATTTTTTTATATTGTGAAAGATAATGTTACGCCAAGTAAATTCATACCCAACATGTCACGCTTCAAAGTTGCGCCCGCTCGTGGAATGGCGACAAACTTTTACCCTTAAAAATCTCCATAGGCGACGTTTAAAAAATTCTACAGGTTGCATGTTTTGAGTTAGAGGAGGTCTAGGGCTAGAATTATTGCTCTCGCTCTAATGATCACGGCGATACCTCACATGTTTGGTTTGAACACAGTTTTCATATGCGGGCGCTACTCATGTATGCGTTCGCTTCTGCGCGTAAGCTTGTCGGGACAGGACGCGTTATAGAAAAATATCCCAAGCTTTGATCATCTCACAGAGCACTGTTCAATTCATCATCCGAAAATGGAAAGAGTATGGCACAACTGCAAACCTACCAAGACATGGCCGTCCACCTAAACTGACAGGCTGGGCAAGGAGATCATTAATCAGAGAAGAGCCAAGAGGTCCATGGTAACTCTGGAGGAGCTGCAGAGATCCACAGCTCAGGTGGGAGAATCTGTCCACAGGACAACCATTAGTCGTGCTCTCCACAAATCTGACCTTTATGGAAGAGTGGCAAGAAGAAAGCCATTGTTGAAAGAAAACCATAAGAATTCCCGTTTGCAGTTTGCGAGAAGCCATGTGGGGGACACAGCAAACATGTGGAAGAAGGTGCTCTGGTTAGATGAGACCAAAAGAACTTTTTGGCCTAAAAGCAAAACGCTATGTGTGGTGGAAAACGAACATTGCACATCAACCTCAACACACCATCCACACCGTGAAACATGGTGGTGGCAGCATCATGTTGTGGGGATGCTTTTCTTCAGCAGGGACAGGGAAACTGGTCAGAGTTGATGGGAAGATGAATGGAGCCAAATACAGGGCAATCTTAGAAGAAAACCTGTTAGATTCTGCAAAAGACTTGAGATTGGGCCGGAGGTTCACCTTCCAGCAGGACAACGACCCTAAATATATAGATGAGATGTTTGTACAAATGTTCATACCAACATTTGTTTAAAAACCTGTATGGCCATCTTAAAGTGGTTGTAAAGTCAGAAGGTTATACAGTCAGATAAAAAAACCTTCTGTGTGCAGCAGCCCCCCTCAGCCCCCTATACTTACCTGAGCCCCATCTCGATCCAGCGAATGGGCAAAAATATCACTCTCTAGATGTGTAAAGCTGGTAGAGACATCCCCAAAAAGACTTGCAGCTGTAATTGCAGTGAAAGGTGGTTCTACAAAGTATTGACTCAGGGGAGTGAATACAAACCATTTATCATTTTCTTTCCACTTCACAATTATGTGCCACTTTGTGTTGGTCTATCACATAAAATCCCAATAAAATACATTTAAGTTTTTGGTTGTAACATGACAAAATCTGGAAAATCTCAAGGGGTGTGAATACTTTTTCAAGGCACTGTATTTCAGCCCCCTCCCCCATGTCAGCAGGTCTCCTCTACATAACCTTACCTCAACCCTCGCCCCCTCTCTGAGTCCTCTTCCTCCATTATGAAGCTGTGTGTAAGCAGTGCAGAGTACCACCACTCCATCCAGCTCATATAATCCGGCATTGGCATCCCGGACACGTGTCACGACACCCTGAGGATAAAGAACAAAATATTATAATGTGAGGAGTATAACTCATGAGTGTCTGTGATGTCACTGGTCTCTAGTGAATGGACAAGCAGTGCTCTCATGAATATGAAGTGTCAGTGATGTCACAGGTGTCTAGTGATTGGATGGGCTAAGTCACCATGGGTATTATTCAAATTTTTCTATTTTTGCCATGAAAAAGTGAACAAAATCGCTTTAACAGATAAGACAGACACATTAAAAGAGGTAGGGTTTGAATTTGCTCACCTCATAGGTTAGGGTCTTTGACATATTTTGAGGCTTTTCCCTCATTTTTTCCTTTGGGTTAAAGTGCTGCTCTTCCCCTCCGCTGGAGGGATCTGTAAGCTCTTCTGAATTTTCTTTTGTAGGGCTGGAGGAACATGACGGAGAAAGTGCAGGACAGGGGATAAGACAGGAAGAGGAAGTGATGGCAAAGATCTGCTGCACAGACCCACGGAGAGAGGATACTGAGAGTGATGTCACGTCATATGTATTACCAATGTGTAGAGCGTGATACCAACACAACTTTTGTGGCACCTGCAAGGACAGGAACAGAAAGAAGAGTAACACAGACAGAAGGGGCTATGAGTCTGTCCTCCTCCTGCAGGGTGATACAGACAGAAGGGAGCTATGAGACTGTCCTCCTCCTGCAGGGTGATACAGACAGAAGGGAGCTATGAGTCTGTCCTCCTCCTGCAGGGTAATACAGACAGAAGGGAGCTATGAGTCTGTCCTCCTCCTGCAGGGTGATACAGACAGAAGGGAGCTATGAGTCTGTCCTCCTCCTGCAGGGTGATACAGACAGAAGGGGGCTATGAGTCTGTCCTCCTCCTGCAGGGTGATACAGACAGAAGGGAGCTATGAGTCTGTCCTCCTCCTGCAGGGTAATACAGACAGAAGGGAGCTATGAGTCTGTCCGTCTCCTGCAGGGTGATACAGACAGAAGGGAGCTATGAGTCTCTCCTCCTCCTGCAGGGTAATACAGACAGAAGGGAGCTATGAGTCTGTCCGTCTCCTGCAGGGTGATACAGACAGAAGGGAGCTATGAGTCTGTCCTCCTCCTGCAGGGTGATACAGACAGAAGGGAGCTATGAGTCTGTCCTCCTCCTGCAGGGTGATACAGACAGAAGGGAGCTATGAGTCTGTCCTCCTCCTGCAGGGTGATACAGACAGAAGGGGGCTATGAGTCTGTCCTCCTCCTGCAGGGTGATACAGACAGAAGGAAGCTATGAGTCTGTCCTCCTCCTGCAGAGTGATACAGACAGAAGGGAGCTATGAGTCTGTCCTCCTCCTGCAGGGTGATACAGACAGAAGGGAGCTATGAGTCTCTCCTCCTCCTGCAGGGTGATACAGACAGAAGGGGGCTATGAGTCTGTCCTCCTGCTGCAGGGTGATACAGACGGAAGGGGGCTATGAGTCTGTCCTCCTCCTGCAGGGTGATACAGACAGAAGGGGGCTATGAGTCTGTCCTCCTCCTGCAGTGTGATACAGACGGAAGGGGGCTATGAGTCTGTCCTCCTCCTGCAGGGTGATACAGACGGAAGGGGGCTATGAGTCTGTCCTCCTCCTGCAGGGTGATACAGACGGAAGGGAGCTATGAGTCTGTCCTCCTCCTGCAGGATGACACAGAAACAATACAGTGATTTCATGCATGTTTCTGATCCATTATACATTGAAGAATATATATATATATATATATATATATATATATATATATATATATATATATATATATATATATATATATATATATATATATATATATATATATATATATATATATATATATATATATATATATATATATATATATATATATATATATATATATATACACACACACCTTCACTATGACTGGAACAGACTTTTTTGTATCTCTATCCTGAAGAAAGAAAAAGAAGAAGGTTTTGTCCCGGATATTGATGAGTGATGTGATCGATACCAGCTGACCAGTCACCGAAACTCGAAACCCTCGAGGATGGGACCTGGAAAAAAGAAGAAAAGTTGCAGACAGTTATTACATGGAATCACTGCTGATATGAACAAGAACAATATATAATCATACAATGTAACTATAGGGCTAACCGATACAATAGCAATAATATAACAAACCTATCTGCTTATACTCTGGACCCCCATTAATAATCAGCAGCATCCATAAACAGAAGAAGACAAGGAGGATGGGGGGGACAGAAGAAGACAAGCAGGATGCGGAGGACAGAAGAAGAAAAGGAGGGTGCGGAGGACAGAAGAAGACAAGGAGGGTGCGGAGGACAGAAGAAGACAAGGAGGGTGCGGAGGACAGAAGAAGACAAGGAGGGTGCGGAGGACAGAAGAAGACAAGGAGGGTGCGGAGGACAGAAGAAGACAAGGAGGGTGCGGAGGACAGAAGAAGACAAGGAGGGTGCGGAGGACAGAAGAAGACAAGGAGGGTGCGGAGGACAGAAGAAGACAAGGAGGGTGCGGAGGACAGAAGAAGACAAGGAGGGTGCGGAGGACAGAAGAAGACAAGGAGGGTGCGGAGGACAGAAGAAGACAAGGAGGGTGCGGAGGACAGAAGAAGACAAGGAGGGTGCGGAGGACAGAAGAAGACAAGGAGGGTGCGGAGGACAGAAGAAGACAAGGAGGGTGCGGAGGACAGAAGAAGACAAGGAGGGTGCGGAGGACAGAAGAAGACAAGGAGGGTGCGGAGGACAGAAGAAGACAAGGAGGGTGCGGAGGACAGAAGAAGACAAGGAGGGTGCGGAGGACAGAAGAAGACAAGGAGGGTGCGGAGGACAGAAGAAGACAAGGAGGGTGCGGAGGACAGAAGAAGACAAGGAGGGTGCGGAGGACAGAAGAAGACAAGGAGGGTGCGGAGGACAGAAGAAGACAAGGAGGGTGCGGAGGACAGAAGAAGACAAGGAGGGTGCGGAGGACAGAAGAAGACAAGGAGGGTGCGGAGGACAGAAGAAGACAAGGAGGGTGCGGAGGACAGAAGAAGACAAGGAGGGTGCGGAGGACAGAAGAAGACAAGGAGGGTGCGGAGGACAGAAGAAGACAAGGAGGGTGCGGAGGACAGAAGAAGACAAGGAGGGTGCGGAGGACAGAAGAAGACAAGGAGGGTGCGGAGGACAGAAGAAGACAAGGAGGGTGCGGAGGACAGAAGAAGACAAGGAGGGTGCGGAGGACAGAAGAAGACAAGGAGGGTGCGGAGGACAGAAGAAGACAAGGAGGGTGCGGAGGACAGAAGAAGACAAGGAGGGTGCGGAGGACAGAAGAAGACAAGGAGGATGCGGAGGACAGAAGAAGACAAGGAGGATGCGGAGGACAGAAGAAGACAAGGAGGGTGCGGAGGACAGAAGAAGACAAGGAGGGTGCGGAGGACAGAAGAAGACAAGGAGGGTGCGGAGGACAGAAGAAGACAAGGAGGGTGCGGAGGACAGAAGAAGACAAGGAGGATGCGGAGGACAGAAGAAGACAAGGAGGATGCGGAGGACAGAAGAAGACAAGGAGGATGCGGAGGACAGAAGAAGACAAGGAGAATGCGGAGGACAGAAGAAGACAAGGAGGATGCGGAGGACAGAAGAAGACAAGGAGGATGCGGAGGACAGAAAAAGACAAGGAGGATGGGGAGGACAGAAGAAGACAAGGAGGGTGCGGAGGACAGAAGAAGACAAGGAGGATGCGGAGGACAGAAGAAGACAAGGAGGATGCGGAGGACAGAAGAAGACAAGGAGGATGCGGAGGACAGAAGAAGACAAGGAGGGTGCGGAGGACAGAAGCAGACAAGGAGGGTGCGGAGGACAGAAGAAGACAAGGAGGGTGCGGAGGACAGAAGAAGACAAGGAGGATGCGGAGGACAGAAGAAGACAAGGAGGGTGCGGAAGACAGAAGACAAGGAGGGTGCGGAGGACAGAAGAAGACAAGGAGGATGCAGAGGATAGAAGAAGACAAGGAGGATGCGGAAGACAGAAGACAAGGAGGATGCGGAGGACAGAAGAAGACAAGGAGGATGCGGAGGACAGAAGAAGACAAGGAGGATGCGGAGGACAGAAGAAGACAAGGAGGGTGCAGAGGACAGAAGAAGACAAGGAGGGTGCGGAAGACAGAAGACAAGGAGGGTGCGGAGGACAGAAGAAGACAAGGAGGATGCAGAGGATAGAAGAAGACAAGGAGGATGCGGAAGACAGAAGACAAGGAGGATGCGGAGGACAGAAGAAGACAAGGAGGATGCAGAGGACAGAAGAAGACAAGGAGGATGCGGAGGACATAAGAAGACAAGTAGGATGCAGAGGACAGAAGAAGACAAGGAGGATGCAGAGGACAGAAGAAGACAAGGAGGATGCAGAGGACAGAAGAAGACAAGGAGGGTGCGGAAGACAGAAGAAGACAAGGAGGGTGCGGAAGACAGAAGACAAGGAGGGTGCGGAGGACAGAAGAAGACAAGGAGGGTGCAAAGGACAGAAGAAGACAAGGAGGGTGCAGAGGACAGAAGAAGACAAGGAGGATGCGGAAGACAGAAGACAAGGAGGATGCGGAGGATAGAAGAAGACAAGGAGGATGCGGAAGACAGAAGACAAGGAGGGTGCGGAGGACAGAAGAAGACAAGGAGGATGCGGAGGATAGAAGAAGACAAGGAGGATGCGGAAGGCAGAAGACAAGGAGGATGCGGAAGGCAGAAGACAAGGAGGATGCGGAAGGCAGAAGACAAGGAGGATGCGGAAGGCAGAAGACAAGGAGGATGCGGAAGGCAGAAGACAAGGAGAGTGCGGAAGACAGAAGACAAGGAGGGTGCGGAAGACAGAAGACAAGGAGGATGCGGAAGACAGAAGACAAGGAGGGTGCGGAAGACAGAAGACAAGGAGGGTGCGGAGGACAGAAGAAGACAAGGAGGGTGCAGAGGACAAAAGAAGACAAGGAGGATGCGGAAGGCAGAAGACAAGGAGGATGCGGAAGGCAGAAGACAAGGAGGATGCGGAAGGCAGAAGACAAGGAGGATGCGGAAGACAGAAGACAAGGAGGGTGCGGAAGACAGAAGACAAGGAGGGTGCGGAAGACAGAAGACAAGGAGGGTGCGGAAGACAGAAGACAAGGAGGGTGCGGAAGACAGAAGACAAGGAGGATGCGGAAGGCAGAAGACAAGGAGGATGCGGAAGACAGAAGACAAGGAGGATGCGGAAGGCAGAAGACAAGGAGGATGCGGAAGGCAGAAGACAAGGAGGATGCGGAAGGCAGAAGACAAGGAGGGTGCGGAAGGCAGAAGACAAGGAGGGTGCGGAAGGCAGAAGACAAGGAGGGTGCGGAAGACAGAAGAAGACAAGGAGGATGCGGAGGACAGAAGACAAGGAGGGTGCGGAGGACAGAAGACAAGGAGGGTGCGGAGGACAGAAGAAGACAAGGAGGATGCGGAGGACAGAAGAAGACAAGGAGGGTGCGGAGGACAGAAGAAGACAAGGAGGGTGCGGAGGACATAAGAAGACAAGGAGGGTGCAGAGGACAGAAGAAGACAAGGAGGGTGCGGAAGACAGAAGAAGACAAGGAGGATGCGGAGGACAGAAGAAGACAAGGAGGGTGCAGAGGACAGAAGAAGACAAGCAGGATGCGGAGGTCAGAAGAAGACAAGGAGGGTGCGGAGGACATAAGAAGACAAGGAGGGTTCAGAGGACAGAAGAAGACAAGGAGGGTGCAGAGGACAGAAGAAGACAAGGAGGGTGCAGAGGACAGAAGAAGACAAGGAGGGTGCGGAAGACAGAAGAAGACAAGGAGGATGCGGAGGACAGAAGACAAGGAGGGTGCGGAGGACAGAAGAAGACAAGGAGGATGCGGAGGACATAAGAAGACAAGGAGGGTGCGGAGGACATAAGAAGACAAGGAGGGTTCAGAGGACAGAAGAAGACAAGGAGGGTGCAGAGGACAGAAGAAGACAAGGAGGGTGCGGAAGACAGAAGACAAGGAGGGTGCGGAGGACAGAAGAAGACAAGGAGGATGCGGAGGACAGAAGAAGACAAGGAGGATGCGGAGGACAGAAGAAGACAAGGAGGATGAGGAGGTTAGAAGAAGACAAGGAGGATGAGGAGGTTAGAAGAAGACAAGGAGGATGAGGAGGACAGAAGGACAGAAGAAGACAAGGAAAATGAGGAGAAAAGAATCAGAGAAGGAAGAAGCAGATGTTGGAATAAGAGGAGGATGGGAATGCCACAATCAAAGGAGGAGGATGGAAAGACCAGAATCAGGAACATAGAGGAATAAAGATGTGGAAGGTAGAATTAAAGATGAAGGCTAGCAGGGCAGAATCAGAGAGAGAGGAAAAAAGTCAGCCTTTGGATAAGGCAGAATCAGGGATGGAGGCTGGAGAACTGGATGAATAGAAAAAGGCTGGGGTAGCTGAACGAAGAGGAATCTGACAGAAAATAAAAAGAAGAGAAAATCTCCATTAACCTGCTACACAAAAGCTGTGAGGCTTTGTCAGGATTAAGAGCTGTGGCATTGGCCTGGTCCGGCACTTCTGGTCTCACCACTTGGGTGGTGACTGAGATAGGGGAAGACAGGACCTCCACATAACCTCCTCCATGTTGGATGGGAATGTAGGACCAGCAAGGGAAGAGGACTAGTGACCCCAATAGGCTTAAATCAAACTTGGACACCTGGAGAAAAAAAAACAAAAAACATACTGTGCTATAAATCCACAGGTACCCATCCAACTTAATGCAAAAGTCTGAATATATTAAGAGTAATACAGTCACAAAATCACAGCTGATATAATATTGTGTGACAAGTACCATTGATAATGCAGATTTATTTTAAACCCCGACAGCAGAAGTTGTTAACAGTGCTTGCAATAGACTGGATGGAAAAGCAATAGGTACTCATCTTCACTTTGCTGTACAGCCTATCAGTGAGGAGAACCAAGCCTCCACTTGGATCTTACATAGGGTTGAGGGCCCTCCCCCTGTCCCAGGTAGCTGGATCATCACAGCAGAATTACAGGGTATTCCATTCAGGCGGCAGGGGAGCAAAGGCTGAGTATAAGCTGCTGCAGGGACTGACATTAAAGTGTAACTATGGGCAAAAATAAAAAAACTGACATATACAGTGCCTCGAAAAAGTATTCATACCCCTTGAAATTTTCCACATTTTGTCATGTTACAACCAAAAACGTAAATGTATTTTATTAGGATTTTATGTGAAAGACCAACACAAAGTGGCACATAATTGTGAAGTGGAAGGAAAATGATAAATGGTTTTCAACATTTTTTACAAATAAATATGTGAAAAGTGTGGTGTGCATTTGTATTCAGCCCCCTTTACTTTGATAACCCTAACTAAAATCTAGTGGAACCGATTGCCTTCAGAAGTCACCTAATTAGTAAATAGAGTCCACCCGTGTATAATGTAATCTCAGTATAAATGCAGCTGTTCTGTGAAGCCATCTGAGGTTTGTTGAAGAACCTTGGTGAACAAACAGCATCATGAAGGCCAAGGAACACACCAGACAGGTCAGGGATAAAGTTGTGGAGAAATTTAAAGCAGGGTTAGGTTATAAGAAAATATCCCAAGCTTTGAACATCTCACGGAGCACTGTTTAATCCATCATCCGAAAATGGAAAGAGTATGGCACAACTGCAAACCTACCAAGACATGGCCGTCCACCTAAACTGACAGGCCAGGCAAGGAGAGCATTCATCAGAGAAGCAGCCAAGAGGCCCATGGTAACTCTGAAGGAGCTGCAGAGATCCACAGCTCAGGTGGGAGAATCTGTCCACAGGACAACTATTAGTCGTGTTCTCCACAAATCTGGCCCAATCAAGTCCCATTTGCAGTTTGCATGAAGCCATGTGGGGGACACAGCAAACATGTCGAAGAAGGTGCTGTGGTTAGAGGAGACCAAAGTTGAACTTTTTGGCTTAAAAGCAAAACGCTATGTGTAGCAGAAAACTAACACTGCACATTATGCTGAGCACACCATCCCCACCGTGAAACCTGGTGGTGGCAGCATCATGTTGTGGGGATGCTTTTCTTCAGCAGGGACAGGGAATTTGTTCAGAATTGATGGGAAGATGGATGGAGCCAAATACAGGACAATCTTAGAAGAAAAACTGTTATGCCCCGTACACACGGTCGGATTTTCCGACGTAAAATGTGTGATAGGACCTTGTTGTTGGAAATTCCGACCGTGTGTGGGCTCCATCACACATTTTCCATCGGATTTTCCGACACACAAAAGTTTGAGAGCAGGCTATAAAATTTTCCGACAACAAAATCCGTTGTCGGAAATTCCGATCGTGTGTACACAAATCCGACGCACAAAGTGCCACGCATGCTCAGAATAAATAAAGAGATGAAAGCTATTGGCTACTGCCCCGTTTATAGTCCCGATGTACGTGTTTTACGCCATCGCGTTCAGAATGACCGGATTTTCCTGACAACTTTGTGTGACCGTGTGTATGCAAGACAAGTTTGAGCCAACATCCGTCGGAAAAAATCCTAGGATTTTGTTGTCGGAATGTCCGATCAATGTCCGACTGTGTGTACAGGGCATTAGAGTCTGCAAAAGACTTGAGACTGGGGCGGAGGTTCACCTTCCAGCAGGACAACGACCCGAAACATACAGCCAGAGCTACAATAGAATGGTTTAGATGAAAACATATTCATGTGTTAGAATGGCCCAGTCAAAGTCCAGACCAAAATCCAATTGAGAATTTGTGACAAGACTTGAAAATTGCTGTTCACAGACGCTCTCCATCCAATCTGACAGAGCTTAAGATATTTTGCAAAGAAGAATGGGCAAAAATGTCCCTCTCTAGATGTGCAAAGCTGGTAGAGACATCCCCAAAAAGAATTTCAGCTGTAATTGTGGTGAAAGGTGGTTCTACAAAGTATTGACTCAGGGGGGATGAATACAAATGTACCCCACACTTTTTAGATATTTATTTGTAAAAAATTTTGAAAACCCATTTATCATTTTCCTTCCACTTCACAATTATGTGCCACTTTGTGTTGGTCCATCACATAAAATCCCAATAAAATAAATTTAGGTTTTTGGTTGTAACATAACAAAATGTGGAAAATTTCAATGGGGTATGAATACTTTTTCAAGGCACTGTTTGATGCAGTCCATTAGTAGCATTAACACAGAATTTTTTCCCTCTAACATGGGCTTTCCCATCTATTCTGTTGGACAGGGACCTGAAAGGGTGACCATACAACAGACAGGGACTTAAAAGGGTGACCATACAACAGTCAGGGATCTAAAAGGGTCACCATACAACAGACAGGGTTTTAAAAGGGTGACCATACAACAGACAGGGACCTGAAAGGGTGACCATACAACAGACAGGGATCTAAAAGGGTCACCATACAACAGACAGGGATCTAAAAGGGTGACCATACAACAGACAGGGACATGAAAGGGTCATCATACAACAGACAGGGATCTAAAAGGGTGACCATACAACAGACAGGGACCTGAAAGGGTGACCATACAACAGACAGGGATCTAAAAGGGTCATCATACAACAGACAGGGATCTAAAAGGGTGACCATACAACAGACAGGGATCTAAAAGGGTCATCATACAACAGACAGGGACCTGAAAGGGTGACCATACAACAGACAGGGATCTAAAAGGGTGACCATACAACAGACAGGGACCTGAAAGGGTGACCATACAACAGACAGGGATCTAAAAGGGTGACCATACAACAGACAGGGACCTGAAAGGGTGACCATACAACAGACAGGGACCTGAAAGGGTGACCATACAACAGACAGGGATCTAAAAGGGTGACCATACAACAGACAGGGACCTGAAAGGGTGACCATACAACAGACAGGGATCTAAAAGGGTGACCATACAACAGACAGGGACCTGAAAGGGTGACCATACAACAGACAGGGATCTAAAAGGGTCACCATACAACAGACAGGGATCTAAAAGGGTGACCATACAACAGACAGGGATCTAAAAGGGTCACCATACAACAGACAGGGATCTAAAAGGGTGACCATACAACAGACAGGGATCTAAAAGGGTGACCATACAACAGACAGGGATCTAAAAGGGTCACCATACAACAGACAGGGATCTAAAAGGGTGACCATACAGACAGGGACCTGAAAGGGTGACCATACAACAGACAGGGACCTGAAAGGGTCACCATTCAACAGACAGAGACCTGAAAAAGTTACCCTCTATTATCTATTTTCCAGGAAAGAGCTGAAGGTTTTCTGCTGTGGGGTCATAATATACGGCCAGTGTTTTGAGGAGCCCCAAGAGGCCCTTATCTTAACTTCATATACAACTTACCTCACAAGGTATACATCCAGTGGAGTCCCTGACATACAAGTTCCCATCATGCACTGGGTTGTCTCCTGTACGGTAGTCTGATATGTACCCCACCAGGAGGAGGCGAGCTCTGGAGAGGACCACAGGAGGTTGGCTTACTTTTGTCTGCTGCAAACCCTGGTGTCTCCATTGCTGAAAGTGCTCGGTGTCCCAGCCCAGGGCGGACAAACATGGAGATTTCTGCAGGGACAGGAGCTGAGAGATTGTTGTGAAACTGCAATAGAAAGAGAAAATCCCATATGTCACTTCTTGGTTTTGCCCATACTTCATATTTTAGCTACATAGACAGTAGGGTTTTTTTTGTTTATTTTTTTTTACAGGAGAGTACGAGTACCGATACTTTCAGTCAAGTACTCGCCAATATGGAGTCCTTTGTGTGCGATTTGAGCCCATACAAATATTGCTGCACCCATGAACACAAAGAACCCGAAATCACGCAAAGCTGAATCAGATCTCTTATACATGTACATTTGTAGTTGCTATATACCCCGGTGTCACAGTGCACTGTGGGCATTCAAAAGAGATAGATTAGTGGAAGCTGTTTTCTTTCAGACTATCTCTATCTAATTGAAAGTCCATAGGAGCCGTCTCAATAGGCTGGCTGAGAGGAGGAAATAGAGGGTGACTGACAGCTGGGGCGCATAGCTCTCCAGCATCCATACTACAAGAGATTTGTGCACCCAATGACTTGTCCCGAAGGGCAGGAGTGAAAACACTGCACTGAGGCTAACGGAGTTAAAGTCGAGGGCCAAGCAAAGCCTTCATAATGCCTTGTGCTGTGCAATGTAGGATGAACATGGCTACAGCATTCATATTACAGTCCTCGCCTCTTAGTAAATCAGTTCCATCTGCTATGAGATATATGCTGAGCTACACATATCAGGTTACAGTCACCGTGGTGTGAACTTTGCTATTGCAGAAGGCGTGTTAAACCAATGCTAAGGAGAGTATGCAGCAGATGTGAACACGTTTTATCGTATTGTGTGGAAAACCTTTGCACCCTGTGGAACCTGATGAGTACAAGCATATTCCATATAATCAGCTGGCTCGTTGGTCTAGGGGTATGATTCTCGCTTTGGGTGCGAGAGGTCCCGGGTTCAAATCCCGGACGAGCCCTACTTTTACTTTAGTTACTTCACACCCGGCCCAAAGTAATTTCGACACCAACACGTTCTAGTTAAAGCGGAGTTCCGCCCACCCCTTTAAAAATTAAAAATCAGCAGCTACACATACTGCTGACTTTTTCACATTAGGACACTTACCTGTCCTGGAGTCCAGTGATGTCGGCACCACAGCTGATGTTTCCATTGGCTGGTCGGGTGCTGCTCCTGCTGCCATTGCGGGTACGGGAACCCGGTAGTGTAGCCTTTCGGCTTGACGGCCAGGTCCCTACTGCGAAATGCGCTGCGCTCTCTCACTGGCCCGGAAGAAGGGGAGGAGGAGGGAGACCGAGCGGCTGACGTAATTCGCCTCCGCCCGGTCTCCCGAAAGTGGGGACAGGGTACCTGTAAAAAACAGATACCCGCTCCGATCCTCCCCCTGAAAAGTGCCAAAGGGGGCACCGGAGAGGGCGAGGAATCAGGTAAGCGGAAGTTCCGATTTTGGGTGGAACTCCGCTTTAACCCTTTCGCTGACAGGCCCTGTGCTCCATTTTGCAGGTGGCCAGACCGTTTTTGCAATTTTTCCTTTGCTTTTTTATTTTTCACTTATAGCTTTCAGAATTTGTAAAAGACCCTCTCCAAACCATATATTTTCTGAAAGCACATGATCAGTAGAATAAAAAGAAGGTGCTACTTTTAGACCACGCGGTATTTGCGCAAAAGTTTATCAAACCAATATATAAGCAAAAAATACACTAAAACCATTATTAGCAGATAAAAACACGGCAAATTTGTAAAAATTCCTACTAAATGTAAAAGCTTAACCTGTATTGGAGTTAATAAATAACAAATATTTATAACTTTCAAATTACACCTTTTTGCGAAATGGTGAAAATTGGAAGGTGTAAAAATCACAAAAATTCTCTAAAAATCTGAAGGTTTTCATTTTTCCCTTACAGCTTTCAGAATTTGTGAAAGACCCCCAAAACCATATATTTTCTGAAAGTATATGACCTCAAGAAAAAAAAGAAGGTACTTGCGCAAATGTTTATCAAACCAATATATTCGCAAAAAATACACTAAAATTATTAGTAGCAGATAAAAACACAGCTAATTTTACAAGATTCCTGCTAAATCCCTACTAAATATAAAAGCTTAATATGTATAGAGTTAATAAATAACAAATATTTGTAAATTTTACATTGTGCCTTTTTGCAAAATGGTGAAAAATCTAACATACCCAAAAATTTCTCTAAAAATCTGGAGGTTTTCATTTTTCGATTACAGCTTTCAGAATTTGAAACCCCTCAAACTAAACATTTTCTAAAAGCACATGGCCAGTAGAATAAAAAAAAAAAAAGTGCTACAAATTTTTGGTTTTGGGCCCCGCAATAATTGCGCAATCGTTCATCATATCGCTAATTTCACTAAAAATACACTAAAATCATTAAGGCCCCTTTCACACTGGGGCGGTAGGGGGCGTCGGCGGTAAAACGGCGCTATGTTTTACCGCGGTATTCGGCCGCTAGCGGTGCGGTTTTAACCCCCCGAAAAAGGGTTAAAACCCCTCGTATAGCGCGGCTATAGCCACGGTATTGTCGCGGTATAGCCACGCTGTCCCATTGATTTCAATGGGCAGGAGCGGTAAGGGAGCGGTGAATACACCGCTCCTTCACCGCTCCAAAGATGCGGCTTGCAGGAGATTTTTTCTTCTCCTGCCAGCGCACCGCTTCAGTGCCCTCGGGCTTTCACTATGAACAAACAGTGGTGGCTGTTTAGGGGCAGTTTGCAGGCGCTATTTTTAGCGCAATAACGCCTGCAAACCGCCCCAGCGTGAAAGGGGCCTAATATTGCACATAAACACAAGGTAACTTACAAAATTCCTGCTAAATTAGTACTAAAGCATTTTTCACATGTAGCGTACTAAAATCGTATGCCCATGGGGGGCCCATGTTTACCTGCAGAGGGATGCACAGGTGTTCCGTGCATCCTCGTACAGGCAGTCCCATTTATCTCAATTGGGATGCGACGGCTGCATAGGCATAGCTGCTGTCCCCAATCTGATATTCGTTGTGGGTACATGACCCCGAATGCAGACAATGTGAGCTCAGGGACATGCATGAGGACCTACATGGATGTAAAATTGGGAGCAATGGCTCTGTTCATGCAGGTGCTACTTCACAAATGACATCAATGGGACTGCCTGCAGAGAGATGCATGGAACACCTGTGCACCCTTATAAAGGTACGCTGTATATGCCCTGTGAGAACAATGCCTAATGCCGCGTACACACGGTCGGACTTTCAGGCAGACTTTGCTCGGCGGACTTTTCGACAGACTTTACGACGGACTTTTTGAATGAACGCACTTGCCTACACACAATCCACCAAAGTCCGTCGAATTCGAACGTGATGACGTACGACTGGACTAAAACAAGGAAGTTCATAGCCATTAGCCAATAGCTGCCCTAGCGTGGCTTTTTGTCCGTCGAACTAGCATACAGACGAGCGGACTTTTCGACCGGACTCGATTTCGACAGATTGATTTAAAACATGTTTCAAATCTAAGTCCGTCCAACTTTTGAGAAAACAAAGTCCGCTGGAGCCCACACACGATTGAATTGTCCGAAGAAATCCCGTCCGCCGGGCAAAGTCTGCCGTAAAGTCCGCTCGTGTGTACGCGGCATTAGGCCCCTTTCACACAAGTACACCGATCGGGTCTGCCTGTCTGTTTTTCAGGCGGGCCCAATCGCACCACCCATTGTTCTCTATGGAGAGACTGATGTAAATGGACATTTACCCGCCTGCATCCGATCCAGTCCTCTAAAAACAGACGAATGGGGATTCCATTCCCTATCCATCTAGCAGATCAGATCGGTCCGTTTCCATCCGACCGTCCCATAGAGAACAGCGGGCTACCTCCGGTCTGCATCAGCGAAGCGGACACGGACCTGTCATCCGCCTGCTCAGCGGGGGATCAGCAGACAAATCCCCCGCTGAGCAGGCGGATCTGCTTGACAGAGTCTGCTCCATGTGAAAGGGGTCTTACCAGGAGCGGCCGATCCATTAGGGGTGCTGCCACCCCTGCAGGGCGCCGGACCCATACGTTTGTATGAGTTTTTTTTTTTTTTTTCACAGGATTAGAGCCTGAGGCTCTAATTGGCTTGAAAAAGGTTGGGCTCAGGGCACACAGCATTGCACCCAGAACCCACCCACTTATGACAATAGCAAATTAATATTCGTTATTGTCTTCCGGCTTCTCCTCCTGGCCAATCAGGATGGATCTGGTGGAGGAGTCCATCACCGTGGAGGGGCAGACCTGGGGGGGGGGGGGGGGGTCTTCCTATGTTTGTATTTTTACTTTTTACATCTAGTTTTTTTACAGTCTTTTTATTTTCAGCTTTTTTTGAGGGGGGTCTTTGGTGAGATATCTGAAGATAGTCCCTTTTCTCTGTATAACTTTACTTGAATGAATGAAAAATCTGTATAGAGATTCCATTCATTCAGAAAAATAACAGTCTGATACATTGTGACACTCGCGGTTACAATATAGCAGTGATCAGTAGTGATCGCTGCTTGCCCCCTCTCTTCTACAGGGGGGAGTTTAGTAAACACATGTTTACTAAGCGTCCCTAAGCCCCTGTCTCCTATCCCCCTCCGGTGCCAGAATTGCCACCTTTCGGGGGGGGGGGGGGGGCAGGTATCCTTTACCCACTTCTGAGAGTCCACGCCGAGTGTCTCTGTGGGGCTCCCTCATCCTACCCCTGTTGCCAGGCCAGTAGGAGAGGGGAACAGGGCCTCGAGCATGCGCAGTAGGGTTCCCGGCATGAAGGCGTAAGGCTACACCGCCGGGTTCCCTTACCCGCATTGGCGGCGGCAGCACCCGACAGCTGATGGAAACATTAGCTGCAGTGCCGACATCGCTGGACTCCAGGACAGGTAAGTGTCCTCTTATTAAAAGCCAGCAGCTGCAGTATGTGTAGCTGCTGGCTTCTAATTTTTTTTTTTGGGCGGACCTCCGCTTTAACCACTTCCCGACCGCTGCACGCCGATATACGTCGGCACAATGGCAGCGGTGGGCAAATGGGAGTACCCGTATGTCCCCTTTAATTGGCAGGGCTAGCGGGTGTACAGCATGACCATGCCCGCGGACTCGATGTCCGCCGGTGTCCCGCGATCGTGTCACGGAGCCGCAGAACGGGGAGATTTCCCCGTTCTGCCTAGTGACATGACAGGGATCTACTGCTCCCTTTCATCGACAGCAGTGATCGCTGTCATGTCCTAGGTAGCCCCCCCCTCCCTACTGTTAGAACACCTCCCTAGGACACACTTAACCCCTTGATCGCCCCCTAGTGTTTAACCCCTTCCCTGACAGTGCCATTTACACAGTGAATTTTTATAGCATTGATCTCTGTATAAATGACAATGGTCCCAAAATTGTGTCAAACATGTCCGCTATAATGTTGCAGTCACGATAAAAATTGCAGATCGCCGCCATTACTAATAAAAAAAAAATAATAAAAATGCCATAAATCTATCCCCTATTTTGTAGACGCTATAACTTTTGTAAAAACCAATCAATAAACGCTTCTTGCAATTTTTTTTTACCATAAATATGTAGAAGAATACATATTGGCCTAAAACTGAGGAAAAAAATATTTTTTATATATATTTTTTGGGGATATTTATTATAGCAAAAAGTAAAAATTATTGTTTTTTTTTTGTTTTCAAAATTGTCGCTCATTTTTTGTTTACAGCGCAAAAAATAAAAACCGCAGGAGGTGATCAAATACCACCAAAAGAAAGCTCTACTTGTGGGGAAAAAAGGGCGTCGATTTTTTTCGGTACAATGTCACACGCCGGCGCAATTGTCAGTTAAAGCGACGCAGTGCCGAATCGCAGAAAGTGCTCTGGTCAGGAAGGGGGTAAAATCTTCCGGGGCTGAAGCAGTTAAGTAGACAGAACACTGTGAAAAGATATGAAATAAAAAACAGGGCTCGTCCGGGATTTGAACCCGGGACCTCTCGCACCCAAAGCGAGAATCATACCCCTAGACCAACGAGCCAGATGGACTTAACAAGCAATAGGAGAGCCAGTTAGACAGGAAATAGCTTTCCTGCAGCACTATATGTAGTTCATGACTGATGGACTTTGCGAACACGCCTTGTGTACACACCCCTCCCATCATAGAATTAGTCTAGTTACATTTTACAACTTGCAATGTGATTCCCCGCAGCCCCGTGATTTCAAAAAGCTTCATTAGAGTATTGTAAAAGTAGGAGAGATTTCTCCGAAATGTATCATTTATAAATTCACCCCAAGCCATTATATTTTATCATACCTTTTTATCTCTGTATAGTATTGTACCCTTGCATATCATGATTAATTTATGACTAGATTTTCTCTTTGGGTGTCTTTTCCTCTCAGTGAAAATGCTGCAATGTGCTCTCCCATCGCAGTGCCCTGTGCTGGCAGTGTTGAGTGACAGTCACACCCCTCAGCACAAGTGTCCTCATACCAATTTTTACAGCGGAGGAAGAGAAGGGGCATGTCTAATCAGCTCTTTTAGGCCTTGGGGGTTAATGTTTAAAAAAAAAAAAAGGTTACTGTCCCCCCAACTGCTTCCCCTTAGGTGGCACTAAAGTCCTGATACTTCTCCTTTAACGGCCCGACATCCCACGCCAGCATCATCTACCCGACTTCTTCCAGGGGCTAGCTAGGATGTAGCTGTAGAAGAGAACAAGAAGACCTGGACAGCCGCACACCGGAATGGATAAATTCATCTTATTTTATTAAAAATACAGGATCATGGGGTACACAAAACACGACTGTGGGGTGGTGCAAAAATACCGACGCGTTTCGCACTTACACCAAGTGCTTATCCATAGGATGTGGCTGTATTCATTGGCTGGTGCGCCATGACATCACTCCTGCACATGCACAGGCGATCAGTCATCCTGGCACACAAGCGCTGTGCCAGAATGTAAACATCTTGGTGTACGTCCCAAAGAAGACTGAACAGGCTGGTAGGTAGGTTTCTTTTATTGCAAAAGAGACATTGCATGCAATGGTGTGGGTTTTTAGGGGTTAAAACAGTTAGAGGGAAGGTGACATAACACTTCCCCACTGCCTGTCTAATGCCCTTTGTCACACCTGCTGACTACCACCTGCACTGGGTCTAACTCTGGTGCCTGCTCATACGTAGACATCCTGCACATTTGTTATAACATAAAAATGGAGGACGTTAGTATAATATCTATATAACAGAATAGCTTGTTCTGCTATTTAGGGTCAGCTTTTTGTGAGGGGAGCTGTGAATCCCACCCACATGTAGGAGAGACAGCCTCATGCTTCCATCATGGTGACATCATAGGATCAAGCATGAGGTCAACGCTCCTTCTATTGGAGTCCTTTACATACATAAAGCAGGGCAAAGAGGCGACATGAAGACAGGACATTACCAGAGGGCAAGGTCCACTATGCAGTGTTCGCTACAGTGGGAACCTGACCGGTTCTCTTTAAAACCAACCCCTCGCTACTACTATCTCCTTTATAGCAGTGATCCAACACAGGTTCATCTTTTACAACGTGTCACTGCTGTATGGTGTGGGTAGTTTTAGGAGACCGGTTCTGGCATAGCTTCTATTGGTGCAGAAGGGGCAAGCATACTGCTGAAGGAGGTTTATTAGTGGTCCAAAACTGGGGATGCGCTACACAGGTTGTGGCCCATGACAGGAAAACCAAAGATTGCTACACGGGATAGTCTGAGACTGGGGGCACACTACACCGGATGGCCCCGAGACTGGGGGCGCGCTACACCGGATGGCCCAGAGACTGGGGGCGCGCTACACCGGATGGCCCAGAGACTGGGGGCGCGCTACACCGGATGGCCCAGAGACTGGGGGCGCGCTACACCGGATGGCCCAGAGACTGGGGGCGCGCTACACCGGATGGCCCAGAGACTGGGGGCGCGCTACACCGGATGGCCCAGAGACTGGGGGCGCGCTACACCGGATGGCCCAGAGACTGGGGGCGCGCTACACCGGATGGCCCAGAGACTGGGGGCGCGCTACACCGGATGGCCCAGAGACTGGGGGCGCGCTACACCGGATGGCCCAGAGACTGGGGGCTCGCTACACCGGATGGCCCAGAGACTGGGGGCGCGCTACACCGGATGGCCCAGAGACTGGGGGCGCTACACCGGATGGCCCAGAGACTGGGGGCGCGCTACACCGGATGGCCCCGAGACTGGGGGCGCGCTACACCGGATGGCCCCGAGACTGGGGGCGCGCTACACCGGATGGCCCCGAGACTGGGGACGCGCTACACCGGATGGCCCCGAGACTGGGGGCGCGCTACATCGGATGGCCCCGAGACTGGGGGCACGCTACATCGGATGGCCCCGAGACTGGGGGCGCGCTACACCGGATGGCCCAGAGACTGGGGGCGCGCTACACCGGATGGCCCAGAGACTGGGGGCGCGCTACACCGGATGGCCCAGAGACTGGGGGCTCGCTACACCGGATGGCCCAGAGACTGGGGGCGCGCTACACCGGATGGCCCAGAGACTGGGGGCGCTACACCGGATGGCCCAGAGACTGGGGGCGCGCTACACCGGATGGCCCCGAGACTGGGGGCGCGCTACACCGGATGGCCCCGAGACTGGGGGCGCGCTACACCGGATGGCCCCGAGACTGGGGACGCGCTACACCGGATGGCCCCGAGACTGGGGGCGCGCTACATCGGATGGCCCCGAGACTGGGGGCACGCTACATCGGATGGCCCCGAGACTGGGGGCACGCTACAGCGGATGATTCCAACACTACCAAACATTTACATTGTGCATCAGAAAAGATGCAAAAGCAGGGCTCGTCCGGGATTTGAACCCGGGACCTCTCGCACCCAAAGCGAGAATCATACCCCTAGACCAACGAGCCAGCTAAACTTTACTGGTAACAGAAGAGCCAGGTGGACAGGAAATAGTGTCACCACAGCACTATATGTCATTCATGACTGATGGATTTTCCAAAACACGCCTTGTGTACACACCCCTCCCATCATGGAATTAGTCTAGCTATAATAATCATATAACAGAATAGCTTGTTCTGCTATTTAGGTGAAGCTCTTTGTTGCCTGGGAGGGGTAGCTGTGAATCCCACCCACATGTAGGAGAGACAGCCTCATGCTTCCATCATGGTGACATCATAGGATCAATCATGAGGTCAACACTCTTTCTACTGGAGTCATTTACATACATATGCACGCTACACCCGATGGCCCGAGACTGGGGGGCACGCTACATGGGATAGTCTGAGACTGGGGGCACGCTACACCGGATGGCCCCGAGACTGGGGGGCACGCTACATGGGATAGTCTGAGACTGGGGGCACGCTACACCGGATGGCCTGAGACTGAGGGCACGATATATGGGATGATTCGAACACTAACAAACATTTATATTGTGCATCAAAAAAGATATGAGATCAAAAGTAGGGCTCGTCCGGGATTTGAACCCGGGACCTCTCGCACCCAAAGCGAGAATCATACCCCTAGACCAACGAGCCAGCTGAACTTCAGTGGCCACAGGAGAGCCAGTTAGACAAGAAATAGTGACACCACAGCACTATATGTCATTCATGACTGATGGACTTTCCAAACACGCCTTGTGTACACACCCCTCCCATCATAGAATTAGTCTAGCTATCCGCAGCCTGCTTATGTTAAACAGCTTCATCGGCTTATTGTAAAAAGTAGGAGAGATTTCTTGGAAATGTAGAATTGAAAATAAAAGTCACCTCAAACTATTATATTTTATTGTACCTTTTTATCTCTGTATAGTATTGCCAGCGCCCTGTGCTGGCTGAGTAACAGTCACACTCCTCCTGATCAGCTCTTTTTAGCTGTTTAACTCTGCGGTGGGGAGAGATAACATGTAAAAACATGTGGTTGAGCTGCATTTTTACTGCCCCCCTTTCCAACTACTCCCACTTATAGTGGTACTAAAGTCCCGATACTTACCTCTCATTTAATGGTCCGGCATCCCTCGCCTACATCTTCTACCGGGCTTCTTACGGGTGCTAGGATGTGGCCCTCTTCACTGGCCGGTGTGCAATGACATCACTCCTGCACATGCACACACACACGCGATGTGCCAGAATATAAATATCTCAGTGTACGTCCCAAAGAAGACTGTGAGCAGGCTGGTAGGGTTTTTTTTTTTTATTGCAGAAAAGACATTGAATGTCTCTTTTGTAGTAAAGACCCTGCCTGCTCGCAGTCTTTAAAGCGGAATTCCACCCAAAAGTCGAAGCTTCGCTTAGCTGCCTCCTCCCTCTCTCCGATGCCACATTTGGCACCTTTTAGGGTGGGGGTACCTGTTTTTGACAGGTACCTGTCCCCCACTACAGGGAGACCTCGCCATGGCGAACCTCGGCCCCCCTCCTTCCTCCGCTGCCAGGCCAGTTAGAAAGCGCAGCGAGCTTCGCGCTTGCGCAGTAGGAAACTGGCTGTGAAGCAGAAAGGCTTCACTGCTGGTTTCCCTTACGACGAATGGCGGCGGCAGCACCTAAGAGCCGATCGGAAAAAAAAAAAATCGTCTGGGGTGCCGCTATTGCCGGATCCCTGGACAGGCAAGTGCCCTAATATTAAAAGTCAGCAGCTACAGTATTCAGTAGATGCGTACTTTAAATTTTTTGGTGGGTGGGCGGAACTTCTCATTAAACATGGAACTTTAGTTTCACTTTAAGCTGCTAAAGCAGTGGACAGGGGTGTACACATGCCAGCATGGCAACAATTTCTGAGACCAGGGGCACGCTACACATCGGATGGTCCAAGACTGGGTGCAGGGGATGGTCTGAGATGGAGGCACGGTGCAGGGGACGGTCTGAGATGGAGGCACGGTGCAGGGGACGGTCTGAGATGGAGGCACAGTGCAGGGGATGGTTGGAGACTGGGGGCACGCTACAAGGGATGGTCCGAGACTGGGGATGATCCAAGACAAGGGGGCACGCTACATGGGATGGTCAGAGACTGGGGATGATCCAAGACTGGGGGTACGCTACATGGGATGGTCAGAGACTGGGGATGATCCAAGACTGGGGGCACGCTACATGGGATGGTCAGAGACTGGGGATGATCCAAGACTGGGGGCGTGCTACATGGGATGGTCAGAGACTGGGGATGATCCAAGACTGGGGGCACGCTACATGGGATGGTCAGAGACTGGGGATGATCAAAGACTGGGGGCACGCTACATGGGATGGTCAGAGACTGGGGATGATCCAAGACTGGGGGCATGCTACAAGGGATGGTGCGAGACTGGGGATGATCCAAGACTGGGGGCACGCTACAAGGGATGGTCTGAGACTGGGGATGATCCAAGATTGGGGGCACGCTACATGGGATGGTCAGAGACTGGGGATGATCCAAGACTGGGGGCACGCTACATGGGATGGTTAGAGACTGGGGATGATCCAAGACTGGGGGCATGCTACAAGGGATGGTGCGAGACTGGGGATGATCCAAGACTGGGGGCACGCTACAAGGGATGGTCTGAGACTGGGGATGATCCAAGACTGGGGGCACGCTACAAGGGATGGTCTGAGACTGGGGATGATCCAAGACTGGGGGCACGCTACATGGGATGGTCAGAGACTGGGGATGATCCAAGACTGGGGGCGTGCTACATGGGATGGTCAGAGACTGGGGATGATCCAAGACTGGGGGCACGCTACATGGGATGGTCAGAGACTGGGGATGATCCAAGACTGGGGGCACGCTACAAAGGGATGGTACGAGACTGGGGGCGTGCTACATGGGATGGTCCAAGACTGGGGATGATCCAAGACTGGGGGCACGCTACAAGGGATGGTCCGAGACTGGGGATGATCCAAGACTGGGGGCGCGCTACATGGGATGGTCCAAGACTGGGGATGATCCAAGACTGGGGGCGTGCTACATGGGATGGTCCAAGACTGAGGATGATCCCAGACTTGGGGCACGCTACAAGGGATGGTCCTAGACTGGGGATGATCCAAGACTGGGGGCGTGCTACATGGGATGGTCTAATCCCTAATGCCTCACAGAAAAAGTCTATTCAGACGAAACGTACTTTCAGTGGTGACGTCAGTACACTTGTGAGAGTGCTAGGACGGTGTATTTCCAAATGCCTGTGATTACAGTTTTGTTGTAAGTAGTATTTTAATAAATTACCCGTTTTTAATCTGGACGCTGCTCAATGAGTTTTCCTTTTCTGATATGATTAATGGTTGGATTGCCCCTCTGTGTATATCCTGTGATTATTACCTTTGGCTCATTTTCACCAACGGTTCCCCATGAGGAGGCTGGATAAGCCAAGATGATCCGCACCTAATATGAGGGGTAATAAAGCTCACAGATGCGAATATAGACCTTTATAGGTCTTTGGATCTGGCAAGAAGATATTTTTGGCTCATCTATATAAGCACTGGGTGTTGCGCTGAATTCAAGGACTTTGCACATCATCACTTTATGGACTTTGGTGTTTCATATATATTTTTTTATATAATTTTGTATAATATATTTTTATGATGCATTTTATTATATTTCATTTTGATTTTTGATTCATATTTTAATAAGACAGCGCAACACATGGGGGCACGCCGCAGGGGACGATCCAAGACTGGGGGCACGCCACAGGGGACGATCCAAGACGGGGGGCACGCCACAGGGGACGATCCAAGACGGGGGGCACGCCACAGGGGACGATCCAAGACGGGGGGCACGCCACAGGGGACGATCCAAGACGGGGGGCACGCCACAGGGGACGATCCAAGACGGGGGGCACGCCACAGGGGACGATCCATGACTGGGGGCACGCCGCAGGGGACGATCCAAGACTGGGGGCACGCCGCAGGGGACGATCCAAGACTGGGGGCACGCCGCAGGGGACGATCCAAGACTGGGGGCACGCCGCAGGGGACGATCCAAGACTGGGGGCACGCCGCAGGGGACGATCCAAGACTGGGGGCACGCCACAGGGGACGATCCAAGACTGGGGGCACGCCACAGGGGACGATCCAAGACTGGGGGCACGCCACAGGGGACGATCCAAGACTGGGGGCACGCCACAGGGGACGATCCAAGACTGGGGGCACGCCACAGGGGACGATCCAAGACTGGGGGCACGCCACAGGGGACGATCCAAGACTGGGGGCATGCCACAGGGGACGATCCAAGACTGGGGGCACGCCACAGGGGATGATCCAAGACTGGGGGCACGCCACAGGGGATGATCCAAGACTGGGGGCACGCTACATGGGATAGTCCGAAACGGTCTTATTTTAATTTCTGTGACCCCATTGCAGGGGATTTTCTTTCAGCACAGACTGCAATAAAAAAAATCAGAAGCTCTATCTCTCCCCTCCCCAGTAAACATGTGTGTGCTTTGATCTGTATGTCATTGGAGAGTATCCCCCCCACTTCCTGTACTAACAGGAAGTGAGGGGATGTCTCCTTGGTGGGGACACAGACAACAATAAAAACGTGACAGAGGGTCTAATGAAGACATTTGGTAGTCTCCTGACCCATTAGAGTAAGGTGACCAGATTTTTAAAATGAAATCCTGGGACATTTTTTAATTTTTTTTTTATTGACAAATGGTAAAATATTTTATAAGCATATTTTCCTAAATTATATATGCAGTGTACGTGTTATGTGAGTATGGAATGATTGTAAAAATGATATATATGTTATTTCTCACACTTTCTCCAAGAGATTAAAAAAAAGATACTTCTTAGAATTTTTTGGGAGGGGAGGGATGGAGCAGCTAAATTCAAATCCAATCCAGGCAGGGGCGACTCCAGACAATTTTTTTGGGGGTGCTATGGCGGTGCTTGAGGTAAAAGTGAGGGTGCTAGTGTGGTGCGCTACCTGTGGGCATGACCAAAAGTGGGTGTGGCCAGCAAGTTGCCGTGGTCAGAAAGTGGAAGTTTCTTCATGGCGTACAATGGTGATCAGTATATCCTGGCCTCTGTATACCAATAAAAAGCCAAAAAATGCAGCACAGCTCTACTCTTTCTTTATACAATTCTACAAATGGACTTATAAGTGCAATGGTAAAACCTATAAAATAATATCCAGTGCAAAACAACCAATGTATTGCAATATAGTAGTGATGGTGTCACCCCCTCTGCAAAAATATTTTGAGAAATTGCAGAGCTTCAATGTGCAAATAATGTTGAAACCCCTACATACAATAATAACAGAGATGCAAATCAAGCCGTGTATTAGAACATAGTAGTGATGGTGTCACCATCTCTGCAAAAGGTAAGAAATATTTCAGAGCTGCAATGTGCAAATCATGGTGAAAACCCCTATATAATCATAGTAATAAAATGTAAAATATGTACATCAATTGTACATTTTATTATGTTAATATAAAGGGGGTTCCACCACGATTTGCACATTGCAGCTCTGCAATTTCTCAAAATATTTTTGCAGAGGGGGTGAGACCATCATTACTATATTCATATTGCAATACATTGGTTGATTTGCATTGGATCTTCATTTATAGGTGTTACCATTGCCCTTCTAAGTCCATTTGTACAATTTTATAGATGACTTGTAGGTCAGCGCTGCATTTTTTGCTTTTTATTGATTCGCGTTAGATGAGGGAACCAGCTAACAAGATTCTCTTATTGTTTTTGAGATTTTTTTTGTTGCATGGCAGTGGTTTTACTTTGTTATGTCCTCTGTATACAGGTAACCACTGGCCCTGCATATTGGTGGTCAGTGTGCCCCCTGTATGCTGGTGGTCAGTGTGCCCCCTGTATGCTGGTGGTCAGTGTGCCCCCTGTATGCTGGTGGTCAGTGTGCCCCCTGTATGCTGGGGGTACGTGCTGGGTGCAGGAGGATGCTACGTGCAGGGTTCTGGAGGATGCTACGTGCAGGCTTCAGGGGGATGCTATGTGCAGGGTGCAGGGCTCAGGAGGATGCTACGTGCAGGGTGCGGGGCTCAGGACGATGCTACGTGCAGGGTGCGGGGCTCAGGAGGATGCTACATGCAGGGTGCAGGGCTCAGGAGGATGCTACGTGCAGGCTTAAGGGGGATGCTACGTGCAGGCTTCAGGGGGATGCTACGTGCAGGGTGCAGGGCTCAGGAGGATGCTACGTGCAGGGTGCAGGGCTCAGGAGGATGCTACATACAGAGTGCAGTGCTCAGGAGGATGCTACGTGCAGAGTGCAAGGTTCAGGCATGCATAACATACAGAGTGCACGGTTCAGGAGTGCATTGTACAGAGTGTAAGGTTCAGGAGTGCGTTGTACAGAGTGCAAGGTTCAGGAATTAGTTAAACTGCAAAGACACCAATTACCTTATTTATCAGCGTATAACACGCACTTTTTGGGTGGGTGCGTGTTATACGCCGATCCCCACTCCGCTGAGGGGAGAGGAGCGAGCGCTGCCGATATACACATAGCCGAGTGTACTCGGCTAGGCTCAGCTCCGCTCACAGTCATGCCCAGTTCTGCCATTGGACCTGTGTTATGTTCATCATAGGTGCGGGACTGGGCAGGACTGCGAGAGAGCATTCGCTCCTCTCCTCTCGCAATCAGCGGAGATCTGCGCTAATTTTAAATAATCAGCCTGCCTGGGCAAGGCTGCAATGACACAAGGCTGCAAGGACACTGGGCAAGGCTGCAATGACACAAGGCTGCAAGGACACTGGGCAAGGCTGCAATGACACAAGGTGAGAGGTGCCATAAGTCCAGTCCAGCCATGATTTTGTGTAAAGACTTTTCTGGTACATCATTAGTTAACAGAAAGAAGTTGTAGGTAGCTGAGTAGTCTTACTTACAGTGTCTGAGGGGGAGGGGATGCCAAGGTATGCAGCATGCAATCTGTGTGTGCTCCGGAGATTGTAAGGACTTTGCAGGGGGGAGAAAAGGCAGGTGCAGCAGTAGCTAGTTGAGATGGAGTTTTGATAGAAGCATGAACAAACCTGCTATCTTCAGAGGTTGTGTCTCTGCTTGGTGACTGCACTGCTCCTCCTTCCCTCTTCAGGATTTGTTATGCCCGGGTGCAGTGATTGGTGGGTACAGCTGGTCTCTCTATATGTGCTGCTCTGTAGGGGGAGGTCAGAGCTCTCCAGGGAAAGATGCTGGACAGAGATGTTGATCATAGACATCCAAGACTCCCCCCCCCCAGGGTTTCCGATTTGCGCCCCAAGACTGCCTGAGTAGTAAAAATGAATGGAGCTGTCAAGTCCAACCTCTGATGTCGGGGTGGGCGGGGCCAATATGCGGAGCTACGCCCCCTTTGTCAGACAGCCCGTGCATAGACAAATAGCCGGTGTTTATGGATTGGTGGGCGGGGAGGAAGGTGGCAGGTGGTGGAACCAATTGTAACTAGTGTATGTGTACCCACAGCTTGTATAATAAACCTGAATTATACACCGCTGTGGGTACATATACAATAGCTACAATTGGTCATGCCCCCTACCACCTTCCTCCCCGCCCACCAATGCATAAACCGCCGGCTATTTGTTTATGCACGGGCTGTCTGACAGAGGGGGCAGAGCTCCGCATATCGGCCCCGCCCATCCCCGACATCAGAGCTTGGGTTTGACAGCTCCACTCACTCTCAGTGTCACTGCAGCCCTACACTCCCGGCTTGACCATCAATCCAAACCAAACTGGATGGATATTGACATTGCTGCATGTCCTGCTAGGGCTAGGCTGTCAGCAATAAGTATAGGCACCCCCCTGAATCCGGGGACAGATCCGGGGACAGACGTGGTCCGGGGACAGTGTCCTCAATCCGGGGACTGTCCCCGGAAACCGGGGACGTCTGGTCACCCTACATTAGAGGTAAGTACACATTTGTTTTGTACCTGTAGCTGAGTGGCAACTGGGGGCAGAAATTCTGAATGCAAGCAATGACGTCATCACAGAGCCCAGGGGCCCCTGCCCCTCCTTCCTCCTCCTGCAGGTAGTCCAGGACATGTCTGTGAGCAGCCTGCAGCCAACCACTGACCTGTAACACAAAACATCCTCATTATACAGCCACTCCTATCATTCCCAACCCCAGTCTGCAGGACTCACACCCACCTGGGCCCCTGGGAGCCTCTCTGCTTCCATAGAAACAGCAGCCCTGCACCTCTTCTCCTCTCACCCATCCATGCTTTCAACTTCGAGGAAGTAATGGCAAATAAACAAGGAAGTAGCGTCACCGAGCAGCTTCATTGTACTGGCGGAAGGTCTCTATTGCCACCTGCTGGTCAGATTACAAACGTTCGTTATCTAACTACACATAATAAACATAGTACTGTATTTATCGCCAGCCCCAGCACACAGGCACTGTGCAGCTCATGGTATATTGTAAAAAAAAAAATTATATTGATATATATATATAAATATATATATAAATATATATATATATATATAAATATTATATATAAATGTATATATATATATACATATATACATACATACATACATACATATATATATATATATATATATATATATATATATATATATATATATATATATATATATATATGTATATATATATATATATATATATATATATATTTATATATATATATATGTGTATATATATGTATATATATATATATATATATATATATATATATATATATGCAAGCAGGAAGGCTTTCTATCGCAGAAAACACATGCATTATATATATATATATATATATATATATATATATATATAATGCATATATATATATATATATATATATATATATATATATATAATGCATGTGTTTTCTGCGATAGAAAGCCTTCCTGCTTGCATTTCGCTGTTTTTACACTTTAGTTCCAGCACCAACCAACACTTTTTTCGAGCAGTTACAGTGACAGTTTTATTTTTTTTTTCCTTTTGGAAATATAGTTTGTCCCAACTGTCACTTTTGCTGGACAGTTTTTCTCGCATGTTTAAAGGAGAAGAAAAAAATATATAAACAGAGGCACGTGAAATTAAAAAAAAAGGAACTCTTATACTGAGCCCTGGTTCACACTGATGCGACGCGCGAAACGCACAAGGCAGTACTGATGGGCACTGATGAGGTGGCACTGATGGGCACTGATGAGGCTGCATTGACGGGCACTGATGAGGCAGTACTGATTGGCACTGATGAGCACTGATGAGGCTGCATTGACGGGCACTGATGAGGCAGAACTGATTGGCACTGATGAGGCTGCATTGACAGGCACTGATGCGGCAGTACTGATTGGCACTGATAAGGTGGCACTGATGGGCACTTATGAGGCTGCATTGACGGGCACTGATGAGGCAGTACTGATTGGCACTGATGAGCACTGATGAGGCTGCATTGACGAGCCCTGATGAGGCAGTACTGATTGGCACTGATGAGGTGGCACTGATGGGCACTGATGAGGCTGCATTGACGGGCACTGATGAGGCTGCATTGACGGGCACTGATGAGGCAGTACTGATTGGCACTGATGAGCACTGATGAGGCTGCATTGACAGGCACTGTTGAGGCAGTACTAATTGGCACTGATGAGGTGGCACTGATATACAGAACTGACGGGCATTGATAGGTGGCACTGATGGACACTCATAGGTGACACTGATAGATGCCACTGATGGGCACTGATAGGTGGCACTGGGGGACACATATAGGTGGCACTGACGGGCAGCACTGATAGATGGCACTGATAGGCAGCACTGATCAGAGGCGCTGGCGGGCATCACTGGTGTGCACAGAGTGCCATCCCTAATGAGCAATGATTGCCAATCCTGGTGGGCTCTAGTGGGCTTACCTGGTGGTCATGGGTGGGCATCCCTGGTGATCATGGGTGGGCATCCTCGGGGGGGCTTCACTGATAATCAATTAGTGCAGATCCCTCCTGTCAGGAGAGCAGCCGATCGGCTCTCCCCTACTCGTGTCTGCCAGCGAATAGAGGAGATATACGGCTCTACCTCTATACACTGTGATCAAATGTAATTGGACACGGCTGATCACGTGATAAAGCGCCTCCGTCAGAGGCTCTTTACCTAGATCGGAGATGCAGTGTATCAGACTGGAGCAGGCGGTGTCATACCAGTACATTGCTTTGCCTGCCCATCTGCAGTATGTTGTGGGCAGACGGGCAGTCTGCAAGTGGTTAAAGTAGTAGTTTAGATAATATATATTCACTGGCCAAAATAGACCCTATATTATCATTTGTTCACTCTTTACATTTTTAAAAATGAAAATCGCTAAAAACACTTACACTCGCATACATACACTTCATCTGCAGCTAATAAGCATTGCCAGCCAGCAACCAGAAAAAATGTCATTACAGTGGGACCTTGAATTACGAGCATAATCCGTTCCAGGAGAATGCTTGTAATCCAAAGCACTTGCATATCAAAGCGAGTTTCCCCATAAAAGTCAATGGATACAAAGATAATTTGTTCCGCATTGACTTCTATCACATGCAATACCGCATGTGGCCAGAGGTGGGGAGGGGGGCGCCAGAGAGCCTCGAAAATACTCGGAAAAGCTCGGAAACACTTGGGAACTGAGTCTTTCCGAGTGTTTCCGAGTCATTCCGAATGGCTCCGAACCGTTCCGAGTGTGCCCCGGCGCCCTCGGCGCCCCCCCCGCACCTCTGACCAAATGCGGTACTGCACCACCCATTAGCTTGAATTCTGCTCGTTTTGTGAGACAACACTCGCAAACCGAGTCAGAATTAAAAAAAAAAAAGTTGCTCGTCTTTCAAAACACTCGTTAACTGTGTTACTCGTAAACCAAGGTTCCACTGTATTAAGGAAATGACAGTTCATTTCTTTGCAATTAATAATATGTTATCATGTTACAAATGTGCACGTTTTATGTGAATCCTCCTTAAGGTTTTTCTTTTAATATTTGCATGGAGAGACACTTTAAAGCGGAGTTCCACACAAAAATGGAACTTCCACTTTTCGGAACCCTCCCCCCCTCCGGAGTCACATTTGGCACCTTTCAGGGAGGAGGGGAGTGCAGATACCTGTCTAAGACAGGTATTTGCACCCACTTCCGGCATAGACTCCCATGGGAGTCTATGCCTCTTCCCGTCCCGACCGCGCTGTCTGCTGGGAACACACAGCTCCCAGGAGAGAGCGGGGACCACTAGGGACGCGCAGCGCGACTCGCGCATGCGCAGTAGGGAACCGGGAAGTGAAGCCGCAACGCTTCACTTCCTGATTCCCTCACCTAGGATGGCGGCGGCAGCTGCCGAGAACCTAGCGGGTTCTCGGCGTCCCCTGCCGACATCGCTGGACCCTGGGACAGGTAAGTGACCATGTATTAAAAGTCAGCAGCTGCAGTATTTGTAGCTGCTGGCTTTTAATATTTTTTTTTTTTGGGGCGGTGTGGGTGGACCCCCGCTTTAACCACTTGAGGTCCGGGCCATAGCCGAATGACGGCTACAACGCGGACCTCAATTTCCGGGAGGCCCTCATAGGACGTCCTCCCCTGTGCACGCGCACCGCGCGCACGCTGCAGGGCACGCGGTGTGCGCGCTGTGATCACCGAGTCACGGAGACTCGGATGATCACAGATCCGAGTAAGGGGCCGGTCCCAGCCCCTTACCATGTGATCAGCTGTCTGCCAATGAAAGCTGATCACATGATATAAACAAAACCTTGGTGATCGGTTTTGTTTTCTCCTCACGCTGACAGCGTGAGGAGGAAAAACAAGCCGATCACCGGCTTATGTCAAAGGGACATCGGTCCCAAAGAGTAAGGAGGCACATATGCCTCATCTGTGCCAACAGGTGCCATCTATTATTGCCACCTGCCAGTGCCCACAGTGCCCACAAGTGCCACCTGTCAATGCCCACAAGTGCCACCTATCAATGCCCTCCAGTGGTGCCAATCAGTGCCACCTAGCAGTGCTGCCATCAATCAGTGCCCATCACCGCCACCCATCAGCGCCCATCAGTGCCGCCTCATCAGCGTACATCAACGAAGGAGAAAAATTACCTGTTTGCAAAATTTTATAACAAAATATAAAAATGTATTATTATTTTTTTTAAATTCTGTCTTTTTAATTTTTTTTAACAAAAACTAAAAACCGCAGAGGTGATCAAATACCATCAAAAGAAAGCTCTATTTGTAGGAAAAAAAATGATAAAAATCTCATTTGTGTACAGTGTTGCA
The DNA here is from genome assembly GCA_037952925.1 of Lithobates clamitans. NCBI lineage: Eukaryota > Metazoa > Chordata > Amphibia > Anura > Ranidae > Lithobates > Lithobates clamitans. The sequence goes on along the minus strand of JBBGZY010002758.1, from coordinate 93,895 downwards.
TGACCGCGCAATTGTCATCCAAAGTGCGACAGCGCTAAAAGCTGAAAATTGGTCTGGACAGGAGGGGGGTTTAAGTGCCTAGTAAGCAAGTAGTTAAACTGATAACAACTTGTACTTTCCAGATCTCTGGGGACCTGTTCCTTATCATTCCTCATGATACAGCTCTTTTCAATATGTCATCAGGTAGCGTGGCCGAGCGGTCTAAGGCGCTGGATTAAGGCTCCAGTCTCTTCGGAGGCGTGGGTTCAAATCCCACCGCTGCCAGGTATTTTTTTTTCTTTTGTAATTACTACAACGCTTTAGTGAGTTAGATTATATATTAATTCTTAGTCCCCCCCGTCTGCAATTCCCCGGCTGGACCCTTCATGACATTTCCGATGTGACATCATCACTACATAGAAATACCCCTTCACTGTGCAGTCTATTGGAAGCTGGCATACATTCTCCCTAGGATCAGTCAGCTCCTTGTGTTGTATGGCAATGTGCTCATAGTACACCTAGACTATGACGTCACATCATTCCATTCACTTCATGGTATTAATGATCTATTAGATGACACATGAGAGATGGATCTGTACACCACAGCTCTGTATTCCACTACATACAATATACAGAGAGTGTACACAGGACACTGGGCAACTATGGAGTGCAACTTGTTACATTGTATTGTATAGCAGTGCATGTTTACATTGTATAGCACTGTATGTTGTTACATTGTACTGTAGCGCTCTTTAACCCGTTCAATACCGGGCATTTTCACCCCCTTCCTTCCCAGACCAATTTTTAGTTTTCAGCGCTGTTGCACTTTAAACGACAATTGCACGGTCGTGCGACGTTGTACCCAAACAAAATTGACGTCCTTTTTTCCCCCACAAATAAAGCTTTCTTTTGGTGGTATTTGATCACCTCTGCGGTTTTTATTTTTTGCGCTATAAACAAAAGAAGAGCGACAATTTAAAAAAAAAAAAAACACAATATTTTTTACTTTTTGCTATAATAAATATCCCAATTTTTTTTTTTAAAAAACTATTTTTTTTCCTCAGTTTCGGCCGATAAGTATTCTTCTACATATTTTTGTAAAAAAAAAATTGCAATAAGCGTATATTGATTGGTTTGCGCAAAAGTTATACCGTCTACAAAATACGGGATAGATTTATGGCATTTTTTTTTTTTTTTAAATTTATTTTTTTTTTTTTACTAGTAATAGCGGCGATCGCAGTAATGACTGCGACATTATGGCGGACACATCAGACCCTTTTGACACATTTTTGGGACCATTCACATTTATACAGCGATCAGTGCTATAAAATTGCATTGATTACTGTATAAATGTGACAGGCAGTGAAGGGGTTAACCACTAGGGGGACACAAGGGGTTAAATGTGTTTCCTAGGGGAGTGATTCTAACTGTAGGGGGCGGGGACGTACAAGGGGAGGAGACCGATAAGTGTTCCGCTGTACTGGGAACACAGATCGCTCTCCTCTCACCTGACAGGACGTGGATCTCTGTGTTTACACACAGAGATCCACGGTCCGGCTCGGTTAACGGGCAATCGCGGGTGCCCGGCAGACATCGCGGCCACCGAGCACACGCGCCCTGTCCCGAGCAACGCGGCGGGCGCGAGCGCACACCCCCAAGACGGCCGGGAAGCCCAGGCCGTCATATGACATCCACCCAGGATGGAAGATCCCATCTGTGGACGTCATTTGTCTATGGCCGGGTATTGAAGTGGTTAAAATGTTACATTGTACTGTATAGCATTGTATGTTGTTACATTGTATTTTATAGCACTGTATATTGTTACAATGTATTGTATAGCACTGCATGTTACATTGTATTGTATAGCAGTGTATGTTGTTACATTGTACTGTAGCGCTCTTTAAAATGTTGCATTGTACTGTATAGCGTTGTTTTCTGTTACATCGTATTTTATAGCACTGTATGTTGTTACATTGTATTGTATAGCCCTGTATGTTGTTACATTGTATTGTATAGCGCTGTATGTTACATTGTATTGTATAGCAGTGTATGTTGTTAAATTGTATTGTATAGCACTGTATGTTGTTACATTGTATTGTATAGCAGTGTATGTTGTTACATTGTATTTTATAGCACTGTATGTTGTTACATTGTATTGTATAGCACTGTATGTTACATTGTATTGTATAGCATTGTATGTTGTTACATTGTATTGTATAGCACTGTATGTTACATTGTATTGTATAGCATTGTATGTTGTTACATTGTATTGTATAGCGCTGTATGTTACATTGTATTGTATAGCACTGTATGTTGTTACATTGTATTGTATAGCACTGTATGTTACATTGTATTGTATAGCACTGTATGTTGTTACATTGTATTGTATAGCATTGTATGTTGTTACAATGTATTGTATAGCATTGTATGTTGTTACATTGTATTGTATAGCACTGTATGTTGTTACATTGTATTGTATAGCACTGTATGTTACATTGTATTGTATAGCACTGTATGTTGTTACATTGTATTGTATAGCACTGTATGTTGATACACTGTACTATACAGCTCCTTATGTTGTTACATTGTACCGTTTAGCTCTATATGTTGATACATTGTATTGTATGGCACTGTATGTTGTTACATTGTATTGTATAGCACTGTACGATGATACACTGTACTATACAGCTCCTTATGTTGTTACATTGCACTGTATAGCTCTATATGTTGTTACATTATATTGTATAGCACTGTACATTGATACACTGTACTATACAGCTCCTTATGTTGTTACATTGTACTGTATAGCTCTATATGTTGATACATTGTATTGTATAGCGCTGTATGTTGTTACATTGTATTGTACAGAGCTATATGTTAATACACTGTATTGTATAGAGCTGTGTGTTGTTACATTGTACTGTATATCACTATACGTTGTTACATTGTACTGTATAGCGTTGTATGTTGTTACATTGTATTTTATAGCATTGTATGTTGTTATATTGTACAATATATCGCTGTATGTTGTTACATTGTACCTTAAAGCTCTGTACTTTGTTACATTGTACAGTATTGCTCTGTATGTCGTTACATTGTACCATATAGCATTTGTATGCTGATATATTGTACCATATAGCTCCTTATGTTGATACATTGTACTGTATAGCACTCTATGTTGTTACATTGTACTGTATAATGCTGTATATTGATACATTGTATGTACTGTGTAGCGCTGTACTATATGTCTGTGTATGTTGTTACATTGTACAGTATATCATTGTATATTGATACATTGTACTGTATTGCACTGCATTCTGCTACTATGTAGTGTACTGTATATTTCCAGTTTATGGATCTATACAATAAGGTTGTGAAGTTCATTAGAAGGAATATAAAAGACAGAATACACCTAACAGCGGTGAATTATACAATGTAACATGCTGATACATTGTACTGTATAGCACTGCATGCTGATACATTGTACTGTAAATGAAGTGATCATTATTTTGAATGGAGGGTTTACACTGCATTAATATAATTGTATTACATTTACAAAACACTGTGATGGTTACATTACATAGTATACACAGGTGTTTGGACTATTCAATGTTGTGTAGTACATAGTATGTGCTTTCTGTATATTGTAAATGTAGCATATTGAACACATGTCCTATAGAAGACAGAACATCATTTCCCATCCTTGGAAAGTCCAGTATTATGTAATAAGTGATGAATAAAAAAGCAAAATAAGTCATAAAAGGAGGGCTCGTCCGGGATTTGAACCCGGGACCTCTCGCACCCAAAGCGAGAATCATACCCCTAGACCAACGAGCCAGCTGATTACTTGGGGGAAGTACCAGTCACATGATCCTACTACTGGTAATATCAGCCTACATTCCTGCAGATGAGTCCTAGTGAAAATGAAAGCAGTCACTGTCAGTGTCACACAGCTGAAGAGTTTAGTTGATCCTGGGAGGACTGAAACACTGTACAATCTTTAGAGTACCCCTATGTGCTGGGAGAATGGGCTCTTTAATGCTGACAGGGCTGGTGTTCCTGATCCTCCTGATCCAGGGGTTACAAGGTAAACTTTGTATGTCTATGCAGTCCAGCACAAACCTATCTACTCCTTTCTCAGCTTCTTCATCTCATTCTGTTTGATAGTTTTCCACTACTGTCACCTGAAACTGAAATCTTTTCAAGAAACTCAATTGTGCTTTTTCCTATTTTCTGGAGAATATCCACAGGTGATCATTGACAGATAGGAGAGATTTGAGCACCAGTCTGATGTAAGGGGTCCATCTAGAAAATGATCTTTTACCAAAAGTTTATTGCGTAGAGATAACATTAAAATACAGGTTGGATACTGGGGTTCAATGAAGGACGCTGCAAGATTAATACACGTATGAGCGATAAGGATCTGAGGTTAAAATATAAACCTTTTGGTGGAGTATGTTTCCAAGGGTTGAAGTACTGGCAGTGGTGGGAAGTTGTAGAAGAAACGCGTGAACTCCACAGATGAAAGAATAAGGAAGGGAAGGTACCATTAATGGCCAGGAGAACAATATCACAGGTTATTGTGAAGGTATCATTGTCTGGTTTAGGTGGCTTTTGATAATGGGTCTGAAAGTATTGGCAGCAGGTAAAAGAAGAAAGGAAAAAGGGTTGCCCCAGTAGAGGGAGCCTCTAGAAAAAGAAAAATTAAAAGGTCAGAAGATAGGCTTGTTTCCATAGGTACAGGAACAAAAAAGAGAATAGAGAGAGAGAAGAGCCAAAAAGTGGAAGAGGAAGAGAGTGGGTAGGTTTGGGGGGGAGTAAGGAGGTTGGGGGGTGTCAAGAGGAAACCATGTTGAATATGTTCAAAATGTTCAGTCCTGGAGCCCCTGATTCAGGAGTTACATGGTAACATTTGACTGTCTAAAGCAGCCTTTCTCAACTTTTTTACCCCAGAGGAACCCTTAAAATAATTTTCTCATCAATTTTCTTTTGCCAGAATTTTACTGAGTAAAGCTTACATTATAATACAATGAAGGACATTGCAAGATTAATACACATGAGTAATAAAGGTCTGAGGTTGAAATATAAACCAGTTAATGAAGTACATTTTCCAGTGGGTAAAGTACGGGCAGTGGTGTAATGTTATTAAACGTTTATTAAAAATTGTGTCTTCTTCCTCCGGTCTTCTCCCTTTTTTTTTCTTCTCCTTTCAGTGTTTCTTCTCCCTCTTCTCTCTTCGGTGGTTTCTTCTCTCTCCACTGTCTTCTCCCTTCGGTGTTTCTTCTCCCTCTTCTCTCTTCCGTGGTTTCTTCTCCCTCCACTGTCTTCTCCCTTCAGTGTTTCTTCTCCCTCTTCTCTCTTCCGTGGTTTCTTCTCCCTCCACTGTCTTCTCCCTTCGGTGTTTCTTCTCCCTCTTCTCTCTTCCGTAGTTTCTTCTCCCTCCACTGTCTTCTCTCTTCGGTGTTTCTTCTCCCTCTTCTCTTTTCCGTGGTTTCTTCTCCCTCCACTGTCTTCTCCCTTCGGTGTTTCTTCTCCCTCTTCTCTCTTCCGTGGTTTCTTCTCCCTCCACTGTCTTCTCCCTTCGGTGTTTCTTCTCCCTCTTCTCTTTTCCGTGGTTTCTTCTCCCTCCACTGTCTTCTCCCTTCGATGTTTCTTCTCCCTCTTCTCTCTTCTGTGGTTTCTTCTCCCTCCACTGTCTTCTCCCTTCGGTGTTTCTTCTCCCTCTTCTCTCTTCGGTAGTTTCTTCTCTCTCCACTGCCTTCTCTCTTCGGTGTTTCTTCTCCCTCTTCTCTCTTCAGGTGTTTTTTCTCCCTCCACTGTCTTCTCCCTTCGGTGTTTTTTCTCCCTCTTCTCTCTTGGGTGGTTTCTTCTCCCTCCACTGTCTTCTCCCTTCGGTGTTTCTTCTTCCTCTTCTCTCTTCGGTGGTTTCTTCTCTCTCCACTGTCTTCTCCCTTCGGTGTTTCTTCTCCCTTTTCTCTCTTCGGTGGTTTCTTCTCCCTCCACTATCTTCTCCCTTCGGTGTTTCTTCTCCCTCTTCTCTCTTCGGTGGTTTCTTCTCCCTCCACTGTCTTCTCCCTTTAGTCTTTCTTCTCCCTCCTCTCTCTTCAGGTGTTTTTTCTCCCTCCACTGTCTTCTCCCTTCTGTGTTTTTTCTCCCTCTTCTCTCTTGGGTGGTTTCTTCTCCCTCCACTGTCTTCTCCCTTTAGTCTTTCTTCTCCCTCTTCTCTCTTCAGGTGTTTTTTCTCCCTCCACTGTCTTCTCCCTTCGGTGTTTCTTCTCCCTCTTCTCTCTTCGGTGGTTTCTTCTCCCTCCACTGTCTTCTCCCTTTAGTCTTTCTTCTCCCTCTTCTCTCTTCAGGTGTTTTTTCTCCCTCCACTGTCTTCTCCCTTCTGTGTTTTTTCTCCCTCTTCTCTCTTCGGTGGTTTCTTCTCTCTCCACTGTCTTCTCCCTTCGGTGTTTCTTCTCCCTCTTCTCTCTTCGGTGGTTTCTTCTCTCTCCACTGTCTTCTCCCTTCGGTGTTTCTTCTCCCTATTCTCTCTTCGGTGGTTTCTTCTCCCTCCACTGTCTTCTCCCTTAGGTGTTTCTTCTCCCTCTTCTCTCTTGGGTGGTTTCTTCTCCCTCCACTGTCTTCTCCCTTCGGTGTTACTTCTCCCTCTTCTCTCTTCAGGTGTTTTTTCTCCCTCCACTGTCTTCTCCCTCTGGTGTTTCTTCTCCCTTTTCTCTCTTCGGTGGTTTCTTCTCTCTCCACTGTCTTCTCCCTTCGGTGTTTTTTCTCCCTCTTCTCTCTTCGGTGGTTTCTTCTCTCTCCACTGTCTTCTCCCTTCGGTGTTTCTTCTCCCTCTTCTCTCTTCGGTGGTTTCTTCTCTCTCCACTGTCTTCTCCCTTCGGTGTTTCTTCTCCCTATTCTCTCTTCGGTGGTTTCTTCTCCCTCCACTGTCTTCTCCCTTAGGTGTTTCTTCTCCCTCTTCTCTCTTGGGTGGTTTCTTCTCCCTCCACTGTCTTCTCCCTTCGGTGTTACTTCTCCCTCTTCTCTCTTCAGGTGTTTTTTCTCCCTCCACTGTCTTCTCCCTCTGGTGTTTCTTCTCCCTTTTCTCTCTTCGGTGATGTCTTCTTCGTGAGAGTTGAGCCCCCCCCACAAGCACCCCCCCATGTTGAGGGCATGCGGCCTGGTATAGGTTGGGGGGGGGGGGGACGCTCGCTCGTCCTCTCCCTTTCCTGACCTGCCGGGCTGCATGCTCGGATAAGAGTCTGGTATGGATTTTGGGGGGGACCCCACGCCCTTTTTAAAAAAAATGTTGGCGTGGGGGTGTCTCTTCCAAATCTATACCATACCGAAAGGCCTAGTATGGACCTGGGGGGGGGGGGGATCCCACACCGTTTGTTTCACGCTTTTGTTTTTGCTCGAAATTCTTTTTTTTTTTTACAATTATCTGTCAGCGGGGAAGCTATAAAGCAAATAGCATGAAAAAAATGCATTGGTGGGAACTGAGCCTTACAGCTTGGGTCTCTGCTGAAGATAGAGTACCTACCAGAGTGTTGAGGTCATGTGATTGCCATGACCTGATATGATAATTATCTGCAGACTGGAGGGTTCCTTGACATAATAGGCCTTCAGCCTGCAGATGAAGACCGCCACCTCCAGACTTCAGTGGCCATCTATTTAATCCTGTAATTGTCAGATATAATTACAGAATTAAAAAAAAAGTAAAAATAGAAGAAATATATTTCTTTACATTTCTGCACATTTGACAGCATATAGTAATTAAAAAGAACATTTTTTTTAAACAGAGCACAATGTAAAATCTTTATATGTCCCTAAAAAAGTCTAAAATTATTTAGGTAGGCAAATTAGTTATTGCCTGATTTTCCATCCACTCTTTGCTGACTGTATTTCACTTGTATTTGTTTATATGTGGGATTTTTTTTTAATCTTGAGATACATGCAATTTAAGATACATGTACAATCTGTAGTAGTTTTTTTAAAATATCATACATTGCTGTGCTGCAAGGCAACATTCTGGGGTGGATGTGTTCCAGGCTTGTCATGCAATGATTTCACAATATCTGGAATAACCGAGCTCCAATTACTGCCTGTGTACACACTTTTTATACCAAGTTTTTATAGTTCCGTCACCCGTGATATATGTGTGACTCTAAAACATGTAATGGCACAGTTTTATTCTATTCTAAACTAGTTTGTGCTTTTCACTTGATTTATTCAATTTAAAGCAGCATTAACCTCTTTCTTACTGGGCACCTAAACCCCCCTCCTGCCCAGACCAATTTTCAGCTTTTAGCGCTGTCACTCTTTGAATGACAATTGCGCGGTCATACAACACTGTACCCAAATGAAATTTGTATCATTTTTTCCCACAAATAGAGCTTTCTTTTGGTGGTATTTGATCACCTCTGGGTTTTTTATTTTTTGTTAAAAAAATTAAAAAAGACCACATTTTTAAAAAATAAATACAAAACGGTTTTATATTTTGTTACTAAATTTTGCAAACAGGTAAATTTTCTTCTTCATTGATGTACGCTGATGAGGCTACACTGATGGGCATCGATAGGCTGCATTGATGGGCACTGATAAGGCAGCACTGATGGGCACTAATAGGCGGCACTGGTGGGCACCGATAGGTGGCATTGGGCACTGAGAGGTGGCACTGATGGGCGGCACTGAAGGGCATTGATAGGTGGCACTGAAGAGCACCAATAGGTGGCACTGATAGGTGGCACTGATGGGTGGCAGTGATGGGCACTGATGGGTGGCAGTGATGGGCACTGATCGGCACTGGTAGGGACACTGATAGGCAGCACTGCTAGGTGGCACTGATGAGGCACTGATTGGCACCACTGGTGGGCATTGATAGGTGGCACTCGTGTGCACTGATAGGTGGCACTGATTGCTGGCACTTTTGTATTGGTGGGCATTGATTGGTGGGCACTGTGGGCACTGATTTGTGGCACTGGCAGGTGGCACTGGCAGACGGTACTGGTGGGCACATATGAGGCTTCTTCGCCTCTTCCTCTTCAGGACCGATGTCCCTTCAACAGAATCCGGTGATGGGCTTTATTTTCTCCTCACGCTGTCAGCGTGAGAAGAAAAAAAAAAGATTACCGAACTTCTGTTTACATAACGTGATCATCTGTCATTGGTTGACAGCTGATCAGGTGGTAAGGGGCCGGGATCGACCCCTCACTCCGATCTGTGATCACCCGAGTCGCGTTGACTCGTTGAAAGGGGAGGACGTCTATTGACGGCCTCCCGGCAAAGCAGATGTCATTCAGCTATATCGCGGATCTGAAGGGGTTAAACCCAAACAATGTAACATATAGCAGATGATCAATCTTTAGATGTAGTGGTTGCATTCGTTTTCTTTTTTCTAGGCTTTTTTCCCTCTGTTTTCATCTGGTGATCCGGTCAGTAACACATCCGGTCAGTAACACAGTAGCAGCATTGTAAATCTGGGAAGAGAGTGTTACATGTACGAGATTTAGATACACTAACAAATTGAAACCAAGCTTCATCTCACACTGCACTTACACAAGCAGTTACAGTAACAGTTTTTTTTTCTTTTGGAATAAAAGTTTTACAAAAATTAATAAAAGCTGATCATTGTAAACACCCCTATCAGTGGTCAGTTGTTTGTCCCACAACTCTATCTGCTACATTTGCAGCCAAGCTTGTTCTTTTGAAAAACAATAGACTTACTGTCCAGACCATCAGATAAAAAAAAAGGAAAGAAAGCCTAAAGAAAAAAAAAAAAAGTGAATGCAGCCATCACATCTAAGAATTGGTAAGCTGCACTATAATATGTGTTTGCTTTAAGGTTTAAGCACTTCAATACACTCTTCGTGCCCAGACCAATGTTCAGCTTTCAGCGCTCTTGCATTTTGAATGCCAAATTACTCAGTCATGCAACACTGTACCCAAACAAAGTTTTTATCATTTTTTTTCACACAAATAGAGCTTTTTGGGTGGTATTTAATCACCACCGGTTTTTAATTTTTTTTTTTTGCGACATAAGTGAAAAAAGAGCGAACATTTTGAATAAATAAACCTTTTTTTTAGTTTCTATGATAAAATTTTGCAAATAAGTAATTTTTGTTCATAAATTTGGGCCAAAATTTTATACTGCTGCATTTCTTTGGTAAAAATAACCCAAATCAGTGTATATTATTTGATCTGTGTGAAAGTTATAGAGTCTACAAGCTATGGTGCAAATCATTGAAAATTGATCACACCTGATGCACTGACTGCCTATCTCATTTCTTGAGACCCTGAAATGTCAGGAACGTACAATTACCCCCCCAAATGACCCCTTTTTGAAAAGTAGACAGTCAAAGGTATTTAGTAAGAGGCATGGCAAGTTTCTTGAAGTTGTAATTTTTTCCCACAATTCTTGTGAAAATTAAGAAATTATTATTACTTTTTTTTTTTCTTTTACACAAAATTGTCATAATAACAAGTTATTTATCACACACAGCATAGGCATACTTCCAATTATACCCCAAAATACATTCTGCTACTCATCCCGAGTATGGCGATACCACATGTGTGAGACTTTTTCACAGCCTGGCCACACAGAGAGGCCCAACATACAGGGAGCACCGTCAGATGTTCTAGGAGCATAAATTACACATCTAATTTCCTGATGACCTATCACACTTTTGAAGGCCCTGGAGCACCAGGACAATGGAATTACCCACAAAATGACCCTATTTTGAGAAGTAAACACCCCAATGTATAATCTATGAGGCATAATGAGTCTTTTGCACAGTTCATTTTTTCCAAAAGTCTTCAAAAAACTTGGAAAGAAAATGAAAACAAATTTCTTTTTACACAAAGTGGTCAATTTATAAGATATTTCTAACACATAGCATGTACATAGCAAAAATTACACCCAAAATACATTCTGCTACTCATCCCGCGTATGGCAATACCACGTGTGTCAGACTTTTTCACAACCTGGCCACATAGAGAGGTCCAACATGCAGGGAGAACCATCATGCGTTGTAGCAGCATAAATTACACATTTAGTTTGCTGACAACCTATCACACTTTTGAAGGTCCTTTAGCACCAGGACAGTGGAATTACCCACAAAATTACCCCATTTTGAAAAGAAAATACCCCAACTGGTGACAGGTACTCGGGTACTCTGATGGGCTGTTGACAGGTACTCGGGTACCCTCATGAGCTGGAGATAGATACTCGGGTACTCTGATGGGCCGGTGACAGGTACTTTGGGCCTGGTGACAGGTACTCTGATGTGCTGGTGACAGGTACTCAGATAAGCTGTGACAGGTACTCAGATGGGCTGTGGCAGGTACTCTGATGCTGGTGACAGGTACTCTGATGCTGGTGATGGGTACTCTGGGGCTGGTGACAGGTACTCTGATGCTGGTGATGGGTACTCTGGGGCTGGTGACGGGTACTCTGATGCTGGTGATGGGTACTCTGGGGCTGGTGACAGGTACTCTGATGCTGGTGATGGGTACTCTGGGGCTGGTGACGGGTACTCTGATGCTGGTGATGGGTACTCTGGGGCTGGTGACAGGTACTCTGATGCTGGTGATGGGTACTCTGGGGCTGGTGACAGGTACTCTGATGCTGGTGACGGGTACACTGGGGCTGGTGACGGGTACTCTGGGGCTGATGACAGGTATTTAGATGGGCTGTGACCGGTACTCTGATGCTGGTGACAGGTACTTTGGGGCTGGTGACAGGTACTCTGATAAGCTGTGACAGGTACTCATATGGGCTGTGACTGGTACTCTGATGCTGGTGACAGGTACTCTGATACTGGTGATGGGTACTCAGATGGGCCATGGCAGGTACTCTGATGCTGGTGACATGTACTCTGATGCTGGTGATAGGTACTCTGGGGCTGGTGACGGGTACTCTGGGGCTGGTGACAGGTATTTAGATGGGCTGTGATGCTGGTACTCTAATGCTGGTGATAGGTACTCTGGGGCTGGTGACAGGTACTCTGGGGCTGGGGACAGGTATTTAGACATCCCTTGTAATAGGAATCTATCGTGACAGGTCCTCTTTATGGAGAGATGCGGGGTCAATAAGACCCCGCATCTCTCCTCCAGGCTGGAAAGCATGAGATCGAGAAAAAAAAATTCACCGATCTCATGCTGAAAGCCGTGATCACGGCTTTGTTTACTTCCGGGAACCCGGGTTTGACGTCATAACGTCGCGCCCTGGCCTCCGACGGTCATAGAGATGACTGGTGACCATATGGTCACCAGAAATCTCTATCGTCGTCATCCGGCGCTGGGCGATTCTTTCTCCGTTCCCCCGATGGCACGGGAGAGCCCGGAGAAGCACCGGATGGCGGCGGGAAGGGGACGATGTCCCCTCCCATCGCCTATAAGAACAATCAAGAGGCAGAACTGCCACTATGATCATTCTTATGGTGCACAGAATCGCCGGCTAGAAAGAATGATATCTGAATGATGCCTGTAGCTGCACCCATCATTCAGATATCCCCACACAAAGTCAAGGACGTCATATGACGCCCTAAGGTATTGAAGTGGTTAAATACCACCAAAAGAAAGCTGAAAAAAAGGACAAAAGTTTCATATATGTACAGTGTTACATAACTGAGTAATTGTCATTCAAAATGTGAGAGTGTCGAAAGCTGAAAATTGGTCTGGTTAGGAAGGGGGTTTAATCGGTTCCCGACCGGCGCACGCCGATGTACGTCGGCAGAATGGCACGGCTGGGCAAATGGGCGTACCTGTAAGTCCATTTGAATTCCCCGCCGTGCCATTGCGAGCGCACCGGCCGGGAGCTCCGTGAGTCGGGTTGCGGGTCCCGCAGACACGATCGCCGCGGGGATGCCCGCAATCGCCTCACGGGGAGGACGAACGGGGAGATGCTGATGTAAACAGCATCCCCCCCCGTTCTGCCTAGTGACAAGTGTCACTGATCACAGCTCCCTGTCATCGGGAGTAGTGATCAGAGTAATGACACACACAGCCCATCCCCACTACAGTTAGTAATCACTCCCCTAGGACATACTTAACCCCTCCCCGCCCCCTAGTGGTTAACCCCTTCACTGCCAGTGTCATTTACACAGTAATCAGTGCATTTTTAATCGCACTGATCGCTGTATAAATGACAATGGTCCCAAAAATGTGTCAAAAATGTCCGACATAACGTTGCAGTCACAATAAAAATTGCTGATCGCCGCCATTACTAGTAAAAAAAAAATTATTAATAAAAATGCCATAAAACTATCCCCTATTTAGTAAACGCTATAACTTTTGCGCAAACCAATCACTAAACGCTTATTGCGATTTTTTTTTACCAAAAATATGTAGAAGGATACGATCGGCCTAAACTGAGGAAAAAAAATGTTTTTTTATTTATTTTTGGGGATATTTATTATAGCAAAATGTAAAAAATAATGCTTTTTTTCTTCAAAATTGTCGCTCTTATTTTGTTTATAGCGCAAAAAAATAAAAATCGCAGAGGCGATCAAATACCACCAAAAGAAAGCTCTATTTGTGGGTAAAAAAAGGACATCAATTTTGTTTGGGAGCAACGTCACACGACCGCGCAATTGTCAGTTAAAGCGACGCAGTGCCGAATCGCAAAAAAACGCTCTGGTCAGGAAGGGGGTAAAATCTTCCGGGGCTGAAGCGGTTAAGTACCCAGTGGTCAAGTGGTTAAAGACTGCATGCAGCAGGTGAGCGCCGCGCCGCTGCTAGCAAAGTTACTGTCAGTTCAACTCTGTGTGCGTTGTACCTTGCCACCCAGCACTTCCGGCAGCTTCCCCTTAGATCCGACTGGCCCTGATGGGGCCCCTGGGCTGTGCCTGCTTGATAAGACGGCCCTGATGAAATTTTATAATCTACTTTCGTTACACTGTGTTTATCCTAGTAACAAAGTCAGTAAACATTAAGGCCTCTTTCACACGGACTGTCCGTTCAGGTCCGCCTGTCAGTTTTTTTAGGCGGACCTGAACGGACACTCCATGGAGGTATATGGAGGTGACATATCCGCTGACATCCGACCCGCTCCAATCCGAAAAAGTGTAACGGAGGAAAAACCTACTTTTCCATCTGTGATCGGATCGGGTGATGACGGACTCTACGGTCCGTCATCACCAGATCCCCCATAGGGGAGAGCGGCGCTCTGACAGGTCCGTCGCTGCACAGATCGGCGGAGCGATCCCCGCTGAGCAAGCGGATGTTCACGGGGCGGATCATCGCTGATGAGAGCCCTTATTCCATTTTTCTGATATCATCAGCAAAGTGCACAGATCAGACTTGGCTGGCTTGCTTTCAACATATAAAAATAGAGTGTGACCTGACATACAGGGCTGTCTTAATAGCATAATGGGCCCCTGGGCAAAGTAATGCACTGGGGCCCCTACTAGCCTTCCCCAATTTACGCACCTTCTCTCAAGAATTAAAGTATAAATAGATGATAGACTTAAACATATATTTATTAGTACTTTCAATAAAATCGATTTTAAAGAAAAAGAAAACATGCCATAAATCAAAGACTACAAAGGGCATAGTACCGGTGGAAAGACAGAAAGGAACAGTACAGGGGGGGTGGGGGGGGGGTTCAGGAGCTCACAATACTGGGATAAGGAGGGCACAGTACAGGTTTCGGGACGTGGCCATCCCAGGACAGCTTAGTAAAAAGTGTAATGCCGCGTACACACGGTCGGACTTTACGGCAGACTTTGCCCGACGGACTTTTCGACGGACTTTACGACGGACTTTCTGAATGAACGGACTTGCCTACACACAATCAACCAAAGTCCGTCGAATTCGTATGATGACGTACGACCGGACTAAAACAAGGAAGTTCATAGCCAGTAGCCAATAGATGCCCTAACGTGGCTTTTTGTCCGTCGAACTAGCATACAGACGAGCGGACTTTTCGACCGGACTCGATTTCGACGGATTGATTTAAAACATGTTTCAAATCTAAGTCCGTCCAACTTTTGAGAAAACAAAGTCCGCTGTAGACCACACACGATCGAATTGTCTGACGAAATCCAGTCCGCCGGGCAAAGTCTGCCGTAAAGTCCGTTCGTGTGTACGCGGCATAACAGTCCTGCCAAATACGAGTCAGTTGGCAAGTATGATATAATGCAAGATTATCGTGGGGGCCCCCATGCACTTGGGGCCCCTGGGCAGTGCCAAGGGGTACCCGTGCATTAAGATGGCCCTGCTGACATAGCCTCCATCCCTAATTACATGCATTTGCAAAGAGAAATTGGTCGTGTGACTTTGAATGAGGCGCGTCACAAATGAAAAGGTAACAAATGTAAATCGCGTAGAAGGGTACATACGTAAAAAATATTTATTTTACAAGCTGAAACATTTCATTACCTCAAGGTACAAAATAAAATTGGTATGAGAACAGATCCCAAAAAGGCCATTCTAACTTCTGACTTGCTTTCAAGTTTGAAATGTCTTCCTCATTCATTCATAAAAGATCTGGATGGTTTCTTCCAATGGTTTAAAGTTAAGCCATACATGTATCAAAATTTGGCCACTTCAACAGGGAACGGCCAAACTTTGATCCATGTATGGGCATCCTGGTGGTGCACAAGTTAATCTATCGATTGACTTGTGTGCAACCAGCCTGTCGGATTTTTCCCAAAAGATTAGTGCCTCCGGCTATAGCTGTGGGAGGGATTCCCCAACAACACACTGACTGTCGCTATCAGGGGTGCATGTGACAGGGTGACAATTGGAAGAGAAAGTGGTCACCCCATAACAGGAAGTGCTTGAACGTGTCTGTCATGGCAGCATCTCTTTTAATGAAAGCTGCAGCTTTAAAAAAGATTGACATTTATAAAGTGTACAGTGGGGAAAATATATATTTGATCCCCTGCAGATTTTGTTAGTTTGCCCACTTACAAAGAAATGAAGGGTCTATCATTTTTATCATAGGTTTTAAATGATAAAGATAGAATATCAACCAAAAATAAGTATTTGATCCCCAAGCAAAACATGACTTAGTGGGTGGAGAAACCCTTGTTGGTGAGCACAGAGGTAAGACGTTTCTTGTAGTTGGTGGCCAGGTTTGCCCACATCTCAGGAGGGATTTTGGTCCACTATTCTTTACAGATCTCTAAATCCTTAAGGTTTTTTGGCTGTCACTTGGCAACTCAAAGTTTCAGCTCCCTTCATAAATTTTCTATAGGATTACGGTCTGGAGACTGACTAGGCCACTCCATGACTTTAATGTGCTTCTTCTTGAGCCACTCCTTTGTTGCCTTAGTGGTATGTTTTGGGTCATTGTCATGCAGGAAGACCCATCCATGACCCATCTTCAATTTTTTTGGCTCAGAGAAGAAGGTTCTCATCCAAGATTTTACAATACATGGCCCCATCCTTTGGCCCCTCAATGTGGCAAAGTTTATCTGTACCTTTAGCAGAGAAACAGCCCCAAAGCATAATGGTTCCACCTCCATGCTTGACTGTAAGGATGGTGTTCTTAAGGTCATAGATTGATAGCAGCCATTGGCTCCCGCTGCTGTCAATCAAATCCAATGATGTGGGAAACAGGACCAAGTCATAAATTCAGCAGCTATGGACGCTGAATGTTGGACTCGGGAGTGCGCCCGCAAGGTAACCCCCTCGGGAGATCGCTTCTCCTAGGGGGTTATTTGATACGGGGAGGAGCCGCAAGAGCCGCCGGGGGACCCCAGAAGACGAGGTTCGGAGCCACTCTGTGCAAAACAAGCTGCACAATGGAGGTAAGTATGATATGTTTGTTATTTTAAAAAAAACGACCCTTACAATCACTTTAAGGATTTAGAGAAGAACTGTAAAGAAAAGTGGACCAAAATCCTTCCTGCGATGTGTGCAAACTACAAGAAACGTCTTACCTCTATGGTTGCCAATATGGGTTTCTCCACTAAGTCATGTTTTGCTTGGGGATCAAATACCGTATTTATCGGCGTATAACACGCACTTTTTTCCCCTTAAAATCAGGGGAAAGTCGCAGGTGCGTGTTATACGCCGATACCATGCGATCCCGAGCTGTCACAATCTTAAAATCGCCGACCGCGATTTGAAAATGGCGCCGCCGGCGCCGAAATACACCGAGCCGATCCTCGGCTCTTTCCGGCGGCTCTCGTTTACTTTCGGCTCCACTCGTAGTCCCGAGCGGAGCTATCCGAACCTACTCGGCTAGGTTCGGATAGCTCCGCTCGGGACTACGAGTGGAGCCGAAAATGAACGAGAGCCGCCGGAAAGAGCCGAGGACCGGCTCGGTGTATTTCGGCGCCGGCGGCGCCATTTTCAAATCGCGGTCGGCGATTTTAAAGCTCAGGACAGGGGATCGAAGCGAAGGCTGCACTGGGGAAGGCTGCACTGGGGAAGGCTGCACTGGGAAAGGCTGCACTGGGGAAGGCTGCACTGGGGAAGGCTGCACTGGGGAAGGCTGCACTGGGAAAGGCTGCACTGGGAAAGGCTGCACTGGGAATGGCTGCACTGGGAATGGCTGCACTGGGAATGGCTGCACTGGGAAAGGCTGCACTGGGAAAGGCTGCACTGGGGAAGGCTGCACTGACAAGGCTGCACTAACAAGGCTGCACTGGGGAAGGCTGCACTGACATGGCTGCACTGACATGGCTGTACTGACATGGCTGCACTAACAAGGCTGCACTGGGGAAGGCTGCACTGACATGGCTGCACTGAGAAGGCTGCAATGATGGGCATTTAAATGTAAGTTTTTTTTCCTTCAACTTCCCTCCTAAAAGTTTTTTTTCCTTAAAATTCCCTCCTAAATTGGGGTGCGTGTTATACGCCGGTGCGTGTTATACGCCGATAAATACGGTACTTATTTTTCTCACCAAACTGCAACTTAATTTATAACATTTGTTTTATGTGCTTTCTCTTGATTTTTGGTTGATGTTCTGTTTGTATATCAGATATTAGTGATTGCATTTACATGTACTATAATCCTTCCTTACAGTAACTAAATTCTTAATACTTAACCATCCAACACTGCCGCTGACTTATTCTTTTTATGCACTTGATTAGCTCTAGTGATAACAAGAGCACAAAGAAAATATTTGTTTTGTATGTGCCCTGATCAAACTACAACACTACCTTGAAGTGGATTGCAGTGCATTGTGTAAAATTGCAGACATGCTGCATTTTTACGGAAAGTACTGGCCCTCACCTGAAGCACTGTTCCTTTCCGCACCCCTGTGTTGCCTAGAAATGAATGGAATATAACTTTGATAGAAGACAGGTGTGTAAAGTTATCCGACGACCTATATCTACAAATAATGATTAACTCTCCGCTTTGAGCTAACTAATGCTACGCAGAACATCCCGAGTATCCTTTGCAAAAATTGGTTATTGGTAAACTATCTTTTCTTGGTCTAAAATCTTGTTATTTCCATACTTGCTCCAGTAGTCCAATAATTGTCTAAACAATTGGTAACTTAAAGGTCTGGTACCACGTTCGTGGATTTTTTTGGATAATGTAGAAAGTTGGTATACTCTTTGCAGCCCATCATATGGGTCTACTTTTGATCATTTCCAATTGGATCTCCACTGAAGGTCTCCAATGTTTGTTTGGTCCATCTCCATAGTACAGAAATCCTCTACTGTATTTGTGGAGCCACAGATGCTCGTGGCTTCAATACACAGATTTCTTTTTAGAGAGAAAAGCAGTTGAAGTCTTTGACGAGGCATCCACTATGCATGGAAAGATATCTGATGATACATCCACCAAAAAATGACACAGATCTTTCGCGAACTTGACTACTCTTGTACACTTTTGGGCAAAGAACTTGAAAGACCAATTTTTTGGGAACTTTAGGCAAAAAATCAATTTTTTAGATTTTCAGTTACCTTTATGGGCAACAATATCAATAACCACTTCAGCCCCGGAAGGATTTACCCCCTTCCTGACCAGAGCACTTTTTACAATTTGGCACTGCGTCGCTTTAACTGCTAATTGCGCGGTCATGCAATGGTGTACCCAAACGAAATTTGCGTCCTTTTCTTCCCACAAATAGAGCTTTCTTTTGATGGTATTTGATCACCTCTGCCATTTTTATTTTTTGCGCTATAAACGGAAAAAGACCGAAAATTTTGAAAAAAAATGATATTTTCTACTTTTTGTTATAAAAAAAATCCAATAAACTCAATTTTAGTCATACATTTAGGCCAAAATGTATTCGGCCACATGTCTTTGGTAAAAAAAAAGTCAATAAGCGTATATTTATTGGTTTGCGCAAAAGTTATAGCACCTACAAACTAGGGTACATTTTCTGGAATTTACACAGCTTTTAGTTTATGACTGCCTATGTCATTTCTTGAGGTGCTAAAATGGCAGGGCAGTACAAAACCCCCCCAAATGACCCCATTTTGGAAAGTAGACACCCCAAGGAAATTGCTGAGAGGCATGTTGAACCCACTGAATATTTATTTTTTTTGTCCCAGGTGATTGAATAATGACAAAAAAAAAAAAAAAAAAAAAATTTACAAAAAGTTGTCACTAAATGATATATTGCTCACACAGGCCATGGGCATATGTGGAATTGCACCCCAAAATACATTCAGCTGCTTCTCCTGAGTACGGGGATACCACATGTGTGGGACTTTTTGGGAGCCTAGCCGCGTATGGGGCCCCGAAAACCAAGCACCGCCTTCAGGATTTCTAAGGGCATAGATTTTTGATTACACTCCTCACTACCTATCACAGTTTTGAAGGCCATAAAATGCCAAGATGGCACAAAACACCCCCAAATGACCCCATTTTGGAAAGTAGACACCCCAAGCTATTTGCTGAGAGGTATGTTGAGTCCATGGAATATTTTATTTTTTGACACAAGTTGTGGGAATGTGACAATTTTTTTTTTTTTTGCACAAAGTTGTCACTAAATGATATATTGCTCACACAGGCCATGGGCATATGTGGAATTGTACCCCAAAATACATTTAGCTGCTTCTCCTGAGTATGGGGATACCACATGTGTGGGACTTTTTGGGAGCCTAGCCGCCTACGGGGCCCCGAAAACCAATCACCGCCTTTAGGATTTCTAAGGGCATAAATTTTTCATTTCACTCCTCACTACCTATCAGAGTTTTGAAGGCCATAAAATGCCAAGATGGCACAAAACCCCCCCAAATGACCCCATTTTGGAAAGTAGACACCCCAAGCTATTTGCTGAGAGGCATGTTGAGTCCATGGAATATTTTATATTTTGACACAAGTTGCTGGAAAGTGACAATTTTTTTTTTATTTTTTTTTTTTTTTGCACAAAGTTGTCACTAAATGATATATTCCTCAAACATGCCATGGGCATATGTGGAATTGCACCCCAAAATATATTCTGCTGCTTCTCCTGAGTACGGGGATACCACATGTGTGTGACTTTTTGGGAGCCTAGCCGCGTACGGGGCCCCGAAAACCAAGCACCGCCTTCAGGATTTCTAAGGGCATAAATTTTTGATTTCACTTCTCACTACCTATCACAGTTTTGAAGGCCATAAAATGCCAAGATGGCACAAAACCCCCCCAAATGACCCCATTTTGGAAAGTAGACACCCCAAGCTATTTGCTGAGAGGCATGTTGAGTCCATGGAATATTTTATTTTTTGACACAAGTTGCGGGAATGTGAGAATTTTTTTTTTTTTTGCACAAAGTTGTCACTAAATGATATATTGCTCACACAGGCCATGGGCATATGTGGAATTGCACCCCAAAATACATTCTGCTGATTCTCCTGAGTACGGGGATACCACATGTGTGGGACTTTTTGGGAGCCTAGCTGCGTACGGGGCCCCGAAAACCCAGCACCCCCTTCAGGATTTCTAAGGGTGTAAAGTTGTAATTTCACTCCCCACTACCTATCACATTTTTGAAGGCCATAAAATGCCCAGATGGCACAAACCCCCCCCAATTGACCCCATTTTGGAAAGTAGACACCCCAAGCTATTTGCTGAGAGGCATGTTGAGTCCATGGAATATTTTATATTTTGACACAAGTTGCGGGAAAGTGACAATTTTTTTTTTTTTTTTTTTTTTTTGCACAAAGTTGTCACTAAATGATATATTGTTCAAACATGCCATGGGCATATGTGGAATTACACCCCAAAATATATTCTGCTGCTTCTCCTGAGTACGGGGATACCACATGTGTGGGACTTTTTGGGAGCCTAGCCGCGTACGGGGCCCCGAAAACCAAGCACCGCCTTCAGGATTTCTAAGGGCATACATTTTTGATTTTACTCCTCACTACCTATCACAGTTTTGAAGGCCATAAAATGCCAAGATGGCACAAACCCCCCCCAAATGACCCCATTTTGGAAAGTAGACACCCCAAGCTATTTGCTGAGAGGCATGGTGAGTATTTTGCAGCTCTCATTTGTTTTTGAAAATGAAGAAAGGCAAGAAAAACGTATTTTTTTTTTCTTTTTTCAATTTTCAAAACTTTGTGAAAAAAAGTGAGGTCTGCAAAATACTCACTATACCTCTCAGCAAATAGCTTTGGGTGTCTATTTTCCAAAATGGGGTCATTTGGGGGGGGGGTTGTGCCATCTGGGCATTCCATGGCCTCCGAAACTGTGATAGGCAGTGAAGAGTGAAATCAAAAATTTACGCCCTTAGAAAGCCTGAAGGCGGGGCTTGGTTTTTGGGGTCCCGTACGCGGCTAGGCTCCCAAAAAGTCTCACACATGTGGTATCCCCGTACTCAGGAGAAGCAACAGAATGTATTTTGGGGTGTAATTTCACATATTTCCATGGCATGTTTGAGCAATATATCATTTAGTAACAACTTTGTGCAAAAAAAAAAAAAAAAAAAAAAAATTTGTCTTTTTCCCGCAACTTGTGTCACAATATAAAATATTCAATGGACTCGACATGCCTCTCAGCAAATAGCTTGGGGTGTCTACTTTCCAAAATGGGGTCATTTGGGGGGGTTTTGAACTGTCCTGGCATTTTATGCACAACATCTAGAAGCTTATGTCACACATCACCCACTCTTCTAACCACTTGAAGACAAAGCCCTTTCTGACACTTATTGTTTACATGAAAAAAATATTTTTTTTTGCAAAAAAATTACTTTGAACCCCCAAACATTATATATTTTTTTAAAGCAAATGCCCTACAGATTAAAATGGTGGGTGTTTAATTTTTTTTTTTCACACAGTATTTGCGCAGCGATTTTTCAAACGCATTTTTTGGGGAAAAAACACACTTTTTTAAATTTTAATACACTAAAACACACTATTTTGTCAAAATGTTTGATGAAATAAAAAAGATGATCTTAGGCCGAGTACATGGATACCAAACATGACATGCTTTAAAATTGCGCACAAACGTGCAGTGGCGACAAACTAAATACATTTTTAAAAGCCTTTAAAAGCCTTTACAGGTTACCACTTTAGATTTACAGAGGAGGTCTACTGCTAAAATTACTGCCCTCGATCTGACCTTCGCGGTGATACCTCACATGCATGGTGCAATTGCTGTTTACATTTGACGCCAGACCGACGCTTGCGTTCGCCTTTGTGCGAGAGCAGGGGGGGGGGCAGGGGTGCTTTTTTTTTTTTTTTTTTTTTTAATTATTTTTTTTGCTTTTTTATCTTATTTTTAAACTGTTCCTTTCATTTTTATTTTTTTTTTTATCATTTTTATTGTTATCTCAGGGAATGTAAATATCCCCCATGATAGCAATAGGTAGTGACAGGTACTCTTTTTAGAAAAAATTGGGGTCTATTAGACCCTAGATCTCTCCTCTGCCCTCAAAGCATCTGACCACACCAAGATCGGTGTGATAAAATGCTTTCCCAATTTCCCAATGGCGCTGTTTACATCCGGCGAAATCTAAGTCATGAAATGCTTGTAGCTTCCAGTTTCTTAGGCCATAGAGATGTTTGGAGCCATTCTGGTCTCTGATCAGCTCTATGGTCAGCTGGCTGAATCACCGGCTGCATTCTCAAGTTCCCTGTTGGGACAGGAGAGCCAGAGAAAAACATGGACGACGGTGTGGGGGGGGGGGGCATTCCCTCCCACTGCTTGTAAAAGCAGTCTAGAGGCTAATTAGCCGCTAGGATTGCTTTTACAAGAAAGCCGACCACTGGCTGAAAAGAATGATACCAAGATGATACCTAAACCTGCAGGCATCATTCTGGTATAACCACTCAAAGTCCAGCAACATACCTGTACGTTGCTGGTCCTTGTTGGGCATACATTGTAAACTTTTTTTTCATGCAGCCTGTGGGCTGAACGAAAAAAAGATATTGATCGGTGGGTATGCCCACCATTAGAATACCTCCCTTCATCCACCCACTTCTAATGATGGGCATACATGCACCATTTATATATGCCGAAGCATGGGGGCATCCTCCCGCAAAAGGCAGGAGCAAATCGCTCCTCCACCCACTGCTGCCCCCACGCTTCGGCATATATGCTGAAGTATGTAACTGTGGTGGTGAAATCACCTCCGACAGCGCTGGAGTCGCGGCTTTATGTATCGTGGGAGCAAACGCTGTTGCTGTCAAGATAAATAAATCCGCTCTGCAGCTGAATGGCGTACCTGCTAAGCAAATGATGGTTAACAAAAAAACAAAGTAACATTACAGTATAACAGTATTACTTACCATACCTGCAAAGCAAAATACAAAAAAAACATAGTAAAAAATAAAACATTTAACGCAACCTGTGCCTACCTAAAAATATATATATGCCGAAGCATGGGGGCATCCTCCCGCAAAAGGCAGGAGCAAATCGCTCCTCCACCCACTGCTGCCCCCACGCTTCGGCATATATGCTGAAGTATGTAACTGTGGTGGTGAAATCACCTCCGACAGCGCTGGAGTCGCGGCTTTATGTATCGTGGGAGCAAACGCTGTTGCTGTCAAGATAAATAAATCCGCTCTGCAGCTGAATGGCGTACCTGAAAACACAAAGGTGGTTAACAATAAAAAAAACAAAGTATAAAAAAATTGCATACCTATAAAGCAAACATGATAAAAACATAACAATAAAACATTGCAGTATAGAATGCAGAACAATAGAGAGAGAATAGAGAGAGAACAATAAAACAACAACTATTTTTGGTTTTTTTATTTTATATTTTTTTTGTGTTTTTTTCTTTTTTTTACTTTTTTTTGTTTTTTTTACACTTTTTTTTGTAACTTTAACTTTTTTAACTTTTACCAGGTTTGGGTCTCTCAAAATGCGACAGCATCTTGGGAGACCCTGTGGAAGTGTGCCTAGTCTGTGCAGTGCTGTACCCTACGCTAATACTCCACTAGTGTGTGGTAGCGTTCAAAACATTCACCAATGCAAAGACCAGGTTTGCCAGGACAGAGGGGACAACAATACCGGGTGTCACGCCTAAATCCGCGCTTGCTGCAGACACGACATCTTTTTTGGGGGGTTTGTTGGGTAGGGGTACTCGGGAGGGCATAAAGAAAATGCCTCTCATGCAGCCGGCTTACTGCATTTGGTTGGGGATGGTGAGGTGGAGCACCGTCTGGATACAGAAGGGCTCTGACGATCTCTTCCTGGAATTTAAGGAAGGATCCAGTCCGTCCTGAAGCTCTGTATAGCACATAAGCATTCAGCAAAGCCAATTGAAATAAGTAAACAGACACTTTTTTGTACCAGCGTCTGGCCTTACGGGCAATTAGGTACGGCGCCAACAACTGGTCGTTGAGGTCCACCCCTCCCATATTAAGGTTATATTCGTGGACACAGAGGGGTTTCTCCACAACACCAGTCGCCGTAGGAATTTGGACCATCGTGTCTGCATGAAGGGAGGTGAGAACGAAAACATTCTTCTTATCCCTCCACTTCATAGCGAGCAAATTATTATACTTCAAGCAGGCTCTCTCCCCCAGCCTAAGACGGGAATCTACAAGCCGCTGGGGAAAGCCCCGGCGATTAGGTCGCACGGTGCCACATGCTCCAATCTGATGATCAAAAAGGTGGCTAAAAAGTGGCACGCTCGTATAATAATTGTCCACGTACAAGTGGTACCCCTTTCCGAATAAGGGTGACACCAAGTCCCACACTATCTTGCCAGCGCTTCCTATGTAGTCAGGGCAGTTTGTCGGCTCTACGTGACTATCTTTGCCCTCGTAAACCATAAATCTACATGTATAGCCTGTGGCCCTGTCACAGAGCTTATACATCTTGACCCCGTATCTGGCACGCTTGCTGGGAAGGTACTGTTTGAATGACAAGCGGCCAGAAAATTTAACCAGGGACTCATCAACGCAGACAACTTGATGGGGGGTAAACAAGTCTGCAAAACGTTGGTTGAAGTGGTTTACGAGGGGCCGAATTTTGTAGAGCCGATCGTATTCAGGGTCTCCACGAGGACGACAGAGTTCATTGTCGTTGAAGTGCATGAACCGCAAAATCTGCTCGTATCGTGCCCTGGC
Source organism: Lithobates clamitans (assembly GCA_037952925.1). Lineage (NCBI taxonomy): Eukaryota > Metazoa > Chordata > Amphibia > Anura > Ranidae > Lithobates > Lithobates clamitans. The sequence goes on along the minus strand of JBBGZY010002758.1, from coordinate 68,509 downwards.
CATGGAAGCAGAGAACAAGGGTGAATGGTAAATTGGGTCAGTGGACCAATATGACCGCAACTCACTCTTTTTATTCAACCCCATGAGGAGGGAAAGGCCCAGAAAGATCTTAAATTCGGAGACCGTAATTGGTCTCCAATCTCTGGCAAGGGTGGACTGGGGCATAGTGGCGATGTATTGACCAGCGTATAAATTGCTTTGGTCCACAATAGATCTAAAGAGATCTTCGGTGAAAAACAGCGAATAAAAATCCAGTGGCATAAAGTCAACTGTTTCCACCTGAATTCCGGGTTGGCCAGTGAAAGGGGGAAGTAAGGGTGCTGCAGAAGTGGTGGGTACCCAATTCGGATTGGCCAATGCAGCAGGAAGGGCACTATGGGCACGACGGGCCTGTGTTCGTCTTCTTGGTGGCAGCGGGACACTACTAGTGCTTGCCACCTCGCCAGCTTGAACTGCACTTATGGGACTCGCCACGTCACCACGTGATACTGCAGTGCTGGATGTACGACCAGGGTGTACTAGGCCGCTGGTGCTTGCCAGTTCACCAGAAGGAGTAGCGGCGCTAGTACCTCTCTGCTCCCTACGAGAGCCCTGCGGTTCATGCACTTCAAGGACAGCATAAGTTCGGGGTCTGGTACGCCTGACCTTAGCAGGGACCACAACTCCGTCGTCAGAGCTATCTGTCATGGAGCCGCTGTCCTCTACAGGGTCGTATTCTGAGCCTGAATCTGACAGATGAGTGACTTCCTCTTCACTATCTGTCATGCTCAGAATCCTGTAGGCCTCTTCACTAGTGTACCTTCGATTTGCCATTTTGGCCTCTAAATTTAGGGGTACACTAGTGAGACTCACAGGCAAAAAAGCTCCCGACTGTCAGCGACTGATTCAAAACGCTACCAAAAAACTGTTAGCGATCGCAGGGATCAGGCCTGACTCTGCGACCGCTGCAGTTATGTGTGCTTAGTGTTTTGTAAGTGTCAGTAATCGATCGATACTGCACTTGGGTGGGCTGGGCTGGGCTGGGCCGAGGAGCAAAACGCAGGTGCTAGCAGGTATCTGGGCTGATCCCGCTAACACTGCGTTTCAGGGAACCCTAAACTTCTGGGGAGTATAGATCTGATCGGATCAGATATTGATCCGATCAGATACTATAGCACTAAGGGAGGTGTATGCTGCGTGCGTGGGTTTTAGCGGTACTGGCGCTAACCTGACGCTGCCTGGGGCGACGCAGACCTTATTTGATCCTAAAAACTTAACTTCTATCACCGCCGGGCAATTAGGGGGTTAAACCTTTATAGGGTAATAAACGGCGGGTGCCCTAAAACTATAATAAACTGTAATAAACTGTAATAAACTATAATAAACTACAAAAAACAAACTATCTAACCAGCGTCACCCGTAACACTTATACGGTGATCGCTGGTGAAAGGGTTAACTAGGGGGCAATCAGGGGGTTAAAACCTTTAGCAGGTAGTATATGGGGGTCCCTGTCGCTATAAAACACTGACAGCGAACCTATATACTTACCTCCCTAAACTAGCGTCACCTGTGTCACTAATACAGCGATCAGAAAAACGATCGCTTAGCAACACTGGTGACGGGGGGTAATCAAGGGGTTAACTTTTATTAGGGGGGGTTAGGGGGTACCCTGGACCTAAGGGGGGGTACCCTAGACCTAAAGGGGGCTACCCTAACAGCCCTAACACTTATAACTGACAAACTGACACCAATGCAAAAAAAAAAAAAAAACTGCTATTGGTGTCAGAGTGACAGTGGGTACAGGGGGGTGATCGGGGGGTGATCGGGGGGTGACAGGGGGGTGGAAAGTGTGCCTGGCGTGTTCTACTGAACGTGTGGTGTTGGTGCACTTACTTGGATGTCTTCTCTCCTCGGCGTCGGATCAAAAAGACCGGCTCCGTGAGAGATGACATCACTTCCTCTCCCTCTGTTTACATTACAGAGGGAGAGGAAGCATTCGATTCGTGGGAGCGATCGGGAGGGGGTGGCCATCAATGGATGGCCTCCCCCTGACCCCTAATCGCCCGCGAACGAGAGCCGACCACTCAGGGCACCGGGGGGGGGTCCGATCGGACCCCCCGCCCGCGGGAAGGCATCACGTACTAGGTACGTGATTTTGCCTGCCCGTGCCGACCTGCTCACGTATATAGGCGTGAGGCGGTCGGCAAGTGGATAAACAACAGTTTAGTATTTGTAGTTACAGCAATGTAACAAAAACTTTTCTCTCTTTGGCCACAATTTTTGGTTACTCTTGTACTTTTGTTTTGCATTGGCCTTTCTTTTTTAAATTTCTCCTGGGAAAACTGTGGCCTTCACCTGACACAGTTTTATTTAGCAGGATTTGGAACTTCTCATTAGGAGCTTAAAGCGGAACTAAAACCATTGTTTTATCAGTTAACAAAAATGGTTACATTCCCGTCATGTGTCTGGAATGTAACTGTCTTATTTGCTTGTTCTCTCAACCAAACTGTCAAACTATTAAATGGCTGGTGTCATAACTGATAACATGTGCAGCATCATAGCAGTTGAAGATCAAACAGAGGCCAAAATGGAAGCTTCCTTGGCTGAAATTGATAGGAGGGTTTCGTTTTGCTTTAAAGTGATTGTAAAGGTTTTTTTTTTTTTTTTTTTTTAATAACAAACATGTTATACTTACCTGCTCTGTGCAAGGTTTTGCACAGAGCGGCCCCGATCCTCCTCTTCTGGAATGCCCCAGTGGTGCTGCTGGCCCCTCCTCTTCATCGGGTGCCCCCATAAAAAACCTGCTTTCCATGGGGGCACACGTGGGGGCGCACTCACGAGTCCCGCTGCTGCGTCCATTGACACAAACAGCAAGACTCTCCCCCGCCCCCCCAGCTCTCATATCACTGGATTTAATTGACAGCAGCGGGAGCCAATGGCTCCTGGAATAAACGGGTTTAGGTAAGAAAAAAGGGGGGCTCTGGGGGGCAGCTGCAGCACAGAAGGTTTTTCACCTTAATGCATAGAATGCATTAAAACGGAGTTCCACACAAAAATTGAACTTCTGCTGTCCGGATTCTTCCCCCTTCTGGTGTCACATTTGGCACCTTTCAGGGGGGAGGAGGGAGCAGATACCTGTCTAATACAGGTATTAGCTCCCACTTCCGGCAAAAGATGGCCGCAGTATCCATGGCGATCTACACCATGTCTGGCCCCTCCTCCATCCCCCTCGCTGTCTTCTGGGAGACACACAGGTCCCAGAAGACAGCAGGGACCACTCAGAACATGCAGCGTGACTCACACATGTGTATAGGAAACCAGGCTGGCTTCCTGATTCCCTTACTAGCAATGCCGGTGCCCCCACTTGGAGCCAAGGGACAGTTTGGCTTCGGGTAAGGACATCGCGGGCGCCCTGGACAGGTAAGTGTTCTTATTTCAAAAGTCAGCAGCTGCAGTATTTGTAGCTGCTGACTTTTAACTTTTTTTTGTTAGGCGAAACTCCGCTTTAAGGTGAAAAACCTTGAGACTTTCCAACCTGATTAACTTGATTAAAGCACATAAACCCAAGGTAAGTATAGTAACAAGTCCTAGTTGCAATCTTGGAACACCCAATAAGAGGATAGCATGCGACCAGGCTAAACTACGTGGCATGTTCACCAATGCCTGGAGCCTTGCGGATAAGATGGATGAACTAGAGATACTGTTGTACGAGGAGGATTTGGATTTTGTGGGAATTTCGGAGAGCGGGTTCAACAGCTCTCATGATTGGCTGGCAACCAGTCAAGGGTATACCCTTTATCACAGGGAGATAGAGAGGGTAAAATAGGGGGAGGGGTATGCCTATATATCAAGAATAATGTACAAGTGAATTGAGAGATTACATCACTAGGGGAGCTAGGGAGGAGGGGAATCCTTATGGGTACAGATCCAAAGGGATAAAGCTAAGGGAAAAATAATACTGGGACTATGCTATAGGCCCCCTAACCTGAGGGAGGAGGGAGAGACAGATCTCCTATCACAAGTTGGATTAGCAGCAAGGATGGGAAGTGTTACCATAATGGGGGATTTTAATTATCCAGACATAGACTGGGTGGAGGGAACCGCGTATTCATCTATGGCTCGCCAGTTCCTAAATGTCTTGCAGGATAATTTCATGGTTCAGATGGTAGACGCACCAACTAGAAATAAAGCGTCACTGGATCTACTGATTACCAACAATGCAGACCTGATCACGGATGTGGAATTATGGGGCAATTTAGGAAACAGCGATCATAGGTCAATTGGCTTCAGTATAAATCACACAAATAGGAAAGATAAGGGGAATACAAAGACACTGATTTTCAAAAGAGCCAACTTCCCTAAGCTACGAAACTTGCTAGAAGGCATGAATTGGGATAAAATCTTAGGAACAAAGAACACGGAGGAGAGATGGGTTTGCTTTAAGAGCATATTGAATAAGGGCATTAGCCAGTGCATCTCAATGGGTAATAAATTTAAAAGAGCGAATAAAAGTCCTGGATGGCTTAACTCCAATGTAAAAATGCATATAAAAGCAAAGGAGAAGGCCTTCAAAAAATACATGGTCGAGGGATCATCATCAGCATTCAGACTTTATAAAGAATGCAATAAGAAATGTAAGGGTGCAATTAGAGCGGCTAGGATAGAACACGAAAGACACATAGCGGAGGAGAGCAAAAAAATCCCAAGAAATTCTTTAGGTATGTAAACAGTAACAGACCATATTGGCCCCATAAAGAATGAGGGAGGACATCTGGTTACAAAGGATAGGGATAAAAATGATATAATTGTGCCTGCGCTGAGAAATATACAAAAAAGTGCATAAATAGTAAATTAGTCCACTATAAATGAGCTGTGAAACCATATAAGTATACTATAAAAGTGCAAAATTTAGCCTCAAAGTGCATATGACATAGTGCAAAAAGCAATATAACCCATTGAAAGTGCACCATGCAAAAATAAAAACAGCAACAAGTACACAGGTAACCTGTGTATTGCAAGTGTCCAGCTCAATCCACGGGTTAAAACCCATCAAAATGTGCAAAAACAGTGTCCATAAAATAAAAAAATATAAAAAAAAAATATATAAAAGTTCCTCCGAGATGCTCAAATCACAGCAAACAATCCGTGCTCTCCCGTGACACCCCACATGTGCTTGCGCTCACCTCTACTCGTGTGACCCAGTATTTAAACTGTGTCAAACACGCAGTGGGGCCAATCCTGGGCTCCCTCAGGATGAAAAGATAAGAATACAATCCTCACAGGTGCAGTCAGTATCCACATGTATAGGAGAGAAGTAAAAACTCCATAGTGTAATAAAGCAGGGATATTTTATTAAATCAAAAGAAATTCTCCAGGAGGGTACTCACATTGAGTGGGTGCTTCAGTGCACCAACCTTAACAAGCGTATAAACAAGCTGCAATTCAGATGACGTGCGGTGTGGTGTGTAATGTCTCCTCCACTGCTGACAGCTCCGTCCTACCCCTCCCCGACGCGTATTCGGCACAGGGATCACGTGCCTTCCTCTGGGGGATATCATTGGTATCCCCCAGAGGAAGGCACGTGATCCCTGTGCCGAATACGCGTCGGGGAGGGGTAGGACGGAGCTGTCAGCAGTGGAGGAGACATTACACACCACACCGCACGTCATCTGAATTGCAGCTTGTTTATACGCTTGTTAAGGTTGGTGCACTGAAGCACCCACTCAATGTGAGTACCCTCCTGGAGAATTTCTTTTGATTTAATAAAATATCCCTGCTTTATTACACTATGGAGTTTTTACTTCTCTCCTATACATGTGGATACTGACTGCACCTGTGAGGATTGTATTCTTATCTTTTCATCCTGAGGGAGCCCAGGATTGGCCCCACTGCGTGTTTGACACAGTTTAAATACTGGGTCACACGAGTAGAGGTGAGCGCAAGCACATGTGGGGTGTCACGGGAGAGCACGGATTGTTTGCTGTGATTTGAGCATCTCGGAGGAACTTTTATATATTTTTTTTTTTATATTTTTTTATTTTATGGACACTGTTTTTGCACATTTTGATGGGTTTTAACCCGTGGATTGAGCTGGACACTTGCAATACACAGGTTACCTGTGTACTTGTTGCTGTTTTTATTTTTGCATGGTGCACTTTCAATGGGTTATATTGCTTTTTGCACTATGTCATATGCACTTTGAGGCTAAATTTTGCACTTTTATAGTATACTTATATGGTTTCACAGCTCATTTATAGTGGACTAATTTACTATTTATGCACTTTTTTGTATATTTCTCAGCGCAGGCACAATTATATAATTTTTATGCTTTATATCACACGATATGAAACGTGGTTGGGTGCTTGCTGCTAATTAACCAATGATTGTCACCCCTTAGAGGCATTGATCCAGTTGTGGCTCGCAGGAAATTTCCATTTTTTGTTTACAAAGGATAGGGAGATGGCAAATGTATTGAATTTTTTCTTCTCAGTCTTCACGAGGGATATCGAGGGGCTTCAGTAACCAAAACTGCAGTGTTTATCCTTATGACACATCACAGGAAGCACCTCCATGGATAACAGAGGACAAAATTAAAATTAAACTTGGGAAACTTAACATTAATAAATCACCAGATGGATTGCACCCGAGGGCACTTAGGGAACTCAGTCAAGTAATTGCCAGACCATGGTTCCTAATTTTTACTGACAGTCTACTGACTGGAATGTTACCAGCTGATTGAAGAAAAGCCAATGTAGCACCAATATTTTTAAAGGGCCCAAAATACATCCTAGGGAATTACAGACAAGTTAGCCTAACATCAATAGTATACAAGCTCTTGGAGGGGATGATAAGGGACTATATACAAGATTTTAGTAATGAGAACGGTATCATCAGCAGTAATCAGCATGGATTCATGAAGAATCGTTCTTGCCAAACCAATCTATTAACCTTTTATGAGGAGGTGAGTTGCCATCTAGATAAAGGAAGGCCCGTAGAAGTGGTGTATCTGAATTTTGCAAAAGCATTTGACTGAATGTTTACTGTACAAAATAAGGTGCGTTGGTATGGACCATAGGGTGAGTACATGGATTGAAAGCTGGCTACAAGGGCGAGGTTAGAGGTTGGGGATAAATTGGGAGTACTCTGAATGGTCAGGGGTGGGTAGGGGCTCCCCAGGGTTCTGTGCTGGGACCAATCCTATTTAACCACTTCAATACCAGGCACTTAGACACCTTCCCGCCCAGCCCAATTTTCAGCTTTCAGCGCTGTCACAATTTGAATGACAATTGCGCGGTCATGCTACACTGTACCCAAACAAATTTTTTATCATTTTGTTCCCACAAATAGAGCTTTCTTTTGGTGGTATTTGATCACCCTTGCGGTTTTTATTTTTTGCGCAACAAATAAAAAAAGACCGAAAATTTTGAAAAAAAACAAGTTTTTCTTTGTTTCTGTTAAAACTTTTTGTAAATAAGTACGTTTTTTTCTTCAATGACGGGCACTGATATGGCTGCACTGACGGGCACTGATATGGCGGCACTGATGGGCACCGATGAGGTGGCACTGATGAGGTGGCACTGACGGGCACTGATGATGGGCACTGATAGGCGGCACTGATGGGCACTGATGGGCACTGATAGGTGGCACTGATGGGCACTGATAGGTGGCACTGGTATGCGGCACTGATGGGCACTCATAGGTGGCACGGATGGGCACTAATAGGTGGCACTGGTGGGCACTCATAGGTGGCATTGATGGGCACTTGTAGGTGGCATTGATGGTTACTTATGGGTGGCACTGATAGTTGGCACAGATGGGCACGGATGGGCACTGATAGATGGGCACTGATGGGCATGGATGGGCACTGACAGGTGGCATGAATGGACACTGATGGGTGGCACTGGTGGCATTACTTGTTTGCAGTGATGCCCCTAAGGGTGGCATTGCTGGGCATCACTGCAACATAATTGTGCCAATCAGTGCCCATTTGTGGGCACTGATTGGCACAGATTTGGCATACTGGGCACATGTGGATGGCCATGGGGTACATACCTGGCCATCCACATGTTGCCCCTTCCCTGGTGGTCCTAGTGGTGATCCCTGGTGGTCCAGTGTGGTGATCTGCGGGGGGGGCTGCGCTGATAAACAATCAGCGCAGACCCCCCCTGCCAGGAGAGCCGCCGATCGGCTCTCCTCTACTTGCGTCTGTCAGACGCGAGTGAGGAAGAGCCGATCAACGGCTCTTCCTGTTGACAGCGTGATCAGCCGTGATTGGACACGGCTGATCACGTGGTAAAGAGCCTCCGCCGGAGGCTTTTTACCAAGATCAGTGTAGCGGTGTGTCAGACTGACACACCGCTCCACCGATCGCCGCGATGCGCGCCCCCGGGGGCGCGCTGCGGCATGTTATCCTGAAGGACGTCATATGACGCCCAGTCAGGATAACACAACCACTTCCCGGACGTCAATCCGCCATAGAGCGGGCGGGAAGTGGTTAATTTGTTCATAAACGGCCTGGAAGATGTGGTAAACAGTTCGATCTCTGTATTTGCGGACTATACTAAGCTAAGCTGGGCAATAACTTCTTCACATGATGTGGAAACCTTGCAAAAAGATCTGAACAAATTAATGGGGTGGGCAACTACATGGCAAATGAGGTTTAATGTATAAAAATGTAAAATAATACATTTGGGTGGCAAAAATATGAATGCAATCTATACACTGGGGGGAGAACCTCTGGGGTGATCTAGGATGGAAAAGGACCTGGGGATCCTAGTAGATGATAGGCTCAGCAATGGCATGCAATGCCAAGCTGCTGCTAACAAAGCAAACAGAATATTGGCATTAAAAAGGGGATCAACTCCAGAGATAAAACGATAATTCTCCTGTTCTACAAGACTCTGGTCCGGCCGCACCTGGAGTATGCTGTCCAGTTCTGGGCACCAGTCCTCAGGAAGGATGTACTGGAAATAGAGCGAGTACAAAGAAGGGCAACAAAGCTAATAAAGGGTCTGGAGGATATTAGTTATGAGGAAAGGTTGTGAGCACTGAACTTATTCTCTCCGCAGAAGAGACGCTTGAGAGGGGATATGATTTGAATTTACAAATACTGTACTGGTGACCCCACAATAGGAATAAAACTTCTTCGCGGTAGGGAGTTTAACAAGACATGTGGCCACAAATTAGAAGAAAAGAGGTTTAACCTTAAACTACGTAGAGAGTTCTTTACTGTAAGAGCGGCAAGAATGTGGAATTCCCTTCCAAAGGCGGTGGTTTCAGCGGGGAGCATCGATAGTTTCAAAAAATGATTAGATGAGCACCGAAACGACCACAACATACAGGGATATACAATGTAATACTGACATATAATCACACACATAGGTTGGACTTGATGGACTTGTGTCTTTTTTCAACCTCACCTACTATGTAACTATGTAATGGCAGGGATCTCCAGCAGTCTCATATAACATGTCTCAGTCTCTAACAGCCTCCAACCACTCCTAGACTGACCAGTGTTGCCAACCTACAAGATTGAAACACACAACACCCAAAATTTACTGGCACAGCCACATTTTTACTTGCATTTGCAAAAGTTAAAAAATTACACTTTTAAGTGCAAATTTCAGTATTTAGGCTGCATACAAGTACAAAATGCAATTAGCGATATGCTTTAAAAGAGAAGTAATGTTTTTTCCCCCCCCCCAGTCATACTTAACTAGGTGGATGCAGCAATCGGTCCGATGCTGCATCTGTCCCCCGGCACCTCCACACTGAGAACTGAGCAATCAAACACCGCTGATCACTCGCTTTTAAGAGTTCCATGAGCAGAGTGCTGTAAACTGTCAGTTACAGCTCTCTGCTCTGCCCCCTCCACGCTCACTGGAGCGCTGAGCTGTGGAGGGGGCAGAGCGGCCGTCTCAGGCTCTCAGCAGCTCGCTGAGAGGGTGAGTGTGGTGTCAGTCCACGCACCTAGTGGATTGAGACTTCCATTGTCGGGATGATGCGGTGCCTGGACTAACATTGGTGACGTCAGCAGAGAGCGGACTTCAGTCTGCTCTCTGCTGAAAACGGGTCACAGGAGTCCAAAACAGATTACACTCATCTGATCCATTGGAGAAGTACAGCTAAACAAGCTTTGGCTGGACTTCTCTTTTCAGGTAGATATTAAAACACAAAACTTATCTCTTATTTTATTTTGGATAAAGTAGGTAAGTAGCTCAGGGACAGGACAGGAGGGCAAGGAATATTAATGGGCAGAGACACACACACATGAAACTGACTCTTTTGCCGCGTACACACGAGCGGACTTTCGGCAGACTTTGCCCGGCGGACGGGATTTCGTCGGACAATTCGATCGTGTGTGGGCTCCAGCGGACTTTGTTTGCTCAAAAGTTGGATGGACTTAGATTTGAAACATGTTTTAAATCTATCCATCAAACTTGAGTCCGCTCGTCTGTATGCTAGTTCGATGGACAAAAAGCCACGCTAGGGCAGCTATTGGCTACTGGCTATGAACTTCCTTGGTTTAGTCCGGTCGTACGTCATCACGTACAAATTCAACGGACTTTGGTGGATTGTGTGTAGGCAAGTCCATTGATTCGGAAAGTCCGGCATAAAGTCCGGCGTAAAGTCCGCCGAGCAAAGTCTGCCGTAAAGTCCGCTCGTGTGTACGCGGCATTACAGTGACGCTGCCAGCAGTGTGCAACAGCACAGATGATGATGGCAGCTCACCTACATGACACGTCCCCTTCTGAGACACAGTGACAGTCTGTCATCACGCCAGGTGGTTCCTTCTGTCCACTCCAGTCCAAACAGCACTGACAGTCCCATTCCTGGCTTGGCTTGCTCCCTTGCTACACAAGGCTTCGGCCACTCCGCTTGGTTCCATTTCACTATGACATCACACAACACGTTCAGACACCGCCTCTGCCAGGCCCGCCGCAATCTGTCGCCGCCCGACCACCCTGTAGCAGGCACTCAGATGGTCTCAGCCGTCTCCAGACCAGTGCAAGCTGAGCGTCACAGTCAAATTTTTTACTGGCAAACTTTACCTGTCACCGGCATTTACTGGCCGTGAGCAGCAACGAGACACAGCATTACACGCTTAATGACAGTAGTGCACATGTTGAATTGTAAGTGCAATATTATTGTGTTTATTTGGGTAATAAAGAAAGCTCTACTACATGCCAATGCATATTGTTTTCCTTTTGTGTTTTACTATGTAAATTTCACTCCACTTTCCAGAAATTCCCATGCGGGTTTAGTAATGTTAAGAACTGGATTCAGCAGGTGATGGGCTAGCTTCTGGAGCTGTTATTTTTAGTGATAGAGCTAAAAGTAGCTGCTAAAAATAGTCAAAACTCTCCTTATCTGAAAGCATTTCCTATACCTAAAGTGGTTGAAAAGGCAGAAGGCTTTTTTTTATCTTAAAGTGGTGTTCCACCCAAAAAATAAAAAATACATGAAAATTCCTAAAAAAAAATAAAAAAAAACATTTGGAAATTTTTTTTTTTTAAACTCACCTCTAAATGCCTGTTGCTAGGGGGTCCCTCGTAGTCTGCCTCTTTCAGTGCCTGGGCTATTGACATCACTTCCCCCTTGGCACAGGAAGGACTCGGCTCTGCTCCCTCCCTCTTGTCAGTCACCTGGGACCCATTACAGGTCCCAGGTGACTGAGCGACCAATCAAGCCACAGCCCGGCGCCCACAGTTGCAATGCTGAACGGAGGGGGAGACGAGCGGGGCTTCGATCCCCCGCATCGCTGGACCCTGGGACAGGTAAGCGTCCAATTAAAAGTCAGCAGCTGCAGTATTTGTAGCTGCTGACTTTTATTTATTTATTTTTTTAAATGGGCCCTCCTCTTTAATGCATTCTATACATTAAGATAAAACACCTTCTGTGTGCAGCAGCACCCCTCGGCCCCCCTAATACTTACCTGGGCCCATCCAAATCCAGCGATGTTGCAGGAGTGTCTCTCGGCTGCCCGGGACTCCCCTCCTCATTGAATGAGACAGCAACGTGGCACCACTGGCTCCCGCTGCTGTCAATCAAAGTCAGTCAGCCAATGAGGAGAGAAAGGAAGCGGGGCCGGGCTACCGCTCAGTGTCTGAATGGACACAGGGAGCTGTGGCTTGGCTCAGGTGCCCCCATAGCAAGCTGCTTGCTGTGGGGGCACGCAACAGGGGGAAGGGACCAGAAGCACCTAGGAGGGACCCGAGAAGAGAAGGATCGGCGTTGCTCTGTGCAAAACCACTGTACAGAGCAGGTAAGTAGAACATGTTTGTTATTTTTACCTAAAAAAAAATGAGACTTTACAATCACTTTGAAGCAGTACTCAACTACTTTCCCCTCTAAGCAGCTAGCCATTGATGATGTTCCGGGCCCACCCTTTGGCTCATCACCTGGATGTTCTGAGTGCCTGACCATGCAGCCTCCTGGGAGAGGCGATGTAAGTATCCCATGAGGTTTCAGGACCACTTACTTGTCATTCTGGCTCAGGCCAGAATGGGGGGGATGTTGTGTTTAACCACTTGCCAACCAGCCGCCGCAGTTTTACTGTGGCAGAATGTCACGGGCAGGCGAATCGACGTTATGTTACGTCGCTTCCTTAGGCGGCCATTAGGGGCGTGCGAGTGACACGGCGAGAACCGAAATCTCTGTAATACTTCATATTCCCATCGCACACTTTCCTGGATGAGCTCACGAAATATGGGTGCTGCAGCAACAACCAGCTAGATACTGGTTCAAGTCAAAATGAAAATATTTGCCAGCACACCATGGAACGGCGTAGATAGTGTCCAAACATGTAATTTATTACATGTTTACAACACAAGGAGAGTGCAACGTTTCGGAGTCACGCAGGACCCCTTCGTCAGGCATGTGATGATGTAAACACAGAGATCCCGGTTCTCTGAGGGGAGAAGTGACAGATCGTTTGTTCATACAAAGTATGAACAGAGATCTGTCATCTCCCCTAGTCAGTCCCATCCCCCCTTCAGTTAGAACACACTTGAGGGAACACAGTTAACCCCTTGATCGCCCCCTAGTGTTAACCCCTTCACTGCCAGTGACATTTTTACAGTAATCAATGCATTTTTATAGCACTGATCGCTGTATTAATGCCAATGGTCCCAAAAATGTGTCAAAATTGTCCGATGTGTCCGCCATAATGTCGCAGTCCTGATAAAAAACGCAGATCGCCGCCATTACGAGTAAAAAATAAATAAATAAATAAATATGCTACAAATCTATACCTTATTTTTTAGACGCTATAACTTTTGTGCAAACCAATCAATATACGCTTATTGCGATTCTTATTACCAAAAATATGTAGAAGAGTACATATCGGCCTAAACTGAGAAAAAATTAGCTTTTTTTTAAAAAAATGGGGATATTTATTATTGCAAAAAGTACAAAATATTGTGTTTTTTTTCAAAATTGTCGCTCTTTTTTTTTATAGTACAAAAAATAAAAACCCCTGAGGCGAATTAAATAACACCAAAAGAAAGCTCTATTTTTGTGAAAAAAAGCACATCAATTTTGTTTGGGTACAACGTCGCACGACCGCACAATTGTCAGTTAAAGCGATGCAGTGCTGAATTGCAAAAAGTGCTCTGGTCGGGAAGGGGGTAAAATCTTTCGGGGCTGAAGTGGTTAAGAGGAGCTAACTAGGGAGTTTTGTTCCATTTTTATCCTTTTTTTACATCTCCGTACTGCTGATCTTCTGCAACCTGTTTCAGGTGCTTTCTGTCTACATGCATTCTCTCCAGTGTTGGCTGCAAATCTTTGCACTGGACTGGCTTCCAGATAGTGACAGTGTTGGAAAATGCCTGTGAAATATGGGGGTGCATGTGACAGGGTGACAACAGGAGCACAATTGGAAGAGAAAGTGGTCACCCCATAACAGGAAGTGCTTTAACGTGTCTGTCATGGCAGCATCTCTTTTAATGAAAGCTGAAGATTTAAAAAAGATTGACATTTATAAAGTGTACAGTGGGGAAAATATATATTTGATCCCCTGCAGATTTTGTTAGTTTGCCTACTTACAAAGAAATGAAGGGTATATCATTTTTATCATAGGTGTATTTTAAATGAGAGAGATAGATTATCAACCAAAAATAAGCATTTGATCCCCAAGCAAAACATGACTTAGTGGGTGGAGAAACCCTTGTTGGCAAGCACAGAGGTATGACGTTTCTTGCAGTTGGTGACCAGGGTTGCATACATCTCAGGAGGGATTTTGGTCCATTTACAGATCTTCTCTAAATCCTTAAGGTTTTTTGGCTGTCTCTTGGCAACTCAAAGTTTCAGCTCCCTCCATAAATTTTCTATAGGATTATGGTCTGGAGACTGACTAGGCCACTCCATGACCTCAATGTGCTTCTTCTTGACCCACTCCTTTGTTGCCACGGTGGTATGTTTTGGGTCATTGTCATGCTGGAAGACCCATCCACGACCCATCATCAGTGTTATGGCTCACAGAAGAAGGTTCTCATCCAAGATTTTTCAATACATTGCCCCATCCTTTGGCCTCGCAATGCAGCAAAGTCGGTCTGTACCTTTAGCAGAGAAACAGCCCCAAAGCATAATGTTTCCACCTCCATGCTTGACTGTAAGGATGGTGTTCTTAAGGTCATAGTCAACATTTTTCTTCCTCCAAACTTGGCGAGTCCTCCTCCTCAAGAAGGCACATGTAATGTCATGCCAATAAACTTTGGTCTTTGGTATTACCTCGACTCACTGTGTTTGGAGGAAGAAAAATGCTGACTATGACCATAAGAACGCCATCCCTACAGTCAAAACAAAGGTGGAAACATGATGCTTTGTGATTTCTCTGTTAAAGGTACAGGCCAACTTTGCCGCATTGAGCGGCCAGTGGACGGGGCCATGTATTGTAAAATCTTGGAGGAGAACCTTCTTCCCTCAGCCAGAACACTGAAGATGGGTCATGGATGGGTCTTCCAGCCTGATATTGAGCAAAACATACCACCATGGCAACAAAGGAGTGGCTCAAGAAGAAGCACATTAAAGTCACGGAGTGGCCTAGTCAGTCTCCGGACCTGAATCCTATAGAAAATGTATGGAGGGAGCTGAAACTTCGAGTTGCCAAGAGACAACCAGGAAACCTTAAAGGGGTTGTAAACCTTCGTGTTTTTTCACTTTAATGCATCCTATGCATTAAGGTGAAAAACACCTGGCAGTCACCGGCCCCCCAGCCCTCTCGTTTTACTTACCTGAGCCCTGGAACTTGACACAGCGGGGATGCGCTGGCTCTCTGCCCGGGGTTCTCAGCTCTTGATTGGATAGATTGATAGCAGTGCAGCCATTGGCTCCCGCTGCTGTCAATCCAATCCAATGATGTGGGCGCCGGGACCAAGTCATAAATTCGGCAGCTATGGACGCTGAATGCTGGACTCGGGAGCGTGCCCGCAAGGTAAACCCCTCAGGAGAGTGCTTCTCCTAGAGGGTTATCTGATGTGGGGAGGACCCATGAGAGCCGCCGGGGGACCCCAGAAGACATGGTTTGGAGCCGCTCTGTGCAAAACGAGCTGCACAGTGGAGGTAAGTATGATATGTTTGTTATTTAAAAAAGAAAAAAAAAACGAACCCTTGCAATCACTTTAAGGATTTAGAGAAGATCTGTAAAGAAGAGTGGACCAAAATCCCTCTTGAGATGTGTGCAAACCTGGTCACCAACTACAAGAAATGTCTTACCTCTGTGCTTGCCAATATGGGTTTCTCCACTAAGTCATGTTTTGCTTGGGGATCAAATACTTATTTTTCTCACTGAACTGCAACTTAATTTATAACATTTGTTTTATGTGCTTTTTCTGGATTTTTGTTTGATATTCTGTCTTTATCATTTAAAATGCACCTATGATAGAAACGATAGATCCTTCATTTCCTTGTAAGTGGGCACACTTACAAAATCTGCAGGGGATCAAATAATTTTTTTCCCCACTTTATATCAGATATTAGTGATTGCATTTACAACTACTATAATCCTTCCTTACAGTAACTAAATTCTTAATACTTAACCATCCAACACTTAGGGCTTATTCACACCAAATACAGTAATTTGCGTTTTTATGCACCTGATTAGCCCCAGTGACCGCTAGAGCACATAGAACCCAATTGTTCTCTGTGTGCATTGTTCAAGTTACAATGCTGCCTTGAAGTGGGTTGCAGTGTTTTGTGTACAAATGCAGACATTCTGCATTTTTACAAGCCTTCCTGCGGGCGGGTTCTGGGTGTACAGGGTGTATCAAGATGGCCGTCAAGGTGTTCTGACACCTTCAACATGCCGCTGACTCCCTCTTTTTATGCACTTGATTAGCTCTAGTGATGACAAGAGCACATAGAACATATTTGTTTTGTATGTGCCCTGATCAAGCTACAACACTACCTTGAAGTGGATTGCAGTGCATTGTGTAAAAATGCAGATATGCTGCATTTTTACGGAAAGTACTGGCCCTCACCTGAAGTCACTGTTCCTTTCCGCACCCCTGTGTTGCCTAGAAATGAATGGAATATAACTTTGATAGAAGATAGGTGTGTAAAGTTATTCGACACCTATACCTACGAATAATGATTAACTCTCCACTTTGAGCTAACTAATGCTACGCAGAACATCCCAAGTATCCTTGGCAAAAATTGGTTATTGGTAAACTATCTTTTCTTGGTCTAAAATCTTGTTATTTCCATACTTGCTCCAGTGGTCCAATAATTGTCAAAACAATTGTTAACCTAAATGTCTGATACCATGTTCGTGGATTTTTTGGATAATGTAGAAAGTTGGTATACTCTTTTCAGCCCATCATATGGGTATACTTTGATCATTTACAATTGGTTCCCCACTGAAGGTATTTGTGGAGCCACAGATACTCGTGGCTTCAATAGACAGCTTCCTTTTTAGAGAGAAAAGCAGTTGAAGTCTTTGACGAGGCATCCACTATGCATGGAAAAATATCTGATGATACATCCACCAAGAAATGACACAGATCTTTTGCGAACTTGACTACTTTTGTACACTTTTGTGCAAAGAACTTGGAAGACCAATTTTTTGGGAACTTTAGGCAAAAAAAAATTTTTTTAGATTTTCCATTACCTTTATGGGCAACAATATCAATAAACAACAGTTTAGTATTTGTAGTTACAGCAATGTAACGAAAACTTTTCTCTCTTTGGCCACAATTTTTGGTTACTCTTGTACATTTGTTTTACATTGGCCTTTCTTTTTTCAATTTCTCCTGGGAAAACTGTGGCCTTCACCTGACACAGTTTTATTTAGCAGGATTTGGAACTTCTCATTAGGAGCTTAAAGTGGTGTTTCGGCCGAAATTATACTTTTTAAATAAAAATACCCCTATAATACACAAGCTTAATGTATTCTAGTAAAGTTAGTCTGTAAACTAATGCCGCGTACACACGAGCGGCCTTTTACGGCAGACTTTGCCCGGCGGACTGGATTTCGTCGGACAATTCGATCGTGTGTGGGCTCCAGCGGACTTTGTTTGCTCAAAAGTTGGACGGACTTAGATTTGAAACATGTTTTAAATCTGTCCGACGGACTCTTCTTTCTAGCAGACAAACCGGTCGTCTGTGTGGTAGTCCGACGAACTCAAACTGACGCATGCTCTGAAGCAATTACAAGACGGAAGCGCTCGGTCTGGTAAAACTAGCCTTCGTCTTGAAGCTAGCACATTCCTCTTCTGTGATCTTTTAATACAGCGCTTTTTGTAGGATTGATAATGCGAGAGGAATGAAGTTGTTTTCCTGCTTTATATTTTCTCACAAACTACTTTCTTCATGATCTATCCTCATGCCATGACTAATATGATATTTGTAAAAAGCCAGATCTCCATAAATAAAAAATTTTAAATTAGATTTTCGACTCATCTTTATGTTTTTTATTGATTTCAACACTTATCTATTTTACAATGTGTACTAAATTATACCCACATTTTTTTTTTAGTTTTTTGTGTGGATTTTCAAGTTACCACAATAACCTTAATATTTTGTGTTGTTTTAATGAACCTTAATGAGGTTGTTGTTCCTTGTTCATTAGACATAGGGGGGTGTATTTTACAAAGGCAAATTCATTTTTCACTACAAGTGCTAATTCTACTTGGAATTGCACAGAAAGAGCATTTTGAAGTGCCTTCGCTGTGGATCCGAGGGGCACATGCAAGTAAACCCCAAAAAAAAAAAAAATTTTTATTGCACATGATTTTATGATAAAATCAGCAGAGCTTCCCCTAATTTCAGCTTTTCCCATCAGATTTACAGCGACTGCACTTCCAACAAGTGCACTTGCTGTGCAATTTCTAAAGTCAACTTTTCACTAGTACTTTTCACTTGATATTCGAAATGATTTAGCCTTTTGTCAAAAACACACATAGGGGTTGATTTACTAAAGGGAAAAAGACTGTGCACTTTGCAAAGTGCAGTTGCCCTCTGCAAGAGCAGTTGCTCTAGAGCTTAGTAAATGAGCAGAAGCTCTGCTGACTTCCATCATCCAATCATGTGCAAGCAAAAATGCTGTTTTTATAATTTTCCTTGCACAGGATTGGGTACTCTTTGCAAAGTCAAGCCTTTTAACTCATTTCTGAAGCTCTGGAGCAATTGCACTTGCAGAGGGCAACTGCCCTCTGCAAAGTGCACAGTCTATTTGCTTTTCCTAAATCAACCCCATAGTCTTTTTGACCTGTACCTGCCTACTCCCAAACAAAATGGCGTTTTTGAATCAAAACACATAGGCAATAATGTAAGGTAAGCAAAAAATACATTTATTTTTTTGAAAAAAAAATTAGGAAGGCAACACTGGAGACACTTTTAGAATCTGGGAAGCCTTTCGTCCCCCAGGACACACATCAAGTTTTAGGACAAGAAAATTGGTATCTTGCGACTAGGGAGCACAGGAAGCACAGTCAGACCAGACAGAAACCAGGCAATCACTTTCGACTCTTCCGTGGAGCCTTCCCTGCACGCTTCTCTGCAGCCTTCCCTCCACGCTTCTCTGCAGCCTTCCTCGGAGGTTGTGCCTCTGGTGGTGTACTTGGGGCAGGAGGAGGAGGAGGAGTAGCTTCATCTGCCAGATATGTGGTAGCAGTAAGCTCCCTTCTCAAGCCCTTCTCAAATGCCTTAAAAATTAGACCCTCACAGAGGAGGCGTTGGCCCTTTTCCAACTCCAGCAATCTGCTGGCTATATAGGTGGCATACGCCTCCTCTGCATTGGGTGGTTTGCTCAGGATCTGGCTGGTTTCCCGTATGAGGGCTAGAGATTCCTGCTCAGTTTGTGTCATTCTCCTGGGCCTTTTGTGGAGAATGCGGAGTGGAGGCACCTGACAATCCATGCGGCTTCGACTTGGCCCAGCCACAGCCTCCTCCTCTCTCCCACTGGGCAAGGCCTCCTCCTCTCTCCCACTGGGCAAGGCCTCCTCCCCTCTCCCACTGGTCAAGGCCTCCTCCTGGCTGAGGTCATCCTGTGTCAAAAAAAAGGGACATAGTTGTAATTTTGTGTTATGCAATCACACACAATTTTCAGCTCATGACTTTTAAATATAATTTACACAAAATAGTAAAGGCTATCTATTTGACACCATTATTATTTCAGCTGATCAACAATATCTGAAGTACATAGGCGTGCACACAGGGTGTGCCAGGTGTGCCTGGGCACACCCTAATTGCCTTGTGTGCTGCATATTCCCCCCTGTTTTGACCACTGATATTTCATCCCCCCCAAAAAATGTTACACAAGGCCAAAAATTTTGGGAAAAGAAAATTAACTAAATTACACTGTCCACTGCCCTACTGACACCATCAGTACATATACACATGCATATGTATTTAAGCTTTGGGGTGCACACCCTAATGCAAGAGGCTGTGCACACCTATGCAGAAGTACCGTATTTATCGGCGTATAACACGCACCGGCGTATAACACGCACCCCAATTTAGGAGGGAATTTTAAGGAAAAAAAAACTTTTAGGAGGGAAGTTGAAGGGAAAAAAACTTACATTTAAATGCCCTTCATTGCAGCCTTGTCAGTGCAGCCTTGTCAGTGCAGCCTTCCTCAGTGCAGCCTTCCCCAGTGCAGCCTTCCCCAGTGCAGCCTTGTCAGTGCAGCCATGTCAGTGCAGCCATGTCAGTGCAGCCTTGTCAGTGCAGCCATGTCAGTGCAGCCATGTTAGTGCAGCCTTGTCAGTGCAGCCTTCCCCCCTGCAGCCTTCCCCCCGTGCAGCCTTCCCCCCGTGCAGCCTTCCCCCCGTGCAGCCTTCCCCCCGTGCAGCCTGGGATCCCCTGTCCCTGCTGTCACATCTTCAAAATCGCGGACCGCGATTTGAAAATGGCGCCGCCGGCGCCGAAGTACACAGAGCCGGTCCTCGGCTCTTTCCGGCGGCTCTCGTTTACTTTCGGCTCCACTCGTAGTCCCGAGCGGAGCTATCCGAGTAGGTTCGGATAGCTCCGCTCGGGACTACGAGTGGAGCCGAAAGTAAACGAGAGCCGCCGGAAAGAGCCGAGGACCGGCTCTGTGTACTTCGGCGCCGGCGGCGCCATATTCAAATCGCGGTCCGCGATTTTGAAGAAGTGACAGCTCCGGATCGGCAGGGATCGGCGTATAACACGCACCTGCAACTTTCCCCTGATTTTAAGGGGAAAAAAGTGCGTGTTATACGCCGATAAATACGGTATATTTTTGGCCACTACTGTCTAGTGATATGTCTACATATTAATATTTGTGCTGAAGTCATTTTTTATGAAGCACTTAAAAAATGAACACGTTAACATCATTAATAACATTTACACAATCACAAATTACACAAAAAAGGATACCTGGCTGAAGCTGGGCGCATCAACTTCATCAATGATGAAAAGGCCCAGTTCATCCTGGGACTCCTCAGCTAGGGGGGAAGTGGATGGAAGGCTGGAGGGAAGAGTGGAGGGAAGGCTGGAGGGAAGGGTGGGGGGAAGGGTCGAAAGTGATTACCTGGCTTCGGTCTGGTCATCCAGGAATCGCATTTTGTTGTAGTACCACAACTTGGGTACATAAACCTGGTCGGCTGCTGCACCGGATCTGAGTGACTCCTGGATTTTATTGTGTTCCCGCTTGTACATGTTTCGCAAGATACCAATTTTCTTGTCCACAAACTTGAGGTCTGCCTGGGGGACTCGAGTCTTCACAAACTCTAAAAGTGTGCCCAGTGTTGCCTTCCTTACATCCCTATTATAATATAGTGGGTGTTTGACCTCCCACAGGTTTTTATTTTCCTTATAGAGCTCAATAAATTGGGACAAAAATTCTTCTTCTTTAAAGGGATTCATTGTTTCTGAAAGACAAGACACAAGATCCAAACTAATGTCAGTCACAAATCTCAGGATTATTTTGGTTTGTAATCTAGGGGACACATACATACACACACACACACACACACACACACACACCAAACACACACATCCCCACTTTAATCTTACCTTCGTTTCTGACGCTCGCTACGTCTGCACGGACATACGTAGGCCATCGTAATAGCTTTATATACACTGCGCATGTGTCATGCTCCGCCTGCGTCGCCCGCCCCTGACGTTCTTTAGTACGATTTGTCCCCGCCCCTTCACTCTTCGTTGCGCAGTGGGAGTAGATAGCTAAAGAAAGCGCGGAGGAAAGCCCGGAGCCACAACCATCCACATCCCGGAGGCCACCAACATGGCTTTTGAAGAGATGGTGTCCATATTGAGAAGGGAGGACTACGATGGAAAAAAGGACCGTACACACCACCGAATACACGAAAGGACAAAATAATGTCCTCAGTTGTCACCGCTCTAGAAGCTAAATTTGGCACCAAATGGTCGAAAGAACAATTGAGGAAACGGTGGTCTGACATCAAAAGTCGGGAGCCAAAACAATATTGGCGAATATAGAAGCTGCTTAAAAAAAGTAAGTACTTGTTGTGTTTTCCTATTGAGATACTTAACTTGCATGCTGATCCATATTTTTTGACTTTATACAGCATCGTTCGTAAAGACCGTTCTTTGTAAAATACATATGATATTTTAGAAAATGACGTTATTTTTTCGCCAAATACGATGGGACAGGGTTGGACATACATTTATGTCTTGATAATTTGTCAAATTCCCACAATTTGTGGATGTGGTGTAGATGTGTTGGAAAATATAATGCTTCTTCAAAAATGATTCAGTGTAATGTAGGGACAGGACACAGCAGCTGTTTCCACATCTGGACTCACGAGCACTATAGTGTACTATGTGACCATAAATAAATTTTAGAGGGGTAATACACATAGGAGATCATTGAGGTGTCTGCATCTGTGAAACTTGCCAGAAAATGTGCATTGTTTAAAATTCTTGTTCAGAGGGAATGTTCATCCTGTCTTCTAAATTTTTGATGACCAAAAAAGGCAATTGGCCACAACTCCTAACCAACGTTTAGGATTATTTAATGAGATCTAAAATATCACTGTGTTTTAACTATACCTTTTGTTCAATTCTCATAGGGGAGAAAAGACTCAGACAACAGTCCAAGGATCCCAGGACCCCCCCAAGTCACCAGCCTGAGACAGAAGATACCCCAAGCCCCAGCCCAAGACCACGCCCACCCGATGACCTGGAGGAAGGAGAGGTGGAGGAAGTGTGCGAGGTTTCAAGCCCACCAAGTGAGTGACTGACACCCCAGCTTAAGGTAATGTATTTTGGCGTGCATATTGTAACCCTTGTTTTTATTCACTCATTTTAGGTGAGTTTCTGGTTGTGGAAGGCCAAGCGGCAGAGCCATTCACCACAGACAGTGCCCAAAGACTGATTGGCCAGATAATGCTGTGGAGTGGCCAAATTGATAAAATGCGTGACCGAATTCACAGCATGCAACTTCGCCTGGACTCCATGCAACAGGAAATGAAGAACATGATTGATGTTTTGGGCAGAATATAATAATGTTTGGCCTAAAAACATCAATCATGTTCTTCATTTCCTTGTGAAGTTTGTTTTTTCTACTAAATGTTTTTAGAATTTTTTTGTGATACCCAAATTTTCATTATGATGCACACGGTGTGTCATCATGTGCTATCTTCCATCATGGGTTATCAATGTACTTGTTTTGTAATTGCAACCCCTTCATCCTCAAAATTATTTTGTGGTGATAGGAACAAAAAAAGGGATTGCACACACAAAACACGTACATTGCTCACCCATGATGGGAGATAGCACATGTTGACTTGACCCTTTTGTAATTCTCAAATTTGAGCGTATTCAAAATGAACGATTTCCAAGGGTGACATCACATGCACCGTTCTTTAAATGTTGAACTTTGTAAGTTCTTTAATGTTTTGTTATGTTTTTAAAAACTCTGTTGTGAATGTAAATATTTTTATCAAGGTCTATTTTTGCAAAAATATGCCTTTAATAACGTAAAAAAAAAATATATTTTTACACCAATAAAAATCATTAAAAAAAATAAAAAACAAAAAATTATTCAAAAATGCACCTTTCAATGTGCAGAAAGTACAACGTTTTTACTAATACAAGGCGTGTGGCTGATTATTTCAGACAAAATTTTTTTTTAATTTTTTGGGGCCTGATTAAATAAAGGTAAATGCACTTGCCACTACTACAAGTGCACTAGGAGACAGACATAACTAAATGCAAACAAGAATAAAAACAAGATATTTTTGTTCAATTAATTTTATTATATTTTAAGGTAAAAGTAAAGCTGTTGCTGAATAGCAATGGCCCCCCGACCATTAAAATAATTCACTTAACGCTCACACACTTGACGTGCGGTTCGGGGGGCCAAGCCAATACGGCCAATTTCTAGGCCTGTCATTGTGGTATCCTGATCCAGTCCGGCCTCAGGCCCAACAGAAGATTTATATGTCGCTGAATGTCTCCTTAAAAAGTTATGTAGGATGCAGCAAGCAAGTATGACGTAATTTAGATTAATTGCAGAAAGGAACAAACGGAACCGGCTGGCCAGAATCCCAAAGGCATTCTCCACAACCCTTCTTGCTCTGGCCAGCCGATAATTAAATACCCTCCTCTCAGGGGTGAGTGTCCTTTGGGGGAACGGCCTCATCAAGTGCTCACCGAGAGCAAATGCTCCATCAGCGATAAATACTGAGGGGAGTCCATCAACATTCTGGTCATCAGGTGGCAATCCCAGGCCACCAGTCTGGAGATGCTGGCACAGCTTGGTCTGTGCAAAGACTCCTCCATCAGACATCCAGCCGTTCTTGCCACATCCACAAACAGAAAGTCCAAATGTGCCGAGACCACCGCCATCAAAACTACACTATGGAACCCCTTGTAGTTATAGAAATAAGACCCCGAATGTGGTGGTGGCACAATCCGGACATGCTTCCCATCAATCACCCCGACACAGTTGGGAAAGTCCCAACGGTCAGCGAACTGGGAGGCCACAGTCTGCCATTCCTGTGTACTTGAAGGAAACTGTGGAGTGAAAAAAAAATTAAGATAAGGACTTTTAAACCTAACTTGTATATCAGATTACACAAAAACATTAGTGAACAACAGCAGTCAAACATTATTAATATGTGTGTTTGTAATTGAAATGGTAAAAAACATAAGGCCCACTTATAAGATTAATCACCCCCTCTGATGGCCCATTGATCCATTTGAATGTGGGGGGAGGGGTTCTAATTAGGGCCCAAAACACACCTGACTGTTTTAAACATTTGTGGAGTGGGGAGGGGTTCTAATTAGGTTAACAAACACACCTGACTGGTTTAAACATTTGTGGGATGGGGGAGGGGTTCTAATTAGGTTAACAAACACACCTGACTGGTTTAAACATTTGTGGGGTGGGGGAGGGGTTCTAATTAGGTTAACAAACACACCTGACTGGTTTAAACATTTGTGGGGTGGGGGAGGGGTTCTAATTAGGTTAACAAAATCCGCCGAGCAAAGTCTGCCGTAAAGTCCACTCGTGTGTACGCGGCATAAGGTCTGTTTTGTTGGTTTATAGCAGTAGTTTGTTGTTTTATAAACTTACAGCAGGCCGTGGCCATCTTAAGTCTGGGCATCTGAAGCCAGACTTTATTTCTTCCTGGATCTCATCCTTGCAGATCTCGCACATGCTCAGTGCAGCACAAGCAGTGTAATAGGTTTCAGGTCAGGTTTCCATAGCAACGGCAGTGTCAGAGGAAGTTGCCGTCCCTTCCCAGAAGGCATTGCAAACAGGAAATGATGCGCTGGGCCGCAGCCAGGGAGGAGGAAGTGAAAAATGAATACAGCAGATATACAGTAAGTGCTGAGAAAAAAATAAAAAATATCCAATTTGTTTACAGTGCACAGTTTAGTGAGGGATGCTGAAGAGTGGTAAAAGTGGGTGGAACTCCACTTTAAAGCGGATCTAAAACCATTGTTTTAACAGTTTACAAAAACGGTTACATTCCCGTCACGTGTCCGGAATGTAACTGTCTTTTTTGCTTGTTCTCTCAACCAAACTGTCAAACTATTAAATGGCTGGTGTCATAACGGATCACATGTGCAGCACCATAGCAGTTGAAGATCAAACAGAGGCCAAGATGGCAGCTTCCTTGGCTGAAATTGATAGGAGGGTTTCGTTTTGCTTTAAGTGATTGTAAAGGTTTTATTTTTTTTTTATTTTTTTAAAATAATAAGCATGTTATACTTACCTGCTCTGTGCAAGGGTTTTGCACAGAGTGGCCCCGATCCCCCTCTTCTGTAATGCCCCAGCGGTGCTGCTGGCCCCTCCTCTTCATCAGGTGCCCCCATGGAAGCGCGCTCACGAGTCCCGCTGCTGCGACCATTGACACAAACAGCAAGACTCTTCCCCGCCCCTAGCTCTCATATCACTGGATTTAATGGACAGCAGCGGGAGCCAATGGCTCCTGGAGTAAACGGGTTTAGGTAAGAAAAAAGGGGGGCTCTGGGGGGCAGCTGCAGCACAGAAGGTTTTTCACCTTAATGCATAGAATGCATTAAAGCGGAGTTCCACCCAAAAATTGAACTTCTGCTGTCCCTATTCTTCCCCCTTCCGGTGTCACATTTGGCACCTTTCAGGGGGGAGGAGGGAGCAGATACCTGTTTAATACAGGTATTTGCTCCCACTTCCGGCAAAAGATGGCCGCAGTATCCACGGCGATCTACGCCATGTCTGGCCCCTCCTCTGTCCCCCTTGCTGTCTTCTGGGAGACACATGGGTCCCAGAAGGCAGCAGGGACCACTGAGAACATGCAGGGTGACTCACACATGTGCAGTAGGGAACCAGGCTGGCTTCCTGATTCCCTTACTAGCAATGCCGGCACCTCCACTTGGAGCCGAGGGATGGTTTGGCTTCGGGTGACTACATCGCGGGCGCCCTGGACAGGTAAGTGTTCTTATTTTAAAAGACAGCAGCTGCAGTATTTGTAGCTGCTGACTTTTAATTTTAATTTTTTTTGTTAGGCGCAACTCCGCTTTAAGGTGAAAAACCCAACAATTTTAACCACATATGTTGTTGCGGAAGTTGAGTCCTTTTTTGATCTTTGCTGGTTTCAATGTAATTGTTCTTGGTAATACTACCAGCAATCTGAACTCACATGCATGTTCTTCCTAAAGGTGACAATGCTTACTCAGTTGAGCTATGATGTTGTCCCTCTCTTCTTTAGGCACTGCCAAGTTGGACAACAAATGGCCAAGCCAGCTCACTGTGCACATGGACATTCCACCATGCTCACAGCAGTAAAACTGTAGTGCTCATCCGCTGTAAGGGCATATATAGATCCACAGTAACTTCATTCAAAGAGTCTATAGCCCTTATGTCCTTCCTGCGGATCCCTGGTATTTTGTATGTGGCTTTTGAACCCCAGCAGCCAATAGTGAAAGCACTGATTTGTAAAGAGCTTCTAATGATGGGGGGGGGGCAGAGGTAGAGATAGTCAGCGTGGAACATATTCCAGAGGGTAGTTTTGGGGCAGGGCGAGTACATGGATTGAAAGCTGGCTACAAGGGCGAGTTTAGAGGTTGGGGATAAATGGGGAATAATCGGAATGGTCAGGGGTGGGTAGTGGGGTCCCCCAGGGACCAATCCTATTTAATTTGTTCATAAACGACCTTTAGGATGAGGTAAACAGTTCAACCTCTGTATTTGCGGACGATACTAAGCTAAGCAGGGCAATAACTTCTCCACAGGATTTGGAAACCTTGCAAAAATATCTGAACAAATGAATGGGGTGGGCAACTACATGGCAAATGAGGTTTATTGTAGAAAAATGTAAAATAATACATTTGGGTGGCAAAAATATGAATGCAATCTACACACGGGGGGAGAACCTCTGGGGGAATCTAGGATGGAAAAGGACCTGGGGGTCCTAGTAGATGATAGGCTCAGCAATGGCATGCAATGCCAAGCTGCTGCTAACAAAGCAAACAGAATATTGGCATGCATTAAAAAGGGGATTAACTCCAGAGATAAAGCGATAATTCTCCTGCTCTACAAGACTCTGCTGTAAACTGTCAATTACAGCTCTGCCCCCTCCACGCTCACTGGAGCGCTGAGCTGTGGAGGGGGCAGAGCGGCCATCTCAGGCTCTCAGCAGCTGGCTGAGAGGGCGAGTGTGGTGTCAGTCCAGGCACCTAGTGGATTGAGACTTCCATTGTCGGGATGATGCGGTGCCTGGACTAACATTGGTGACGTCAGCAGAGAGTGGACTTCAGTCTGCTCTCTGCTGAAAATGGGTCACAGGAGTGCAAAACGGATTGCACTCCTCTGATCCATAGGAGAAGTACTGCCAAACAAGCTTTGGCTGGACTTCACCTTTAGGGTAGATATTAAAACACAAAACTTATCTTATTTTGGATAAAGTAGGTAAGTAGCTCAGGGACAGGACAGGAGGACAAGGAATTAGAATGGGCAGAGACACACACACATGAAACTGACTCTTACAGTGACGCTCCCAGCAATGTGCAACAGCACAGATGATGATGGCAGCTCCCCTACACGACACGTCCCCTCCTGAGACACAGTGACAGTCTATCATCACACCAGGTGGGTTCTTCTGTCCACTCCAGTCCAAACAGCACTGACAGTCCCATTCCTGGCTTGGCTTGCTCCCTTGCTACACAAGGCTTTGGCCGCTTCGCTTGGTTCCATTGCACTATGACATCACACAACACGTTCAG
The DNA here is from genome assembly GCA_037952925.1 of Lithobates clamitans. NCBI lineage: Eukaryota > Metazoa > Chordata > Amphibia > Anura > Ranidae > Lithobates > Lithobates clamitans. Next base: position 40,375 of record JBBGZY010002758.1, on the reverse strand, counting down.
GCACCGCCTCCGCCAGGCCCGCCGCAATCTGTCGCCGCCCGACCACACTGTAGCAGGCACTCAGATGGTCTCAGCCGTCTCCAGACCAGTGCAAGCTGAGCGTCACAGTCATATTTTTTACTGGCAAACTTTACCTGTCACTGGAATTTACTGGCCGTGAGCAGCAACGAGACACAGCATTACACGCTTAATGATCGTAGTGCACATGTTGAATTGTAAGTGCAATATTATTGTGTTTATTTGGGTAATAAAGAAAGCTCTACTACACCATTACAATGCGTATTGTTTTCCTTTTGTGTTTTACTATGTAAATTTCACTCCACATTCCAGAAATTCCCCGGCAGGTTTAGTAATGTCGAGAACTAGATTTTGCAGGTGATAAGCTAGCTTCTGGTGCTGTTATTTTTAGTAATAGAGCTAAAAATAGCTGCTAAAAATAGAGTCAAAACTCTCCTTATCCGAAAGCACTTCTTATATCTAAAGCGGTACTCAACTGCCTTCCCCTCCAGGCAGGGTTCAGGGTTCACCCCCTGGCCGCTCTGTGTGCCTGATCATATGGTCTCCTTGGAGATGTATTGTAAGTATCTCAGGAGGTTGCAGGACCAGGTACATGTTGATCTGGCCTAGGGGTGTGGGGGGGTATATTTAAAAGAAACATATTCCCTTGTGGGAGTTATGTTCCATTTTAAAGTAGATCTGAAACTTAACTCAGTTTTATTTTATTTTCTAAAGCGCTGTGTATCATAAACAATTGCTATTTTTTTCTATATAAAACACAGTTTTAACATTTTAGCCTGTTTTTGCATCTCAGTACTGCTGATCTCCTGAAACCTGTTTCATATACTTTCTGTCTACATACATTCTCTCCGGGGTTGGCTACACATCTTTGCACTGGACTGGCTTCCGGATAGTGACAGTGTTGGCCCATGCCTGTGAAATATGGTGCTGCAGTCGCTAGCAGGGGTGCATGTGACAGGGTGACAACAGGAGCACAATTGGGAGAGAAAGTGGTCACCCCATTACAGGAAGTGCTTGAACATGTCTGTCATAGCAGGTAGAAAATAGGTGTGTAAAATAATTAGATGCTGATCCCTACGAATAATGATTAACTCTCCACTTTGAGCACACTGATGCCAAGCAGAACATCCCAAGTATCCTTTGAAAAAATTGGTATTTGGTAAACTGTCCTTTTTTAGTCTTAAAGCCTACTTTTTTGCATACCTGCTCCAGTCATTTACGAAACAATTAGTAACCTGAGCGTCTGGAACCATGTTTGTGGATTTTTTGGATAATATAGAAAGTTGGTATACTCTTTGCTACCCACCACATGGGTCAACTTTGATCATTTACAATTGGATCTCCACTGAAAGTCCCCAATGTTTGTTTTGTTCTTCTCTATAGTACCAAGATGTCCTCTACTGTACTGTATTTGTGGAGAATCAGATACTTGTGGCTTCAATACAGAGCTTTCTTTTTAGAGAGAAAAACAGTGGAAGTCTTTGACGAATCATCCACTATGTATAAACTTCACATGGAAAGATGTCTGCCGATAGGTCCACCAAACAATGACACCGATCCTTAGTGAACTTGACTACTCTTGTGCACTTTTGGTCAAATGTTAGGAACTTGGAAGACCCATTGTTTAGAGAACTTTAGGCAAAATAGACATTTTCAGATTTTCAATTACTTTTATGGTCAAAAATATCAATAACTACAAATACTGAACGTACTTGTAGTTACAGCAATATAACAAACACTCTTCTTGCTTCTGCCACAATTTTTGGTTACTCTTGTACTTTTGTTTTAGATTGGCCTTTATTTTTCGAATCTCTTCTGTAAAAATTGTGGCCTTGACCTGACACAGTTTTATTTAGCAGGATTTGGAACTTCTTTTTATGAGCTTAAAGGGGAGTTCCACCCAAAAGCGGAACTTCCGCTTTAAATACTGCTGACCCCCTGACATTCCACATGGCATGTAATTTTTTTTTTGGGGGGGGTACCTATTTTTGACAGGTACTCAGCTCCCACTTCCGCTTATGGCGCCGTGGTGCCAAGCTGAAGTTCTGCTTTCCCCCCTCCCTCCCTGCAATCTTCTGGGACACGTCACAGGTCCCAGAAGATTGCTTGGCCATCCAGGACGCTGTGAAGCTGCAAGCTGTCACAGCCAGGTACCCACACTTGCAATGCCAGCGCCGCAGAGAGGAGAAGGAGTGAAGCGAGGCTTTGGGCAGCTGCATCGCTGGACTGTGTGACAGGTAAGTGTCTGTTTATTAAAAGTCAGCAGCTACACTTTTGGTAGCTGCTGACTTTTAATAAACACAGAAATGGGTGGAACTCCGCCTTAAAGCAGAACTAAACCCACTGATTTACCAATTAAAAAAAAAAAGTTACATTCCCGACGCATGCAGAGAATGTAACTGTTCAATTTGCTTGTGCTCTCAATCAAACCGCCAAACTATCAAATGGCCGGTGTTATAACTGATCACATATGCAGCACCATGGCACTTGAAGGTCAGAGGCCAGCTTCCTTGACTGAAAGCAAAAGGAGGGTTTAGTTTTGCTTTAAAGTGTATTTAAACCCAAACAATTTAACCACATACAGTATATTGTTGCGAAAGTTGAATCTTTTTTTGATCTTTGCTGGTTTCAGTGTAAAGTGTTCATCCACTGTAAGGGCATATATAGATCCACAGTAACTTCATTCAAAGAGTCTCTAGCCCCAGGGCCGTTTTTCCACTGGGCATGCTGGGCAGTTGCCCGGGGGCCCCACTTGTCTGGAGGGCCCCATCCAGGGCCGATCCTCAGCGCTGCAATCTGCTGCTTAAGTTGACTGACTGCACTGGTTGCTCACTTGCTAGAACCGCTGGCCACCTGGCGTCTAGCTAGCAACCAGTGACGTCAATCAGAGGCCGTGGCCTCCCCAGCATTCATAGCGCACCGCGGCTGCCCCAGCTGCTAGTGAAGAAGCTCCGCCCACCTCTGCCATGTTCTTCAGACAGCGTGGAGAGGGAGCAGAGCAGAAAGACGGCCCTTGATAGCTGGCGCTGCCTTTCTGCTGTGAGTGACACACTGTACTGCACCAGGCCGGCCACTGTGCTCATCAAACGCTGCCACTGTGCCCATCAAAAGATGCCACTGTGCCCATCAAAAGATGCCACTGTGCCCATCAAAAGCTGCCACTGTGCCCAACAAACACAGCCACTGTGCCCATCAAAGAGGCACTGTGCCCATCAAAAGCCGCCACTGTGCCCATCAAACTTGTGTTATATTGTCCAAACGTTGTGTTAATGTTTAAACACTGATTTTGTTGGAAGTACCAATAAATATAGCCTTATTGATAATTTGCATTTAAATTCTTGTGCGTGATTGTGTAGACAGGGCCCCAGTGCACTGCATTGCCCAGGGGCCTATAATACTCTTAAGATGACCCTGTCTAGCCCTGATGTCCAACCTGCAAAACCTTGGTACTTTGTGTGTGGCCTTTCAACCCCCAATAGTGGAAGCACTCATTTGTAAAGAGGCTCTAATGGTAGTGATCTCCAGCAGTCTTAAGAGCCTCTAACCACTCCTGGACTCTGACCATCCCCAGCAGTATGTTAGCAGCGGTATTCCTTTTCATTATAAATGCTGAATATTATGTGGAGTCCCTCTGGGGACATCAAAAGCATTTGTAGTCCCCTAGATTAAAGTGGTTAAAAACCCTTACATATACCCAATGAAGTGACTGGCTTCCAGTGATATACAGAGATTAAACACATAATTCTACATAAGTTGCACCTGTCTATCTGCAGCCCTCTCCTCTGTACATCTGTTCAAAGTGCTGAATTATAAATCTTGTCTGAGAGTTCAGAAAAAGGGGGCGGAGAGCTAAACTTACACTCTGCAAAGCTCAATGAGGAGAGCTCTGAGAGCTGATTGGAGGGAAGGGGCACACCCCCATCCACACAGCATACAGGAGCACAGCTGTGGCTGTAAATCAGCTGGAGGTCCCTCTCCTGTCACCATTTTTCTCTAAGACTGCTTTCACACTGAGGCGCTTTACAGTCGCTTTAGCGCTTAAAATATTGCCTGTAATTAGCCTCTCCTCTCACTCCATTGTGAAAGCCCAAGTGCTTTCACACTGGAGCGGTGCACTGGCAGGACGCCAAAAAAAGTTCTGCAAGCAGCTTCTTTGAGGCGCTGTAGAAGCAGTGTTGAAAGCATTGGGCAGCGCCAGCCAAGTGCCGCTGTAGCGGCATTTGGCTGGCGCTTTTAACCCATTTTCGGCCGTTAGCGGGGGTTAAAAGTGCCCCGCTAGCGGCCGTCGCAAAAACGACGGTAATAGTGGCGCTCTACCGCTGACGCCCCCAACACCCCAGTGTGAAAGTAGCCTTAGTGTTCAGAAAACTTGGAAAAAGTAATTTATGCTGATAGCGGAGGAATGAAGCAGCAGACAAAAGTGACACTAATGCCGTGTACACACGGTCGGACTTGCCAACGGGATAACCTCTGTCGGCATTTCCGACGGAAAGATTTAGAACATGTTCTATATCTAAGTCCGTCGGAAATTCCGACGGAAAAAGTCCAATGGGGCACACACACAGTCGGAATATCCGACCAAAAGCTCCCATCGGGCTTTTTCTGTCGGAAATTCCGACCGTGTGTACGGGGCATTAGTACTCTTAATTGAAACAAGTACACACTATAGAGGGATATTCTTTGTTCATATTTCATGCCTGAGGTTTACAATCAGTAAGCTGATCATCACTGGTCTATAGGATGTGCATAGAGCAGAGAAGAAAAATATGAACCTAATGCCGCGTACACACGAGCAGACTCCGGCAGACAATTCGACCGTGTGTGGGCTTCATCGGACCTGCAGCGGACTTTATCGGTCGAAAATCTGACAGACTTTAGATTTGGAACATGTTTCAAATCTTTCCGAGGGACTCGAGTCCGGTTGAAAAGTCCGCTTGTCTATATGCTAGTCCGACGGACAAAAACCGACGCTAGGGCAGCTATTGGCTACTAGCTATCAACTTCCTTATTTTAGTCCGGTCGTATGTCATCACGTACGAATCCGTCGGACTTTGGTGTGATCGTGCGTAGGCAAGTCCGTTTGTTGGGAAAGTCCGTCGGAAGTCCGTCGGACCAGTCTGGTCGAAAAGTCCGCATGTGTGTACGCTGTGTTTAGATCTCTACAATCTTTTATTTTTTTTTTGTGAGAATCTAGTTCTAGCAGTTTATCAGGGAGCAGATGTCTTTGCAGGGAGGGATGAAGGACATCAGAATGAAGACTGATAGAGATCAAAGGTAAGTAGGGAGGACAATGTTGTTAAATGGACACCATAGGCCACATAACCAACTGCAAATCAGGTAAATTGTTTTATTGAAACAGGAAGTTCTTAAAATATAAGTGTGTGGCAAAAGAAGTCATTTAGAACGGTACTTCAATGTTTTATTAGTTACGACACCCCTTTAAAAGTATGTAAAATCTTGAGGCTAAAATGGGATCCTTCCATCACATCAAAGTCCCCTGTTCACATTAGAGTCCCTGGTCTTTTCCCCTTCCACATCAGAATCTTCAGTCCTTTCACAATTGAGTCCTCAGTGCTCAAAAACAAAAAGTTTTGCCTTTAGTTCTACAGTATACATTAAGACATGATGCCACACTAAAAATAGATTTGGGATTTACAATACATATACCTTAATGATAATTATAATATTTCTTAAGTGACATGTTCTGTTTATCATCACCTCTTTATTACTTTTTGTTTTTTCTAACTTAGGGTTAAAGGAATGCCCAAAACAAGAACAGAACATCGCCGTCAAATTGGGGGGCACTGCCCACCTGCCTTGCTTTTTTTCCCCACCAAAAGGGGTAATCAAAAAAGATGTTCAAGTCTCCTGGCAGAAGGAGCACGCCAAGATTGACCTGGTGGTCCACTTCCAGAACGGGAAGGAAGAAGGTGACCAGCAGAATGAGCACTTTAAAGGCCGCACTTTCGTGGGCCGGACCTGGTTTCAGGATGGAAATGCCAAGCTGAATCTCCACAGAGTGACTGAAGAGGACACTGGGAGGTATACCTGCTGGATCACTTTACTTCCACTGGAACCATGGAGCCAACATAAATGTTGCGTAGTGACACTGACCGTCTCTGAGGAGACATCCCAAGAAATGATTGTAGAAGGTAAAAAATAATTCTCAAATCTTCAAAAACCTTACAATTTTCATTACTTGTATGTGGGTTCTTTATTTTAATGGCTGAGGTTTCTCCATTCAACTAGCTGAAAAGAATTGTGGATACACCTTGTTAACCACCTTCCTCTGTATATCACCAAGAAGGCCTGTGCCTTTTTCTGATTTTGCCACTGGTTGATGTCTTGGGGGACATTATTTCCAACTCTTGTGAGTTTTATTGGTCAAAGCAAAATGAATAGACCAGAAAGTACAAATAAAAAAAAAAAACAGTTTTTGCTGCAAAACCCAGTGTCATTCAACCCGCTTCTTCTGGGCCCAGGCTGTCATGGACTCACCATTTGGGGGTGTGCTATCATACTGGTCTGGGCTTGGAATACTACTGTACTGAATGATGATAACACATCATTACATGTGAGCAGTTCAGTGCAGGAGTAAGAAACACCAACTGCCAGAAGAATTTGTGGGCTGGATTGGCCAGAGGTATGTGCTCAAAGGTATAGGGGCACTCTGATGGGGAGATCTGATGTAAGGGGACACTCTGATGGAGACACCGGATGTATGGGGGACTCTGATGAGAACACCTGATGTAAGGTGTCACTCTAAAGGGGACACCTGATGCAAGGGGGCACTCTTACGGGGGGGGCATCTGATGTAAGGAAGCACTCTACTAAGCACACTTTTTGTAAGGGGACACTCCGATGTGGACACCTGATGTGAGGGGTCACTCTGATGGGGACACCTGATGAAAGGGGAGACTTTGATGGGGCCACCTGATGCAAAGGGGCATTCTGATGGGGGCATTTGATGTAAGGAAGTACTCTGATGAGTACACTTGATGTAAGGGGACACTCTGATGGGGACATCTGATGCAAGGGTGCATCCTGATGGGGACACCTGATGTAAGGGGGCACTTTGATGGGAACACCTGATGTGAGGGGTCACTCTGATGGGGACACCTGATGCAAGGGGGACTCTGATGGGGACACCTGATGCAAGGGGGACTTTGATGGGGACACCTGATGCAAAGGGGCATTCTGATGGGGGCATTTGATGTAAGGAAGTACTCTGATGAGTACACTTGATTTAAGGGGACACTCTGATGGGGACATCTGATGCAAGGGTGCTTCCTGATGGGGACACCTGATGCAAGGGGGCACTCTGATAGGTACACCTGATGCAAGGGGGACTCTTATGGGGACAGCTGATGCAAGGGGGACTTTGATGGGGACACCTGATGCAAAGGAGTTTTCTGATTGGGGTATTTGATGTAAGGAAGTACTCTGATGAGTAAACTTGATGTAAGGGGACACTCTGATGGGGACATCTGATGCAAGGGTGCATCCTAAAGGGGACACCTGATGTAAGGGGGCACTCTGATGTAAGGGGACACTCTGATGGGGACACCTGATGCAAAAGGGCACTCCGATGGGGACACCTGATGCAAGAGGGAGTCTGATGGGAACACCTGATCTAAGGGTTCACTCTGATGGGAACTCCTAATGTAAGGAAGCACTCCTATGTGGACACCTGGTGTAAGGGGACACTCTGATGGGGATACTTGATGCAAGGGGGATTCTGATGGGAACACCTGATGTAAGGGGTCACTCTGATGAGGACATATAATGTAAGGAAGCACTCCGATGGGGACACATGATGTAAGGGGTCACTCTGATGGGGATACCTAATGCAAGGGGAAGTCTGATGGGAACACCTGATGTAAGGGGTCAATTTGATGGGGACATCTGATGCAAGGGCGACTCTGATGGGGTATCTGATGTAAGGAAGCACTCTAATAGGACACTTGATGTAAGGAAGCACTCCGATGGGGCACTTTATGTAAGAGGGTACTCTAATGAGGAGACCCGATCAGAAAATTCACAATATTATTGAATTGTCATAGAACTTGAAAACTGCTAGAATCAGACTCATCTTAACATGAGATTCAGACCTCTGCTGAGTGCTGAGAAGTCCCAATGGGTGAGAGATGTGACCTCGCCCTTGAAAGTACACTGAGAGGAGCAGCTTTGTAGATATATGCTAATATGACTGGGTGGGGACACAAGAGGTATTTCTAATGATCATATGCTTTAATAATGATCGGAATGTAACCTATCCAAATGTTATTAGTGTTTTTAACAATGGATTATACTGAGAAATAAAATTATGGTTTTAAAGAGGAAGGAAACTCTGCAAAATAAATTTTTTCTTACCCTTCCTTGCAAAGTAAATGCATACTAGCACATTATGTGACACTTACCAGCAAATGAAGCCCGTGTTATCCTTGCTAGAGGGTGCATCCATCTTCGCCTGTATTCCTTCCGGGGCCGCGGACTCCAGCTGTGTGACTGGCCGGAGCCGCCACTCCTGCGCATGCGCATGGGAGCCGCCAGTCACGACACTGACTGCTGAAGAAACGGCACGGGCGGCCGTTGCTTCAGAGCTAATGCGACATCATCAGCACAGTATTTAGTATATATCTCCTAAACAGCGCACGTTTAGGAGATATTTAAAGTACCTATAGGTAAGCCTTATTCTAAACTTACCTATAGATACAAACATTAGAGGGAGGTTTACAACCTCTTCAAGTACTATGTGTTTTTATTCCCTGAGAGATAAAAGTCCCAGACAGTTCGCAAGTTAAAACTTTTGGTTTCCCTGATTACATCATATAACCGGTTTGCAGGTCAGAGTCTCAAAGCACAGAAGTCAGGCAACGTGCCTTATCACGCCTCTGCATTTTTTTTTTTTTTTACTACAGGATTACTAAAAGCATGTTTCGCTTTAAAATAAGGGCTCGTCCGGGATTTGAACCCGGGACCTCTCGCACCCTAAGCGAGAATCATACCCCTAGACCAACGAGCCAGCTGGGGTCAACATGTCATGTCAGAACACCTTGGACATGAGGTCACTTTTCCCAAGTCCTCATAGTTGTCTGTTCAAAAGGAATTTTAACTAGTTCAGATCTTTGGATGTACATAGTATGTCTAGAGGGTTAAGCACAAGCAATAGCAGCCATCGATATATGCTTGTTTTTATCAGCTGTAAAGTGAAAGTGATCCCACAACTGTATAGCCACCAATCATTTTTAAGCTGCAGGTGGCATGGTCCCACCCAGCCACTCTTGCCCTGCATGGTTCCCTGGCTCTCCCGCTCTCCCTGGGAGCCTGGGACCACATCATTGGGCTTCCACAGACGGAAGGAGACCAAAGAACAACCAGTCTTCGATCTCCTCTGCCCGAAATAATTAGAAGGTGACAAGTTCATCACTTCCAGTTTCATAGCTGTCATTATATGGCTGATACAGCCCTAAAAGCATATAACCGAGCAGATCTCTGCTTGGTTACATGTATTGGAGGGCAGGGAAGACATTGGGGTTTATTAGACCCAAAGTGCCTCCACAAAAGAGTACCTGACACCTGCTCTTTGTTATCACACGGGGGGTTTGTTAACCCCTTGTGATAGCAATGAAGTTAAATAAAAAATAAAATAAAAAAAAATGTAAAAAATATAATTATAATAAAATGTATTTAAAAAAAATGTAATGCCTATTATCTTGCACGCATTCACAAAAGCATTCGTAAACCTAGGGTGCACATGTGTACGTAAACCGCGATAGCATCGCTCATGTGAGGCATCCCTGTGAACGTTGGAGTGAGAGCCATAATTAATGTGCCAGAGCTCAAAGTTAATGCAAGCTGTAAAGGCTTTAAATCGTCGCCTATGGAGATTTTTGGGTACCACAGATGCACGCAATTTTAAGACTTGTTTGGTATCTATTGACTTGGCACAACCCCATCTTTTATATTTTACCCAAAATGGGTATAATATTGTGTTTCTGTGCACTAAATCTCATTTTATTATATTTTAGCCTGAAAATATACATTTGCTAAACAGTTGAACAAATATCGTGTAACAAAAAAAAAAAATTGCAGCTACTATCTTTTTTTATTCTAGAGGTCCTCTGCTTTCAGAAAATATATAATGTTCTGTGAGTTTTAAATAATTTTAGGGCCAAAAATGCAGATTTTTACATGTGTGCAAAGAATGAAGAAATTCCTGTAGAGGCGAAGTGGTGAAAATCGTTTATGACTGACGGAATTTCCGAACACTCCTTATACTCTATGCTTAGCTACCTTTTACTAGTAAACAGAGTAGCCTTGGGATGTTAAACAAACAAACAGTGGTAAAGCATATGTCATATGCAGTCCAGCATACAAAGTGCAGGAGTATGTACCGCAAAACCCATTGTACAGAGTACAGCATTAATGAGAAGTACCATACATCACATACTCTTATGCCCCGTACACACGGTCGGACTTTGTTCGGACATTCCGACAACAAAATCCTAGGATTTTTTCAGACGGATGTTGGCTCAAACTTGTCTTGCATACACACGATCACACAAAGTTGTCGGAAAATCCGATCGTTCTGAACGCGGTGACGTAAAACACGTACGTCGGGACTATAAACGGGGCAGTGGCCAATAGCTTTCATCTCTTTATTTATTCTGAGCATGCGTGGCACTTTGTCCGTCGGATTTGTGTACACACGATCGGAATTTCCGACAACGGATTTTGTTGTCGGAAAATTTTATATCCTGCTCTCAAACTTTGTGTGTCGCAAAATCCGATGGAAAATGTATGATGGAGCCTACACACGGTAGGAATTTCCGACAACAAGGTCCTATCACACATTTTCCGTCGGAAAATCCGACCGTGTGTACAGGGCATCAGTGTTAAGCTGCCATAGCTGGGTACACACTATTAAAAAATTGGGCGAACGATTGTCCAGTTTTCCTCAATGTTTTATGGCAAATCGAACCCGATGATGGTGCTAATTGTATGAAAATTCTCGAATGACAAATGTTTTTTTCTATTTGATGTAGAAATGTAGCATAGATTATCGTTGTTTATTGTTTCTTATCATGTGCAGTCTTTTGTATCCGATTTTTCTTGTGTGAAAACAGTACACATTAATTGAAAATTGTTATTTCTGAATTGCTAGTCTGAATCGAATGTCGAAAGTTGTGTGCACACTATAAGAAAATTAAAGGATCGTCCCTCGTACAGAATTTTTCTTCTAATTTTCTTATAGTGTGTACCCAGCTTAACTTTTTAGTGCAAATGTTCCTATAAAAAATCTCATCAGTACATTTCATAGTGTCAACAGAGACTTGACGAACGTCATTGAAGAGTACTTCAAAATGTATATAGCTTTTACCATTCGATTTTGGAATGAATGGAATTTCACAAATAACCACATACACCAGTGGTTCTCAACCTAGTGGTCGAATGACGATTTGCCAGGGGTCACCGAATCCTGGGCCGTTCCTGAAGCCCTCGCTGCTGTCCCTGCCTTTTAGCAGGTGCCCAGCTGGGCTGTTCCTGGAGCCCGCGGCCGTCCACTCAGCCTTTTCACAGCTACCTATTTAGGTAACGGCATGGCTGGGGGGTAGAGACTAGAGGTCAGCTGACTGGTGAGGAATGTGAAGTGGGAAGGGCTGGAGGAGACCCTATCTCCTGATTTCGGCATTGGTGTCACTGCTATGAGACACCACAATGTCTGAGACACAGTGAAACCAGAGACACAGTGAATAACACTACCTGTGATTATAGTTGCCATAAAAGTCCCCACTACAGTTCTCAGATCAGCAGATGACCCTGATCAAGAGCACCTAAGTTGGCTGATCAGAACTCCCCCCAGCACTGCCACTCATCCCAGAAGGAATAAAAACAGAGAATACATAGAAGTGAGAGAAAAAGAGGGGGAGGAAAAAAGAAAAAGGAGAGAAACAATATGTCAGGGCTGGGCTCAGCCCTTCCTTCTCTGAGCTGGTCGCTCAGCTGTCGGCTAATTGCCAGCTCCTTTCTCTCCACAGTGACTGAGCTGTTGATGTTCTGCTTGTCAGTCCTGGCTACTTAAAGCCGTCCAGCTCACTTAATCTCTGCCTTCGCCTTTGGTCACATCTCAGAGACTTTCTCCTGCATTCCTGTTGAAAACTTGCTCAGCTGATGTCCCTTCTGGCTCCTGATCCTGCTTGCTGTACTATTACGTTGATCTCTGGCTCTCTGACATTGGCATTGGCTGACTACCCGATCTGGTTACTGAACTCTGGCTATGTATTGACTACGCTTAATCTGTTTATCTTTTTTTATTACTAAACAAGTGTGAATAACTGTACTTCTGTCTCGGTCTGATTCATCGTTCCTGACAGAATAAGAAAAAGAACAAGAAAGACGGCTAGAGAGAGGGATGGGGAAAAAACAAGAAATTAGCTTAGAGAGGGATAAAAGGGAAAGAAAGGAGAACAAAGAGAAAGAGTGGTACATCCTAAAATTTACCATAAGGGGTTTTAATACTGTACGAGTGGAAGGGACTCAGGGAGCGCTAAATTTCCGTGGGTTATGGGTGCAAATTACTTGCCTTGCGTGCTGACAACCCACGAAAATAATTTTACTGTTAGGGGTCCCCACAACTTGGGAAATTTTATCAAGTGGTCACGACACTAGAGGGTTGAGAACCATTGACATACACTGTTAGAAGTTTGTTTTTTGAAGAACATGTTTCATCTTGCTCCTTCTACTTTTCTCCTCACTATGGCCAAAAACAAACATCAATTTGACACCACCAACCATTAGAAGATCAAATTAATGTTTTGAAAATGAACATTTTCTAATGGAATTCTACTAGTGCATTGCAAGCTTTAGGTTTAGTGTACTTTACCGAGGGGGCTTACAGACTTGAAACAAAAAAGCTAATCATTATGATTATTAATGTGCATTATGATGTCTTGTTTTACAGGTGACCGCAAATTGTCGAATTTTGGGAAAATGTGGGCTTTTGTCTTTTTCATCATTGGACTGTTGGCCATTATTCCTTGCCTGTTGACTAGCAGACTAGGTAACAGCTTACCAGATTAAGGAGCAAAACTGCATTATCAGAAAGTGTGGACAGCAAAGGACCTCATCCCAAATGTGATTTTCTTTTTTTTTTAAATGTGAACTAGACAATTGATATTTAATTAAGGAACTTAATTTTGCACAATTCCCCATGCACAACCAATTTCAAGTTTTTAAAAAATACTTTCATATATATATATATATATATATATATATATATATATATATATATATATATATATATATATATATATATGAGGTAGATTGGCCTCACACTCCACTGCAATCGCCAATTCCTTTATTGAAGAAGTTAAAACCTCAAGATAAAAACATCAAGAGCGCAGACAAGAGGGTTGACGTATTTCACGCAAACCAGTGCAAAGTCCTTTGTTATGATTAACCACCTCAATACAGTGCATTTTCGCCCCCTTCCTGCCCAAGCCATTTTTCAGCTTTCAGCCCTGTCGCACTTTGAATGACAATTTCGCGGTCATACAACACTCGACCCAAATGAAATTGTTATCATTTTTTCCCCACAAATAGAGCTTTCTTTTAGTGGTATTTGATCACCTCTGCAGTTTTTATTTTTTGTGCTATAAACAAAAGAAAAGTGACAAGTTTTAAAAAAAACACAATAATTTTTACCTTTTGCGATAATAAATATCCATTTTTTTTTCTTTAAAACAAATTTTTTCTCAGTTTAGGCCGATATGTACTCTTGTACATATTTTTGGTAAAAAAAAATCGCAATAAGCGTATATAGATTGGTTTGCGCAAAAGTTATAGCGTCTACAAAATAGGGGATAGTTTTATAACATTTTAATTTTTTTTTATTTTATTTTTTTACTAGTAATGGCGGCGATCTGCGATTTTTATCGTGACTGCGATATTGCGGCGGACACATTGGACACTATTGACACATATTTGGGACCATTCACATTTATACAGCGATCCGCGCTATAAAAATGCATTGAATACTGTATAAATGTGACAGGCAGTGAAGGGGTTAACACTGGGTGGTAATCGAGGGGTTAACTGTGTTGCTAGGGGAGTGATTCTAACTGTAGGGGGCGGGGACTCACTAGGGGAGGAGACCGATCGGTGTTCCTCTGTACTGGGAACACACCATCGGTCTCCTCTCCTCTGACAGGACCGTGGATCTGTGCGTTTACACACACAGATCCACGGTCCTGCTGTGTTACCAATAATCGTGGGTGCCCGGCGGCACGCGCACCGGGTGCCTAGTGACACGGCGGGCTCGCGCGATCGCCGGCGGCGGCGTGCGCCCCCTGGTGGCCTAGGAAAGCGAGGACGTCATATGACGCCCTCCCGCAACGAGAGCTGCGCCGCCTGGCCGTCAATTGACAGCCGGCGGTCGGCAAGCAGTGAAGCACTGGTGTGCTTGAAACCAGTGATGTTTTTATTATTATTATTATACAGGATTTATATAACGCCAACAGTTTGCGCAGCGCTTTACAACAAGGGGCAGACAGTACACTTACAATACAAATCAATACAGGAGGGATCAGAGGGCCCTGCTCGTTAGAGCTTACAATCTAGAAGGGAGGGTCAAGTGGAGACAAAAAGGTAATAACCGTGGGGGATGAGCTGATGGAGAAAAAAAAAAAAAGAAAGTACAGTTGTTAGGTGTGGGTAGGATAGGCTTCTCTGAAGAGAAGGGTTTTCAGGGATCTTCTGAAAGCTAATAAAGTAGGAGATAAGCGGACAGATTGGGGTAAGGAGTTCCATAGGATTGGAGAGGCTTTGGAAAAGGCCTGGAGGCGAGCATGGGTGGAGGTGACAAGGGAGCTAGAGAGCAGGAGGTCTTGAGAGGAACGAAGAGAGCGAGTAGGTTGGTATTTAGAGACCAAGCTAGTGATGTAGCTGGGGGCGAAATTGTGGATGGCTTTGTACGTAGTTGTTAGAATTTTGAATTTAATTCTTTGGCCGAGCGGAAGCCAGTGGAGGGATTGACAGAGAGGAGTGGCAGACACAGAGCGATTGGTAAGGTGGATGAGTCTGGCAGCGGCATTCATAATGGATTGAAGAGGTGATAGACTATGTAGTGGTAAGCGAATAAGAAGGGAGTTGCAGTAGTCAAGGCGAGAGATGACCAGCGAGTGAATTAAGAGCTTTGTTGTGTCATTGGTTAGAAAGGGGCGTATTTTGGAGATGTTGCGGAGGTTGAGGCGGCAGGATTTGGACAGTGATTGGATGTGTTGCTTGAAGGAGAGTTCAGAGTCTAGGACTACACCTAGAACCTTGGCATGTGGGGATGGGCTTATAGTTGTGCCATCGATTTTGACAGAGAGATCAGGGGAAGAGGCATAGGGGGGAGGAAAAATTAGAAGTTCGGTTTTGGCTAGATTGAGTTTAAGGAAGTGGTGAGACATCCAGACTGATATATCTGAGAGTAATTTACTGATACGTGAGCAGACAGAGGGAGTGAGCTGAGGGGTAGAGAAATAGATTTGGGTGTCATCAGCGTAGAGGTGGTATTGGAAGCCATGGGAGGCTATCAGTTGACCCAGGGAGGCAGTGTAGATTGAAAATAGTAGAGGTCCAAGAACAGAACCCTGAGGGACCCCGACAGAGAAAGGAAGAGGAGAGGAGGAAGTAGAGTTATAAGAAACGCTAAAGGTGCGGTTGGATAAGTAGGAACCAGCGAAGTGTACAGTCACGGAGACCAAAGGCGTGTAGTTTTTTGAGGAGGAGGGGGTGGTCAACCGTATCAAAGGCAGCAGAGAGGTCCAGAAGTAGGAGTACAGAATAGTGTCGATTGGTTTTGGCCGTTAGTAGATCGTTTGTTAGTTTTAGGAGAGCAGTTTCTGTGGAGTGTTGAGGACGAAATCCAGACTGAAGGGGATCGAGAAGGCCATTATCAGCGAGGTGGACGCTCAGTCGGTGGTAGACCAGACATTCGAGGAGTTTGGATAAGAAGGGGAGCAAGGAGATGGGGCGTAGGTTGTTAAGATTGGATGGGTCCAGTGAGGGCTTTTTAAGTATGGGTCTGACAAGTGCATGTTTTAGAGAGTTAGGGAAGATGCCAGAAGAGAGGGAGAGATTGAAGATGTGGGTTAGAGAGTGTAGTATAGGGCCAGAGGGTGAACGTAGCATTTGTGAGGGAACAGGATCCAGAGGGCAGGTGGTAAGGTGGACATTAGCAAGTAGTTTAGCAACTTCGTCTGTAGTGGTGGGGTTGAAAGAGGGAAATAATGATTGTGCCTGTGGGCATGAAGTGTAAAGCGTGGAGGGTGTTGGCACAGTAGAGATCTCAGCGCGAATAGTATCAATCTTCTGTTTGAAGTGATTGGCGATCTCCTGTGCAGTGAGTGAGTTGGCGGGTGGAGGCGGTGGAGGACGAAGTAGAGAGTTGAAGGTGGAGAAGAGTTGACGGGGACAGGATGATACGTTGCTAATGAGAGTGGTAAAATAGGTCTGCTTGGCAGAGAGGAGGCTGGAGTTGTATTTTTGGAGGGCAGATTTATATTGGTAGAAATCTCTCTGGGACTTAGTCTTACGCCACAGGCGCTCCAGAGCACGACTACGTTTTTTCAGACTTCTAGTATCATCTGTTTGCCAAGGTTGAAGGGGTCTGGGCTTGATTCTGTGTGTAGTGATGGGGGCAAGTGAGTTCCGTGAGGCTAGAAGTGAAGCGTTGTACACAGAAGTGGCTAGGTTGGTGCAGGATAGGGGTGAGATTTTGTCATAGAGGTTGTTGATAGCAGGGTATGAGATGACGTAGGTTTCTGCGGGTAACTTTAAGGTGGTTGGAGGGAGAGGAGGTGAAGGAGAGGGAGAGAGTGAAACTAATAAGTTGGTGATCAGAGAGAGGGGATGGATAGTTAGAGAGGTTGCATGGAGTGCAAAAGTGAGAGAACACGAGGTCAAGGATATTGCCTTCTGAGTGAGTAGGAGCATGTATCCACTGCTTCAGGTCAAAGGAGGATGTTAGGCTGAGAAGTTTGGAAGTGGAAGGAGTGTTAGTGTTGAAGTCCCTGAGAATGATAGTGGGGATTTCAGAAGAGGGAGGTGGCTGAAGTACCTGAAAGGTGCTATGTGGGGCTAGAAGGATTCTGACACCTCCTCCCTCCCCCAGAGAAGACCACCATGGGATAGGGCAGCAGAAGATGCAGTGTCGGATTCGTGGAGCCAGGTTTCGGTAATGGCGAGGAGGTTAAATGAGTTGGCAATAAAGAGGTCATGGAGAAAGGTGAGCTTGTTGCAGACAGAGCGCGAGTTCCAAAGGGCACAAGAGAAAGGGAGTCTGGATTTGGGAAGAATAGAAATGGGAATTAAATTGTGTTGATTGTGGCGGCTGCTGCCAGAGGGTGCAGGGTGATGGGTGCATGGGGTAGAGTTAAATGATGGAGGCCCAGGGTTTGGGGATATATCTCCAGAGGTTAGGAGAAGCAAGAGGGTGAGGGAGGTAATATGGGAGTGGGATTTATATGAAGTGACATGCCCCAGGGTCTTGGAGATTTTTAATGTATGTGGATTTAGAATTAGCAGGAGTTGGTGGGTGCAGTAATAAGGACAGGACAAGAGTGAGGGTGATATATATATGCTGTTGGGGGGGAGAAGAGGGGTGAAGGAGAGATAGTTTTAGGATGGAGGACAGAGTTGTCAAAAGCAGTAGTAGAGAAAGCATGTTCCAAGGAAAAAGTTAAAGGAATAAACAAGTTCACCTGATGTCTGTGTGCTGGTTTTCAAAGTGTTTATCTTGTGTCCTTTTGCTTTGTGCCTTCGCTGAAGTGCAGAGTCAGAAGTGCATTTCACTTGTAGAAATCGCCACTTTGAGAAAGAGCCAAGTTGCAAATGTGTCCCCCCTGCAAATGCTTCCCCCAAGAGAAGCTTAAATATTTACTGATAGGGGTAGGGTGTGGGCGGATTTCAATTAGCAATCAAGAGGTTATAAAGCTTGGCTGGTTAATAGGGCAAAATTCTTAAGTCACAAACAGACTAGCAAGAGGGCACTAAAGTTAAGAGAGCCATAACTTTGGGTAAGACAAGGGAGATAATAAAGCATTGTAATGTAGAAAGGTCTACAGACAGTTAAGTAAACATAACATACCAGCATTATTAGAGACACATAAGAAAAAAAAAAAAAAGATAGCAGTGTTTCAGTTTTTGGCTGGAGTTGTAGCAGTAGGAGCATACCAGAGTTAAGAGACATAGGAGACAGATTTCACTAATGCAATTCTGGTTGGAGTTGTAGCAGTAGGAGCATACCAGAGTTAAATCAGATAAAATCAGAGTTTTTATCTTTAGTTTTTGAATTATTTCAATAGAAGAGGCGAGCTGGGCAAGCACCTTTAACTGTGGATGTAACACGGGGGTACAATACGCTCACACCTGAAGCGGTGCTCTGCTTTTCATAAACTGGTAAAAATTTATGCTAACAAAAATAAGTCTTGTAAAGAGCTGCAACCGCCTATAGGCTTTCATTGTACATGCATGCGTCTTAGCTCTGAGTTATTCTGCCATTTCTGAATCCATTCCAAGAGTCCTCTGCAATTCTGGATGAAGATTAAGGGGATAGACTCAGGTATAGATGATCCATATATTTAGTTTTATTGAAATGTATTTATTTGATATGTTAGGTTGTATATGTTGTTTGGTTTTGTTAATTTGTGATGGTATAATGCCAATATGATGTCACTGGGAGTGGGGAAGCATTAGTTGCTATAGGTTGCCGTTTTCTGTTTATGTTGTAAGTATTAGATTGTTATTTGTTGCTAAATCACCCAGATGAAGGTAACCTATGTGACATTATAGGGTGTATTTATAAAAAATGTGCATAGTTGTTCGTCCTTTGCAACTGCATGTAAATTTATTCTGTGCGAATGGAGTAAAATTGAATGTTCTCCGGCTATATTATCTGCGGATAAACATACATATAGGGAAAATGAATAGGGAAGATAATGCATTATGGTCACTAGATGAAGCTGGGGAACACACTTCTTTCTATGATCCTCAGCTCCAACTAGTGGTCATAGTCTGGTATTTTCCCCGTTCTCATTCAATCTGCAAAGAATATAGTCAAACAAAGGGAAACACCTGGAAACTCCGTAAATCCTAATTTTCGTTATTGTTGCGGATAGAACATGGATGCACATGTGTGGCGCGTATGCAGTTGGGCCCAATCTCCCAGCCACATCAAATATTGGTTATGTGACTTTCTGTAAAAAAAAAATATTGGTTATGTGGGTGGCAAGAGGTTAATATAACGCTTTTTGTAGATGCTATTATTATTATTTTTTTACAGATAGTAATTATGTATAAATGTAGATTGTGAATTTTATATATATATAAATTATGTATAAATTTAGATATGAAAAAAAAAATGTAAACATTTTAAAAATTGTAATTTGTACTTTTTTATTTCATTTTTAATATTTTTCAATAAAACATCTGCTAAGCTGATTTTAATAGATGCTGCTTGATTAAAAAGGAGTTGTAAGTTTACTTAATCACAGTTATTAAATTGGAGGTCAGCTTGAGGGTATATTGTTCTTACAATTAAGCACTTTGTGTGAGCCACATCTTTGTTCCCTTGTGGATGTCTGTTTACCTGTGCATACCGTTTCCCACAAAAAGCCAACGGTGAAGCAAGAGAATGAAGTGGTTTCATTACACTGGAGTTTTGCTGTATATGTCAGGTCCAGGTAAAGTATGAAAGCTGCAATTTCTCAGACTTTGGGGTATGTAGAACTGTCTCTCTTGAGGCAGCAAAGTCTTTGATGTCTCAATGATGGCCATCTTATTTAATTACTAACATTATCTGGTGACCCACAATTTCTTCCTTTTCATCGGCTAGTATCACCCCCAAAGATGTGAAGCTTTTATGGGGACTCAGGTTTTCCCCCTCCCTCGCTTATGGGTCGTTGGGAGAAGTTCAGCATCTTTGGAGGTAATATTCCCTACCAGTTTTTTTTTTTAATTTGGTTTGGGAGATATATGAACAATTTATTATTTATTTGTAAAGGCCATTTGTGTAGGAGATGTCTGGGTTCATTAATTATTTCAGTATAACAAGAAGAACCGTCAAACAGTGACCAATATAAAATTTCATTTTTGAATCTCATCTTAGTTGATGTTCTCCAGTACCTACAGAAAACTACTTCAGGGAACTCCAGGAAGAACATTGTCAGTTATTGGTTATACGCGATGGATGATCGACAGGGCCAATCATATTGTGAGAAAAAAAATCGTTCCCTCCATTTTTTGAATTGGGAGATATATTGATGATTTATTTATTTGTATTTATTTGTAAAGGCCATGTGGAGGAGGTGTCTGCCCAGATTATTTAAATAGTGGATTATTGAAATATATATTGACGAACATTCGAACAGAGACCATTTTAAAACTAAGTTTTTGGAACTCACTATAGTAAGTGTTGTTCTCTAGTACCTACAGAAAGCCACGGTAGGGACCTCCATACTTCAGGCAGAAAGTTGCCTCTCTGCACATTGCACTAAAGCTATAACTATAGAAGAGCTTACCCACCTTAAACAAAATTGTACAGATGAAAAAACTTGCAATATGGAGAGTAAATAGGCCATAGAACGATTATCAGTTAGAGCAGGGATGTGCAACTAGCGGACCTCCAGCTGTTGCAGAACTACAAGTCCCATGAGGCATAGCAAGACTCTGACAGCCACAAGCATGACACCCAGAGGCAGAGTTGGAGGTTATCCAAGCTGGATGATTGACAGGGACATTCATATGTTTGATTTTTCTACCTGCTACAGTCGAGAGTAGATATTGGAAACATTAAAAAAATCGATTATACCAATTTTGATTTTGAATGCTTCATACCATAAGATGTGGTTGCAGGTGTATTAGTAGGAAAGGACCTACTTGAGGTACAACCATGCCCCCTAGTCTCTTAAAAAAAGTAGATGCTTGGGTTACAAACCAGTGGAGGGCTCTGTAGCTCTCGTCCAACCACATCTCTGCCTGGTGCAGCCTGCTGAAAAATAAGCTGTCCAGTCCTTGTGTGGCTGTTCCCCCTTTAACATCACTCGCACTTCATACTGTGACAAGTACCTTTCCTGGATGGAGGGGACAATTTTCCCCAGTAGCGCTTCTCATGGGCTAGCACTTCCTTCTGTTGCTGGTGGACAGAGCCATATCATCCTAGGAGGACCTGTGCTGACACTGTTCCCTTGTGCTGTATCTGCATCTTTCGCAGCCTCCTTCCGAATTCCCCTTGATGGTGGTTGGTATCTGTACCGCTCCTCTTCTGCTATCTTCTGACCTCAGATCCCGGTGTTGGTTTGGATGTCCCAGATTGCAGGAAGCATCCCACTGCTACCACCAAATGCGACAGATCTACTTGGGCACCCCGTCACTCTGCCAGAAAGTGCCTCCTGCCCTTCAAGCAGACCAGGAGCTAATACCAGCTCTTTTTTCCCCAAGCTTCGTACACAGACAAGATGTAGAGATAGAACCAAAGGAATGACTGTTTATTGAACAGAACTACAGGTTTTTATTAACTTCCAAAAGTAGGTCAGTCACCACATGAACAATAAAACCAAATATTTACCCAAACCATCACACAATGGTGTGGAGTTAACACAAGGCTAATCCCATCATGTAGGATCCTCCAAGAGTTAGCCAAATTAGCCAACAGACAGAAACAATAGGTGACTCAATTAACAGCATTAACAATGGGAATGCACACCTAGGAGAGACACAAACGCTTGTATTCTGTCAACTAGACAAGTCATCAGAAAACAAGCAATGTTCCAGCAGTCGGATAAAGTGGAATTAATTTATTTTCATAAATTTCTTGAGGAATCTTGTTGATAAATGTTTCTGTCTCAAGTGAAGGAGCCTCTCCAACCCAGTCTGCAGGAGGGCCACCATATTCCCTCTGACCATTACTCTGTACAAGATTAATATTACACCTTTTAATCCACTCTAGAAAGGAAGCATTATTGTCCTTATTCAGAGAATTAATCCAAACCATGCTCTCAGCGTTCATTACATTGTCCATCATTATGGAATGATTTACTCTCTCCATGGGCCATAATCAGTAGGTAGGAGGCTTGCCCATTGTCCTCTCCAAAAGCCCCTGCCCTGGTTGGGTCTGTCACACCACCCCATGTGAATGAGTAAAGGGTAGTATGACCTGCCTGCGTTGCATAGAGAGGCACAGAGACCCAGTGGTGATGTCACCCTGTCTAAAATAAGGTATCCTCTGATTCCTCCTGTATTGAATTGTATTGTAATTGTACTGTTTGCCCTAACATTGTAAAACGCTGAGCAAACAATTGGCGCTATATAAATCTTGTATAATAGTAAAAATTACTAAATTTGAAGCAGACATTGAAAGCATTTATTCCATTCACAGTTGGAACACAGAGCTACAATGCACCACTGGCCGGTTAGCTCAGTTGGTTAGAGCGTGGTGCTAATAACGCCAAGGTCGCGGGTTCGATCCCCGTACGGGCCAAGTGCTTTTGTCCATTATAACAGCAGATGAGTCCCACAACCAACTAATAACCAATACTTAGCTTGTTTTTTCTTCAAGCTATTTATTAATTATCTGGAAGTTGGCTTTATTGAAAGAATAGATAGTATGACCTGTCGGTCACTGGATAGTGAATTCGTTGTTGGCAACCCTTTAGCTATGAAGACAAGAAAGATCAGGCCCCAGTTAGGAAAGTGAAACAAAGTCAGAGGGGTGCACAGAAAAGGGTATTCTGGCTAAGGAAAGTAATAAGGATCTGCATTCAAACAGGACCTTTAAATGGAGTACATGTCACCTTCCGCGACTGTATTTTCTCAGGCTGGAAGACCATTGATGCCATTGCATTTTTCAATATTCACATTTATATAATTAAAAATCTTTTGAGTTTCCCCATCCGCTTTGAAACTACAAAGTCCCATCATGCACGGCAGTAAACTGCTCTACGGTATTGTCTGTGCAAAATATTGGATTGTCATACACTGAGTCACCATTAGATGGCAACATTGCATCACTTTTCTGATCGTCCACACATGTATATATATATATATATATATATATATATATATATACATATATATATATATATATATATACATATATATATATATACACAGTACATGAGAACCAACCAGACTATACAGTATATGTGTGTCTGGGTGTGTGTATATACATATACTTTATGGGACAGTTAGCGTTAGTTTGATATATATATATATATATATATATATATACAGTAACTCACAAAAGTGAGTACACCCCTCACATTTTTGTAAATATTTTATTATATCTTTTCATGTGGCAACACTGAAGAAATGACACTTTGCTACAACAATGTAAAGTAGTGAGTGTACAGCATGTATAACAGTGTAAATTTGCTGTCCCTTCAAAATAACTCAACACACAGCCATTAGGCTAAGTTCACACCATTGCGAATTGGATGCGGGTTCACCGTATTCGATCCGCAATAGCAGGAGATTTTAACCGGCTGTCTATGGAGCCGGTTCACACATCTGCGCTGTAGTTCTGGTGCGAACTTGCACAGGAGCCCTGTGCGTCTTTTGCTCCATTTCAACAACAAAAGTGAGTACACCCCTAAGTGAAAATGTCCAAATTGGGCCCAATTAGCCATATTTCCTCCCTGGTGCCATGTGACTCGTTAGTGTTACAAGGCCTCAGGTGTGAATGGGGAGCAGGTGTGTTAAATTTGGTTTTATAGCTAGACATAGAGGTGGACAAATATCACACAATATTCATACTTGAAACATTATTCCTAGCACGTAAAGTGATAGCTCAGAGGTGGATGCAGAACGTACCCCCCGCGCTACAGATATGGAAAAACAGTTAATGACACCCTGCCATTAAAGAAACTGATCTACACACACAGGGGATCTGCACAAAAATATTCCAAGGTTTGGGACAGATGGTTGGAGGAAGGGGAAACCTGTGTATAATTGTTCCATACCCAGTGCAGTGTTCCCCTACACCTGTGGCACACATTGTTTATAGGTTGGATTAAATTGCCAACTGATTCATTGTACCTGCAAATATGTATGTGCACACCCTGTAACATTCTTGCATATTTGATTTTGCTGTCATAATATGTAACTGTCCTTCTATGACTATATGTGCCCGAATGACTTGTAAAATGTGCTTCATATCAATAAAGTCGTTTTTTTCCAAGTAAAAAAAAAATTGGTGTTATAGCTCTCACTCTCTCATACTGGTCACTGGAAGTTCAACATGGCACCTCATGGCAAAGAACTCTCTGAGGATCTGAAAAAAAAGAATTGTTGCTCTACATAAAAATGGTCTAGGCTATTAGAAGATTGCCAAGACCCTGAAACTGAGCTGCAGCACAGTGGCCAAGACCATACAGCGGTTTAACAGCACAGGTTCCACTCAGAAAAGGCCTCGCCATGGTCGACCAAAGAAATTGAGTGCACATGCTCAGCCTGCGTGGTGGCAAACAGGTGAGGTTTACAAAGAAAAGTGTGTCTTGCCTACAGTCAAGCATGGTGGTGGGAGTGTCATGGTCTGGGGCTGCATGAGTACTACCGGCACTGGGGAGCTACAGTTAATTGAGGAAACCATGAATGCCAACATGTACTGTGACATACTGAAGCAGAGCATGATCCCCTACCTTCGGAGACTGGGCAGCAGGGCAGTATTCCGACATGATAACGACCCCAAAAACACCTCCAAGACTGTCAGGGCTGGGCTCAGCACTTCCTTCTCTGAGCTGGCCACTCAGCTGTGGGCTAATTGCCAGCTCCACACTTACTCAGCTGTTGTTGATATCCTGCTCGTCAGTCCTGCCTACTTAAGCGTCCAGTCCAGAGGTTCTCTGCCTTTTCCTCGGTCAACATCACAAGAAACATCTCCTGCAGTACTGTTTAAAGACTGGCTTTGCTGACATCCCTTCTGGCTCCAGATCCTGCTTGCTGTTCCACTACATTGATCCCTGACTTCTGGCTTGGCTGACTATCCGTTCCGGTTACTGAACTTTGGCTATGTTTGACTACGTTTGTTCTTTTTACTTTTATTATTAAACAAGTGTGATTTAACTGTACTTCTGTCTCGGCCTGATTTCATGGTTTCTGTCAGTAGGCGAAGGCCATGAATTCAGTTAATCCACTTGTTGGTAATATTTTTTCCAGATTGAATGAACTGAATCACCGCATGGATCAATTCACCATGGCGTTACAAACGCTCCTGAGTCGCGCGGCTCACCTGGAATCTCCCACTGTGGCCGCCTATTTGGTACAACCTATGTAGCAGGCCAACCCTGCTGTTGTGCCAGTCTCTGTGCAGGCACCCGCCTCGGGTGTTACCTCTGTTAGAGGTATGTCTGGTTCTGCTACGCTTCCCCAGTGATTTGGGGGTGATCCAGTCCAATGCAGAGGGTTTCTCAACTAGGTTGAGATATACTTTGAGATGCTGCCCCAGGCGTTTCCCACCGACAGAAGCAAAGTAGGTTTTGTGATATCTTTGCTTTCTGAGAGAGCCTTGGCCTGGGCAAACCCTCTATGGGAGACGCAAAAACCTGTTGCCTTGAGCTACCCTGAGTTTGTAGCTTCGTTTAAAAGGGTATTCCGCACGCACCGCTTCTGCTGCCAAGTGCCTCATGTCCATCAAACGAGAACTGTACGAGAACTGTTGCTGATTACGCCATTGAATTCTGTACTCTGGCAGCAGAGGTTGCGTGGAACAATGAGGCCCTCGTGGCTGCTTTTTCTCATGGTCTCTTGGATACCATCAATGATGAGATAGCAGCCTGAGATCTACCCACAGAGCTGGAGAGGTTGATCACATTTGCCATCCTCATTGACTCCAGACTCAGAGAAAGACTCTCTTTTAAGGAGTGCTTGCAGAAGCCTCCTGTACGTTTGTCTCCGAGCTTTGCAGTCCCACCCTTGCCTCCCTCACCTCCCATGCCTCCTGGTTCCGAGTCGGTCAGTGAAGGTAATCCCACGCACTTGGGTTTCAGGCGTCTCTCAGGAGAACCTTTAGGAGGAGGGAAAGATTGTGCCTTTATTGTGGCCAGGCAGGTTATTTTTTGAAGTCTTGTCCTACCCGTCCAGGGGATGCCTGAACCTTGAGGTCCTGTCACGGACAGACCTTAGGTGGCATTGTCTCATCCCCAGTTATCCATAAGGATAAGCCCCTGCTTTCGGTTGCCCTTTCTTGGGCTGAGTCGTCCGACGAGATACAGGCTCTAATCGACTCTGGGGCTGCAGGCCTGTTCACTGATGCTGCCTTTGTATCGAAGCACTCGATTCCGCTGCAGCTGCGTGATACTCCACTTGCCATTGAAGCTCTTGACGGGAGACCTCTACAGCCTGCCCATGTGACTCATGAGACGGTTCCGTTGTCCATGGCCGTAGGGGCTCTGTCACGTACCTGGTGGGTTGTGAGCCTGAAGTGCAGAGAAGGACCTCCCTTACAGCTCCCACTCCTGTTCCTCTGGAATGGAGACAGAAGGCCAGGAGTGAGGAGTGGTATGGGTGCCTGGCAGGATCGACAGTCACCGGAAGTTCAGGAGTGGTGACACCCTCTGGGTCCCGAAGCTGAAGAGGACGCTGAATCGCAGAGAGGTCCCGGAGCCACAGCAGATAAGGAAGCAGGTAAGTAAGCAGGTAAGTAAGCAGGACTGGAACCAGGAACAAAGCAGCAGGTAGTAGCCTGGAACACTGGACTGGAACCTGGAACAAGGCAGCAGGTAGTAGCCTGGAACGCTGGACTGGAACCTGGAACAGGGCAGCAGGTAGTAGCCTGGAACGCTGGACTGGAACCTGGAACAAGGCAGCAGGTAGTAGCCTGGAACGCTGGACTGGAACCAGGAACAAGGCAGCAGGTAGTAGACTGGAACGCTGGGCTGGAACCAGGAACAAGCAGCAGGTAGTAGACTGGAATGCTGGACTGGAACCAGGAACAAGGCAGCAGGTAGTAGACTGGAACGCTGGACTGGAACCAGGAACAAGGCAGCAGGTAGTAGACTGGAACGCTGGATACAGGTGTCAGACTGAAGGGTGGTCAAACAAGCCAGAGGTCGGTATCGGTCGATCAGCAGAGGTACCAGGGACAACACAGAGGGATGGTCAGGCAAGCCAAGAGGGTCTGGTGCAGGCGGATAGCAGGATGGTCTAACAGGAAGCCGGGTCAGATAGCAGAGTACACAGGTCAGATCAGGTTAAGGCACACAGAACGCTGTAGAGCAGACAGAGGGGATGGAGTGTGACAGGCCGGTTTAAATAGCCCGCCTGGCACTAGCGGGAGTGCGCGCGCGCGTGCCCGTGCGTGACAGCACCCGTGAACGCGTGCGCATGCGCAGTGGAACCCGCGGCCGTGTCCCCCAGTTGGACAATGCCATGGCTGTGGCCTACGTCAATCACCAAGGGGGTCACCAAAGGTGGTACAGCTCAGAAGGAAGCATATTGCCCCAGGAGAACGTGGTGATCAGACATACTCCGACTCCTGCCAGATTCTCCGAGTGCCCTCCCAGATTGCCGCAATCTGGCTAAGCCCTTCTCAAAAACCACAGACAAGAAACTGCACAAGGTTCTAGACCACACATGACGAGGTGGCCGAGTGGTTAAGGCGATGGACTGCTAATCCATTGTGCTCTGCACCCATGGGTTCGAATCCCATCCTCGTCGGTAGTTTAGTTCATAATCCATGTAAACGTGCGTAACGTAAAGCATCTTATGGCACCATAGTCTTGAACACATAGAAAAAAAGACACAGTCACCCTAGACAATCTACCTACATTCTGTGCCCCTTTTCCACAGCTTATCTTCGGCCCTCTCCACAGTTCACCCCAATCCACAACACTCACCTCTGCACTCAATCACCCCCCCCCCCATCCATGGCTCTCACCTCTGCACCCAGCCACCCCTAAGCAGAGCTCTTCACATCCCTGACCCAACCTAGCTCCCGCTTTTGTACTCCCCTCTGTCCACAGCTTTAACCTCTGTGCATGCAACCCCCCCCCCTCTCCCCTTCACAGCTCCAGCCCCAGCCCCGGCATTCCTATTACACACAGCGCTCACTCCTGCACCCACTCTGCACTTGACTGGGTGGCAAAGGACTTGCCCCAAGTGAGGCGCTGTGGCTTAGTTGGTGAAAGCGCCTGTCTAGTAAACAGGAGATCCTGAGTTCAAATCTCAGCAGTGCCTGCCGTGGAGTCTTTCCATTTATGAAGTTTTCACTTTTGCGCAAGCTTAATGGCACCCTTGAGTCTCCCAAGCGTGGTAGGTTTCTAACCCAGTGCTAGACTGACGGAAGACCTTGCCTCCAAAGATTTGAAAAATTCTCACAAGAGGCTTGCCCCAAGTGAGGCGCTGTGGCTTAGTTGGTGAAAGCGCCTGTCTAGTAAACAGGAGATCCTGAGTTCAAATCTCAGCATTGCCTGCCATGGAGTCCTTCCATTTATAACGTTTTCAGTATTGCACGAGCTCCATGTCACCCCTCAGTCTCCCAAGCGTGGTAGATTACCAACCTAGTGCTGGACTCAAGGAAGACCTTGCCTCCAACAACTTGAAAAATTCTGCCTGTACATACCAGCCTATTAGGCTAAAGATCAGTCCTGGATGCCTATTTGAATGCAGGGGACTTGGTCTTTGGAGGGAGCACGACTTTCCATCAACATTCTGGAGCAGAGAACAATTCAGGCCTCCCTTCGATGTTGGATACCTCTTCTTCTGTGAGAAGCGCAGATGGGAATCCAGTTGGACAATGCCATGGCTGTGGCCTACGTCAATCACCAAGGGGGTCACCAAAGGTGGTACAGCTCAGAAGGAAGCATATTGCCCCAGGAGAACGTGGTGATCAGACATACTCCGACTCCTGCCAGATTCTCCGAGTGCCCTCCCAGATTGCCGCAATCTGGCTAAGCCCTTCTCAAAAACCACAGACAAGAAACTGCACAAGGTTCTAGACCACACATGACGAGGTGGCCGAGTGGTTAAGGCGATGGACTGCTAATCCATTGTGCTCTGCACGCATGGGTTCGAATCCCATCCTCGTCGGTAGTTTAGTTCATAATCCATGTAAACGTGCGTAACGTAAAGCATCTTATGGCACCATAGTCTTGAACACATAGAAAAAAAGACACAGTCACCCTAGACAATCTACCTACATTCTGTGCCCCTTTTCCACAGCTTATCTTCGGCCCTCTCCACAGTTCACCCCAATCCACAACACTCACCTCTGCACTCAATCACCCCCCCATCCATGGCTCTCACCTCTGCACCCAGCCACCCCTAACCAGAGCTCTTCACATCCCTGACCCAACCTAGCTCCCGCTTTTGTACTCCCCTCTGTCCACAGCTTTAACCTCTGTGCATGCAACCCCCCCCCTCTCCCCTTCACAGCTCCAGCCCCAGCCCCGGCATTCCTATTACACACAGCGCTCACTCCTGCACCCACTCTGCACTTGACTGGGTGGCAAAGGACTTGCCCCAAGTGAGGCGCTGTGGCTTAGTTGGTGAAAGCGCCTGTTTAGTAAACAGGAGATCCTGAGTTCAAATCTCAGCAGTGCCTGCCGTGGAGTCTTTCCATTTATGAAGTTTTCACTTTTGCGCAAGCTTAATGGCACCCTTGAGTCTCCCAAGCGTGGTAGGTTTCTAACCCAGTGCTAGACTGACGGAAGACCTTGCCTCCAAAGATTTGAAAAATTCTCACAAGAGGCTTGCCCCAAGTGAGGCGCTGTGGCTTAGTTGGTGAAAGCGCCTGTCTAGTAAACAGGAGATCCTGAGTTCAAATCTCAGCAGTGCCTGCCATGGAGTCCTTCCATTTATAACATTTTCAGTATTGCACGAGCTCCATGTCACCCCTCAGTCTCCCAAGCGTGGTAGATTACCAACCTAGTGCTGGACTCAAGGAAGACCTTGCCTCCAACAACTTGAACAATTCTGCCTGTACATACCAGCCTATTAGGCTAAAGATCAGTCCTGGATGCCTTTTTGAATGCAGGGGACTTGGTCTTTGGAGGGAGCACGACTTTCCATCAACATTCTGGAGCAGAGAACAATTCAGGCCTCCCTTCGATGTTGGATACCTCTTCTTCTGTGAGAAGCGCAGATGGGAATCCAGTTGGACAATGCCATGGCTGTGGCCTACGTCAATCACCAAGGGGGTCACCAAAGGTGGTACAGCTCAGAAGGAAGCATATTGCCCCAGGAGAACGTGGTGATCAGACATACTCCGACTCCTGCCAGATTCTCCGAGTGCCCTCCCAGATTGCCGCAATCTGGCTAAGCCCTTCTCAAAAACCACAGACAAGAAACTGCACAAGGTTCTAGACCACACATGACGAGGTGGCCGAGTGGTTAAGGCGATGGACTGCTAATCCATTGTGCTCTGCACGCATGGGTTCGAATCCCATCCTCGTCGGTAGTTTAGTTCATAATCCATGTAAACGTGCGTAACGTAAAGCATCTTATGGCACCATAGTCTTGAACACATAGAAAAAAAGACACAGTCACCCTAGACAATCTACCTACATTCTGTGCCCCTTTTCCACAGCTTATCTTCGGCCCTCTCCACAGTTCACCCCAATCCACAACACTCACCTCTGCACTCAATCACCCCCCCATCCATGGCTCTCACCTCTGCACCCAGCCACCCCTGACCCAACCTAGCTCCCGCTTTTGTACTCCCCTCTGTCCACAGCTTTAACCTCTGTGCATGCAACCCCCCCCCCCCTCTCCCCTTCACAGCTCCAGCCCCAGCCCCGGCATTCCTATTACACACAGCGCTCACTCCTGCACCCACTCTGCACTTGACTGGGTGGCAAAGGACTTGCCCCAAGTGAGGCGCTGTGGCTTAGTTGGTGAAAGCGCCTGTCTAGTAAACAGGAGATCCTGAGTTCAAATCTCAGCAGTGCCTGCCGTGGAGTCTTTCCATTTATGAAGTTTTCACTTTTGCGCAAGCTTAATGGCACCCTTGAGTCTCCCAAGCGTGGTAGGTTTCTAACCCAGTGCTAGACTGACGGAAGACCTTGCCTCCAAAGATTTGAAAAATTCTCACAAGAGGCTTGCCCCAAGTGAGGCGCTGTGGCTTAGTTGGTGAAAGCGCCTGTCTAGTAAACAGGAGATCCTGAGTTCAAATCTCAGCATTGCCTGCCATGGAGTCCTTCCATTTATAACGTTTTCAGTATTGCACGAGCTCCATGTCACCCCTCAGTCTCCCAAGCGTGGTAGATTACCAACCTAGTGCTGGACTCAAGGAAGACCTTGCCTCCAACAACTTGAAAAATTCTGCCTGTACATACCAGCCTATTAGGCTAAAGATCAGTCCTGGATGCCTTTTTGAATGCAGGGGACTTGGTCTTTGGAGGGAGCACGACTTTCCATCAACATTCTGGAGCAGAGAACAATTCAGGCCTCCCTTCGATGTTGGATACCTCTTCTTCTGTGAGAAGCGCAGATGGGAATCCAGTTGGACAATGCCATGGCTGTGGCCTACGTCAATCACCAAGGGGGTCACCAAAGGTGGTACAGCTCAGAAGGAAGCATATTGCCCCAGGAGAACGTGGTGATCAGACATACTCCGACTCCTGCCAGATTCTCCGAGTGCCCTCCCAGATTGCCGCAATCTGGCTAAGCCCTTCTCAAAAACCACAGACAAGAAACTGCACAAGGTTCTAGACCAAACATGACGAGGTGGCCGAGTGGTTAAGGCGATGGACTGCTAATCCATTGTGCTCTGCACGCATGGGTTCGAATCCCATCCTCGTCGGTAGTTTAGTTCATAATCCATGTAAACGTGCGTAACGTAAAGCATCTTATGGCACCATAGTCTTGAACACATAGAAAAAAAGACACAGTCACCCTAGACAATCTACCTACATTCTGTGCCCCTTTTCCACAGCTTATCTTCGGCCCTCTCCACAGTTCACCCCAATCCACAACACTCACCTCTGCACTCAATCACCCCCCCCATCCATGGCTCTCACCTCTGCACCCAGCCACCCCTAACCAGAGCTCTTCACATCCCTGACCCAACCTAGCTCCTGCTTTTGTACTCCCCTCTGTCCACAGCTTTAACCTCTGTGCATGCAACCCCCCCCCCCCCCTCTCCCCTTCACAGCTCCAGCCCCAGCCCCGGCATTCCTATTACACACAGCGCTCACTCCTGCACCCACTCTGCACTTGACTGGGTGGCAAAGGACTTGCCCCAAGTGAGGCGCTGTGGCTTAGTTGGTGAAAGCGCCTGTCTAGTAAACAGGAGATCCTGAGTTCAAATCTCAGCAGTGCCTGCCGTGGAGTCTTTCCATTTATGAAGTTTTCACTTTTGCGCAAGCTTAATGGCACCCTTGAGTCTCCCAAGCGTGGTAGGTTTCTAACCCAGTGCTAGACTGACGGAAGACCTTGCCTCCAAAGATTTGAAAAATTCTCACAAGAGGCTTGCCCCAAGTGAGGCGCTGTGGCTTAGTTGGTGAAAGCGCCTGTCTAGTAAACAGGAGATCCTGAGTTCAAATCTCAGCAGTGCCTGCCATGGAGTCCTTCCATTTATAACGTTTTCAGTATTGCACGAGCTCCATGTCACCCCTCAGTCTCCCAAGCGTGGTAGATTACCAACCTAGTGCTGGACTCAAGGAAGACCTTGCCTCCAACAACTTGAAAAATTCTGCCTGTACATACCAGCCTATTAGGCTAAAGATCAGTCCTGGATGCCTTTTTGAATGCAGGGGACTTGGTCTTTGGAGGGAGCACGACTTTCCATCAACATGGCTGTGGCCTACGTCAATCACCAAGGGGGTCACCAAAGGTGGTACAGCTCAGAAGGAAGCATATTGCCCCAGGAGAACGTGGTGATCAGACATACTCCGACTCCTGCCAGATTCTCCGAGTGCCCTCCCAGATTGCCGCAATCTGGCTAAGCCCTTCTCAAAAACCACAGACAAGAAACTGCACAAGGTTCTAGACCACACATGACGAGGTGGCCGAGTGGTTAAGGCGATGGACTGCTAATCCATTGTGCTCTGCACGCATGGGTTCGAATCCCATCCTCGTCGGTAGTTTAGTTCATAATCCATGTAAACGTGCGTAACGTAAAGCATCTTATGGCACCATAGTCTTGAACACATAGAAAAAAAGACACAGTCACCCTAGACAATCTACCTACATTCTGTGCCCCTTTTCCACAGCTTATCTTCGGCCCTCTCCACAGTTCACCCCAATCCACAACACTCACCTCTGCACTCAATCACCCCCCCATCCATGGCTCTCACCTCTGCACCCAGCCACCCCTAACCAGAGCTCTTCACATCCCTGACCCAACCTAGCTCCCGCGTTTGTACTCCCCTCTGTCCACAGCTTTAACCTCTGTGCATGCAACCCCCCCCCCCCCTCTCCCCTTCACAGCTCCAGCCCCGGCATTCCTATTACACACAGCGCTCACTCCTGCAGCCACTCTGCACTTGACTGGGTGGCAAAGTACTTGCCCCAAGTGAGGCGCTGTGGCTTAGTTGGTGAAAGCGCCTGTCTAGTAAACAGGAGATCCTGAGTTCAAATCTCAGCAGTGCCTGCCGTGGAGTCTTTCCATTTATGAAGTTTTCACTTTTGCGCAAGCTTAATGGCACCCTTGAGTCTCCCAAGCGTGGTAGGTTTCTAACCCAGTGCTAGACTGACGGAAGACCTTGCCTCCAAAGATTTGAAAAATTCTCACAAGAGGCTTGCCCCAAGTGAGGCGCTGTGGCTTAGTTGGTGAAAGCGCCTGTCTAGTAAACAGGAGATCCTGAGTTCAAATCTCAGCAGTGCCTGCCATGGAGTCCTTCCATTTATAACGTTTTCAGTATTGCACGAGCTCCATGTCACCCCTCAGTCTCCCAAGCGTGGTAGATTACCAACCTAGTGCTGGACTCAAGGAAGACCTTGCCTCCAACAACTTGAAAAATTCTGCCTGTACATACCAGCCTATTAGGCTAAAGATCAGTCCTGGATGCCTTTTTGAATGCAGGGGACTTGGTCTTTGGAGGGAGCACGACTTTCCATCAACATTCTGGAGCAGAGAACAATTCAGGCCTCCCTTCGATGTTGGATACCTCTTCTTCTGTGAGAAGCGCAGATGGGAATCCAGTTGGACAATGCCATG
Source organism: Lithobates clamitans (assembly GCA_037952925.1). Taxonomy (NCBI): domain Eukaryota; kingdom Metazoa; phylum Chordata; class Amphibia; order Anura; family Ranidae; genus Lithobates; species Lithobates clamitans. The sequence continues at coordinate 6,216 of JBBGZY010002758.1, read as the reverse complement.
GCTGTGGCCTACGTCAATCACCAAGGGGGTCACCAAAGGTGGTACAGCTCAGAAGGAAGCATATTGCCCCAGGAGAACGTGGTGATCAGACATACTCCGACTCTGCACTTGACTGGGTGGCAAAGGACTTGCCCCAAGTGAGGCGCTGTGGCTTAGTTGGTGAAAGCGCCTGTCTAGTAAACAGGAGATCCTGAGTTCAAATCTCAGCAGTGCCTGCCGTGGAGTCTTTCCATTTATGAAGTTTTCACTTTTGCGCAAGCTTAATGGCTCCCTTGAGTCTCCCAAGCGTGGTAGGTTTCTAACCCAGTGCTAGACTGACGGAAGACCTTGCCTCCAAAGATTTGAAAAATTCTCACAAGAGGCTTGCCCCAAGTGAGGCGCTGTGGCTTAGTTGGTGAAAGCGCCTGTCTAGTAAACAGGAGATCCTGAGTTCAAATCTCAGCAGTGCCTGCCATGGAGTCCTTCCATTTATAACGTTTTCAGTATTGCACGAGCTCCACGTCACCCCTCAGTCTCCCAAGCGTGGTAGATTACCAACCTAGTGCTGGACTCAAGGAAGACCTTGCCTCCAACAACTTGAAAAATTCTGCCTGTACATACCAGCCTATTAGGCTAAAGATCAGTCCTGGATGCCTTTTTGAATGCAGGGGACTTGGTCTTTGGAGGGAGCACGACTTTCCATCAACATTCTGGAGCAGAGAACAATTCAGGCCTCCCTTCGATGTTGGATACCTCTTCTTCTGTGAGAAGCGCAGATGGGAATCCAGTTGGACAATGCCATGGCTGTGGCCTACGTCAATCACCAAGGGGGTCACCAAAGGTGGTACAGCTCAGAAGGAAGCATATTGCCCCAGGAGAACGTGGTGATCAGACATACTCCGACTCCTGCCAGATTCTCCGAGTGCCCTCCCAGATTGCCGCAATCTGGCTAAGCCCTTCTCAAAAACCACAGACAAGAAACTGCACAAGGTTCTAGACCACACATGACGAGGTGGCCGAGGAGAACGTGGTGATCAGACATACTCCGACTCCTGCCAGATTCTCCGAGTGCCCTCCCAGATTGCCGCAATCTGGCTAAGCCCTTCTCAAAAACCACAGACAAGAAACTGCACAAGGTTCTAGACCACACATGACGAGGTGGCCGAGTGGTTAAGGCGATGGACTGCTAATCCATTGTGCTCTGCACGCATGGGTTCGAATCCCATCCTCGTCGGTAGTTTAGTTCATAATCCATGTAAACGTGCGTAACGTAAAGCATCTTATGGCACCATAGTCTTGAACACATAGAAAAAAAGACACAGTCACCCTAGACAATCTACCTACATTCTGTGCCCCTTTTCCACAGCTTATCTTCGGCCCACTCCACAGTTCACCCCAATCCACAACACTCACCTCTGCGCTCAATCACCCCCCCATCCATGGCTCTCACCTCTGCACCCAGCCACCCCTAACCAGAGCTCTTCACATCCCTGACCCAACCTAGCTCCCGCTTTTGTACTCCCCTCTGTCCACAGCTTTAACCTCTGTGCATGCAACCCCCCCCCCCCCCTCTCCCCTTCACAGCTCCAGCCCCAGCCCCGGCATTCCTATTACACACAGCGCTCACTCCTGCACCCACTCTGCACTTGACTGGGTGGCAAAGGACTTGCCCCAAGTGAGGCGCTGTGGCTTAGTTGGTGAAAGCGCCTGTCTAGTAAACAGGAGATCCTGAGTTCAAATCTCAGCAGTGCCTGCCGTGGAGTCTTTCCATTTATGAAGTTTTCACTTTTGCGCAAGCTTAATGGCACCCTTGAGTCTCCCAAGCGTGGTAGGTTTCTAACCCAGTGCTAGACTGACGGAAGACCTTGCCTCCAAAGATTTGAAAAATTCTCACAAGAGGCTTGCCCCAAGTGAGGCGCTGTGGCTTAGTTGGTGAAAGCGCCTGTCTAGTAAACAGGAGATCCTGAGTTCAAATCTCAGCAGTGCCTGCCATGGAGTCCTTCCATTTATAACGTTTTCAGTATTGCACGAGCTCCATGTCACCCCTCAGTCTCCCAAGCGTGGTAGATTACCAACCTAGTGCTGGACTCAAGGAAGACCTTGCCTCCAACAACTTGAAAAATTCTGCCTGTACATACCAGCCTATTAGGCTAAAGATCAGTCCTGGATGCCTTTTTGAATGCAGGGGACTTGGTCTTTGGAGGGAGCACGACTTTCCATCAACATTCTGGAGCAGAGAACAATTCAGGCCTCCCTTCGATGTTGGATACCTCTTCTTCTGTGAGAAGCGCAGATGGGAATCCAGTTGGACAATGCCATGGCTGTGGCCTACGTCAATCACCAAGGGGGTCACCAAAGGTGGTACAGCTCAGAAGGAAGCATATTGCCCCAGGAGAACGTGGTGATCAGACATACTCCGACTCTGCACTTGACTGGGTGGCAAAGGACTTGCCCCAAGTGAGGCGCTGTGGCTTAGTTGGTGAAAGCGCCTGCCTAGTAAACAGGAGATCCTGAGTTCAAATCTCAGCAGTGCCTGCCGTGGAGTCTTTCCATTTATGAAGTTTTCACTTTTGCGCAAGCTTAATGGCACCCTTGAGTCTCCCAAGCGTGGTAGGTTTCTAACCCAGTGCTAGACTGACGGAAGACCTTGCCTCCAAAGATTTGAAAAATTCTCACAAGAGGCTTGCCCCAAGTGAGGCGCTGTGGCTTAGTTGGTGAAAGCGCCTGTCTAGTAAACAGGAGATCCTGAGTTCAAATCTCAGCAGTGCCTGCCATGGAGTCCTTCCATTTATAACGTTTTCAGTATTGCACGAGCTCCATGTCACCCCTCAGTCTCCCAAGCGTGGTAGATTACCAACCTATTGCTGGACTCAAGGAAGACCTTGCCTCCAACAACTTGAAAAATTCTGCCTGTACATACCAGCCTATTAGGCTAAAGATCAGTCCTGGATGCCTTTTTGAATGCAGGGGACTTGGTCTTTGGAGGGAGCACGACTTTCCATCAACATTCTGGAGCAGAGAACAATTCAGGCCTCCCTTCGATGTTGGATACCTCTTCTTCTGTGAGAAGCGCAGATGGGAATCCAGTTGGACAATGCCATGGCTGTGGCCTACGTCAATCACCAAGGGGGTCACCAAAGGTGGTACAGCTCAGAAGGAAGCATATTGCCCCAGGAGAACGTGGTGATCAGACATACTCCGACTCCTGCCAGATTCTCCGAGTGCCCTCCCAGATTGCCGCAATCTGGCTAAGCCCTTCTCAAAAACCACAGACAAGAAACTGCACAAGGTTCTAGACCACACATGACGAGGTGGCCGAGGAGAACGTGGTGATCAGACATACTCCGACTCCTGCCAGATTCTCCGAGTGCCCTCCCAGATTGCCGCAATCTGGCTAAGCCCTTCTCAAAAACCACAGACAAGAAACTGCACAAGGTTCTAGACCACACATGACGAGGTGGCCGAGTGGTTAAGGCGATGGACTGCTAATCCATTGTGCTCTGCACGCATGGGTTCGAATCCCATCCTCGTCGGTAGTTTAGTTCATAATCCATGTAAACGTGCGTAACGTAAAGCATCTTATGGCACCATAGTCTTGAACACATAGAAAAAAAGACACAGTCACCCTAGACAATCTACCTACATTCTGTGCCCCTTTTCCACAGCTTATCTTCGGCCCTCTCCACAGTTCACCCCAATCCACAACACTCACCTCTGCACTCAATCACCCCCCCATCCATGGCTCTCACCTCTGCACCCAGCCACCCCTAACCAGAGCTCTTCACATCCCTGACCCAACCTAGCTCCCGCTTTTGTACTCCCCTCTGTCCACAGCTTTAACCTCTGTGCATGCAACCCCCCCCCCCCCTCCCCTTCACAGCTCCAGCCCCAGCCCCGGCATTCCTATTACACACAGCGCTCACTCCTGCACCCACTCTGCACTTGACTGGGTGGCAAAGGACTTGCCCCAAGTGAGGCGCTGTGGCTTAGTTGGTGAAAGCGCCTGTCTAGTAAACAGGAGATCCTGAGTTCAAATCTCAGCAGTGCCTGCCGTGGAGTCTTTCCATTTATGAAGTTTTCACTTTTGCGCAAGCTTAATGGCACCCTTGAGTCTCCCAAGCGTGGTAGGTTTCTAACCCAGTGCTAGACTGACGGAAGACCTTGCCTCCAAAGATTTGAAAAATTCTCACAAGAGGCTTGCCCCAAGTGAGGCACTGTGGCTTAGTTGGTGAAAGCGCCTGTCTAGTAAACAGGAGATCCTGAGTTCAAATCTCAGCAGTGCCTGCCGTGGAGTCTTTCCATTTATGAAGTTTTCACTTTTGCGCAAGCTTAATGGCACCCTTGAGTCTCCCAAGCGTGGTAGGTTTCTAACCCAGTGCTAGACTGACGGAAGACCTTGCCTCCAAAGATTTGAAAAATTCTCACAAGAGGCTTGCCCCAAGTGAGGCGCTGTGGCTTAGTTGGTGAAAGCGCCTGTCTAGTAAACAGGAGATCCTGAGTTCAAATCTCAGCAGTGCCTGCCATGGAGTCCTTCCATTTATAACGTTTTCAGTATTGCACGAGCTCCATGTCACCCCTCAGTCTCCCAAGCGTGGTAGATTACCAACCTAGTGCTGGACTCAAGGAAGACCTTGCCTCCAACAACTTGAAAAATTCTGCCTGTACATACCAGCCTATTAGGCTAAAGATCAGTCCTGGATGCCTTTTTGAATGCAGGGGACTTGGTCTTTGGAGGGAGCACGACTTTCCATCAACATTCTGGAGCAGAGAACAATTCAGGCCTCCCTTCGATGTTGGATACCTCTTCTTCTGTGAGAAGCGCAGATGGGAATCCAGTTGGACAATGCCATGGCTGTGGCCTACGTCAATCACCAAGGGGGTCACCAAAGGTGGTACAGCTCAGAAGGAAGCATATTGCCCCAGGAGAACGTGGTGATCAGACATACTCCGACTCTGCACTTGACTGGGTGGCAAAGGACTTGCCACAAGTGAGGCGCTGTGGCTTAGTTGGTGAAAGCGCCTGTCTAGTAAACAGGAGATCCTGAGTTCAAATCTCAGCAGTGCCTGCCGTGGAGTCTTTCCATTTATGAAGTTTTCACTTTTGCGCAAGCTTAATGGCACCCTTGAGTCTCCCAAGCGTGGTAGGTTTCTAACCCAGTGCTAGACTGACGGAAGACCTTGCCTCCAAAGATTTGAAAAATTCTCACAAGAGGCTTGCCCCAAGTGAGGCGCTGTGGCTTAGTTGGTGAAAGCGCCTGTCTAGTAAACAGGAGATCCTGAGTTCAAATCTCAGCAGTGCCTGCCATGGAGTCCTTCCATTTATAACGTTTTCAGTATTGCACGAGCTCCATGTCACCCCTCAGTCTCCCAAGCGTGGTAGATTACCAACCTAGTGCTGGACTCAAGGAAGACCTTGCCTCCAACAACTTGAAAAATTCTGCCTGTACATACCAGCCTATTAGGCTAAAGATCAGTCCTGGATGCCTTTTTGAATGCAGGGGACTTGGTCTTTGGAGGGAGCACGACTTTCCATCAACATTCTGGAGCAGAGAACAATTCAGGCCTCCCTTCGATGTTGGATACCTCTTCTTCTGTGAGAAGCGCAGATGGGAATCCAGTTGGACAATGCCATGGCTGTGGCCTACGTCAATCACCAAGGGGGTCACCAAAGGTGGTACAGCTCAGAAGGAAGCATATTGCCCCAGGAGAACGTGGTGATCAGACATACTCCGACTCCTGCCAGATTCTCCGAGTGCCCTCCCAGATTGCCGCAATCTGGCTAAGCCCTTCTCAAAAACCACAGACAAGAAACTGCACAAGGTTCTAGACCACACATGACGAGGTGGCCGAGGAGAACGTGGTGATCAGACATACTCCGACTCCTGCCAGATTCTCCGAGTGCCCTCCCAGATTGCCGCAATCTGGCTAAGCCCTTCTCAAAAACCACAGACAAGAAACTGCACAAGGTTCTAGACCACACATGACGAGGTGGCCGAGTGGTTAAGGCGATGGACTGCTAATCCATTGTGCTCTGCACGCATGGGTTCGAATCCCATCCTCGTCGGTAGTTTAGTTCATAATCCATGTAAACGTGCGTAACGTAAAGCATCTTATGGCACCATAGTCTTGAACACATAGAAAAAAAGACACAGTCACCCTAGACCAGTGTTTCTCAACTCCAGTCCTCAAGGCGCCCCAACAGGTCATGTTTTCAGGATTTCCATTATTTTGCACAGG
>JBBGZY010002757.1:40000-136705 GCA_037952925.1 Lithobates clamitans | reverse complement strand
GTGCCACATAGTCCTGCTGCAATCTGCTTCTCAGGGCTGAGATGCCTACAAAGGGTTAAATGGTGAATATTCGGAGCTTCTCTGTGCTTAGAAATTCTCTAATTAGCTAATTAAAAGGATTTACTATTCACTTGACTATTCACTCATATATACTGGGATATGCCAAGGACTTTATAGTTCACAGACGTGTCTTATCACTTAATAGAGAGCTCAAAGTTGTATATAAGATTGGCATGTCTATGATAGAACGATATATAGATAGATTGCTGTATATATAGATAGATAGATAGATAGATAGATAGATAGATAGATAGATAGATAGATAGATAGATAGATAGATAGATAGATAGATAGATAGATAGATATAACATGAATATAGATACATAAATAGATGCATACATATATAAATGTAATAAATAGATGAATACATATATGGATCTATAGATAGACAGACAAATATATACATACTGTACATACATTAAAACATACATACATACAAAGATAGATAGATAGATAGATAGATAGATAGATAGATAGATAGATAGATAGATAGATAGATAGATAGATAGATAGATACATTTAATACATAGATAGATGGATATATATATGTACAGATAAACAGATAGCAATATACATACTGTACACATTAAAACATAGATACACACAATATACATACATATATATATATATATATATATATATATATATATATATATATATATATATATATATATATATATATATATATATATATATAAATACATATATAAGTTAAATAAAATTGATACATAAGTATATATATATATATATATATATATATATATATATATATATATACATATAAAGCAAATCTCTATTATGTAGTATTTGGGGAGCTTTCCGTCGTGCTGAAGTAAGAGAAAATGCCCATATACCTTTATATTATCTATATATACAATTTACTTTTTTTTATAATACCTGTACGGCCCATTTTGATTTTTTCAGCTGTTTCAGATTATTTATGTTCTCAGCATTTTATTTCACCGCCTTCTTTATGGATTGTTTCCTTCCCAGAACAGCGTTAAAAATATATAAATGTATCAATTTCGTTTCTTTCTTTTGTAAGAAAATGTTATCCGTGAATGAGAAGTAAAAGGAAATTCACCATGAAGAGTGCTAAAATCCCAGGAACCGACATGTGTAAAGAAGAGCAGAGTTATCCGACCAAACGGGGAACTCAGACGGATATATCCGATCAAAGTCATTTTACAAATGATAGAATTTATTTTCCAAAGATGTGTAACAAATAATATACAAACGTACCTACATAATATATATATATATATATATATATATATATATATATATATATATATATATATATATATATATATATATATATATATATATATATATATATATTTTTTAACTAATTAAAAAATATGGATATTTTAGATATGAATTCATACAAACATCTATCTATCTATGTATATATATATAGATATAGATAGATATACATATATAGATATCTATATATACATATCAATGTGTGTGTGTCAGCATTGAAGTGGTTAACACTTTTCTCCTATTTTATTTGAACGCTGACTCATTAAAACCAGGATTTGCGTCACTTGCTGTCCCAGCAAAACGACTCAATATCTTTTTTTTCTTTAAAGTGACATTAATAAGAGGCTACATACCAACTGCATTTACTATAAAAAGTGACGTCACAGATATTTAACCCTCTGCCTGCCAGAGAGCCCTCAGCCTTATGTGCTGATATTGGTCATTATCAGTATACACGGCTCTCTGTGGGTAATTGAAATCCTGTGCTCAATGATGGGGGGCAAGTACATGGAAAGTGTCTGATCTAGTCACAGCAGGCTGTTATTGTATACAATATTGTATGTATATAGGGAGAAGGTGCAGTAGGAGCTTCTAGGGAGAGAGAGAGAGGGTCATAGAGGAAAAAAATAGAATAAAGAGAGTTATGGGAAAGAGAGAGAGAAGGAAAACATGGGGGAAAAAAGGACTGGGAGGGAAAAAAAGAAAGGTGTGGGGATGCGTGAGAGAAATAAAGAGACTGACAAAGAAGAGAGGGATAAGGTCAAAGAGAGAGAAAGAAAGAAAGAAAGAAAGAAAGAAAGAAAGAAAGAAAGAAAGAAAGAAAGAAAGAAAGAAAGAAAGGAAAGAAAGAAAGAAAGAAAGAAAGAAAGAAAGAAAGAAAGAAAGAAAGAAAGAAAGAAAGAAAGAAAGAAAGAAAGAAAGAAAGAAAGAATAGATATAGATAAATAAAGAGACTGACATAGAACAGAGGGAGAAGGTCAAAGTGAGGGAGGAGAAAAGAGATGGGAAGAGAAAAAAAGGAGGGAAGGAAGGAAGGAAGGAAGAAAGAAAGAAAGAAAGAAAGAAAGAAAGAAAGAAAGAAAGAAAGAAAGAAAGAAAGAGAGAGAGAGAGAGAGAGAGAGAGAGAGAGAGAGAGAGGGGAAGGAGGAGAGAGAGAGAGAGAGAGAGAAAGAAAGAAAGAAAAAGAATAGGTTGTAGAGGTAAAAAAAGAAAATGAGAGACTTCTATTCTATTTTCAGATTCTGAAAATTGGTGGGGTTTGCTATTTGACTTTAAAGCAATCCTATGAATTTTGGGGATAAGTAATAACTTCTGTGGCCTTTGGTATACAAATACTCTAATGCCCCGTACACACGAGCGGATTTTCCGTCGGAAAAAACTTGGATGGTTTTTTCGATGGAATTCCGCTCAAGCTTGGCTTGCATACACACGGTCACACAAAAGTTCTCTGAATTTTCGACCGTCAAGATTGCGGTGACGTACAACACTATGACGAGCCGAGAAAATGAAGTTCAATGCTTCCAAGCATGCGTCTAATTGTTTCCGAGCATGCGTAGGAATTTTGCGCGTCGGAATTTGTACAGACGATCGGAATTTCAGATCGGAACTTTTTCTGACCGAAAAATAGAAATCTTCCTCTCAATCTTTTGCTGGCGGGAACTCCGCCAGCAAAAGTCCGATGGAGCATACACATGGCCGGGGGAATTTCCGATCGTGTGTACGGGGCATTAGGCATCTATGTAAAAAACATTTACTGTGCAGATGTTTTAAAGAGGAAGTAAACTTCCCTCTAATGTTTGTAACTATAGGTAAGCCTATAATATTGCTTCCCTTTAGGTAATGTAAACATCTCCTAAACTTGCACCAAGTAGGAGATATTTACTGTATATGCAGCCGATGACATAATCGGCGCATGCGTTTTGAAGGAACGGCCGCCTGCGCTGTTTCTTCAGAGCCATGTGCCATGACCGGAGGCTCCCACGCACATGTGTGGGAGTGACGTCACGTGGCTCTGGCCAGTTACATAGCCAGAGTCCCGCGGACCCGGAAGGAAGACGGGTGACGATGGATGCGGCTTCCAGCGGGTACAACGAGGGCTTTGTTTACAGATAAGTTTCACATAATGTGCTAGTATGCAAGGCATACTAGAAGTGGCGGCCTGTGCATTGTGGGCGCACGGACGCCTCCCCCCCCCGAACACCTCCCTATCCTTGCGCTCGTCCCCTTTCAGGACGCGGGTGCATGAATTAGTATGGCGAGGGGTGTGTATTTTGAAGCACCTGATTAGAGCCAGAGGCTCTAATAGGCTTCAAAATAGGGTGGGCTCAGGGCGCCCTGTTGTGTGACGAAAGCGAATAAATTTTCGCTATTTTCACACTAACGTTCCTCCTCGCCAATCAGGAGTCAGGTTGTGAGACAAAGCGTCAGGGGATCCTATTGGATGCCTAGCTTTGGAGAAACAGGAAGAAGACACACAGCTGCGGGAGTAGAACACACCAGAGACGTTGCCCGCATCCCATCCCCCGGGAGAGGAGGAGAGGACACCACAGCACGCCAGCCCTAGATCGGGTAGGTGCCGCAACGCCGTCCTCCCAGGGGGGGGGGGGTTTGATGTCAGTTTCACACTGACATCAACACAGTGGCTGGCGTGTGTCACGCCGCAGTCTTCCTGGGGGGTGCTGCTGTCATTGCCGCCCCCTTCCCCCCCAAAATAAAAATCCACCAGCCGCCACTGCATACTAGCACATTATGCCCTTACTTTGCAGGTCACAATAAAAAAAAAGAAAAATGAGGCAGTGTTTACTTCCTCTTTTAGGCAGCATTCACAAATGCACCACAAATGTTCCACATACTTTTGCAATTTGATCATCAGCTCCATCTAGTGGCCATAATGAAGTATTTTCTTATATTCAGGTATTTCAGGAAAATACCGCATTATGGCCATTAGTTCATAAGAGGTAATCGTATAACAGACAATATAGTGAACACTTGTGGTGCCCGTGGGAATGTTTAAGACAGGGGTGCCCAACCGGTGGCCCTCTGATGTAGCCCGCCACCTCCTGCTCTGGGATGGCGAGCTAGCGAGCCCATATCGCGGGTTGCCAACTCACCATCCCAGAGCATCAGTTTTGAGCTGGCAATAGAGCTGGCAATAGAGGAAGCAAGCGGCTGCGGGGCTCCTGTCACTGGCGGAGTGATACCCAATGCACCCCACCTGGGACAGCAACAGTTGGCGATACCTGAATAGAAGAATGTTATAGGTCAGTTTAATACTAAAACCACAGTGTATATATGGGCATATCTCTTCCACAGTGGTTACTAGGCTGCTTTCAAACTGATCCGCAGATGCAGCATAGTGCACCTGCGGGTTACCTACACTGAGCCATAGACTTCTGTTATTACCTGCGGGTTTGGTGTAATTTCTGAAACGACCAAAACTGCTAAATGCAGGAGTTTTTGGTGACTTCCAGAAAGTGCAAAAATAGAAGTCTATGGCAAAGTGCAGCTAACCTGCAAGAAAGCCACAGATGCACTGCGCTGCACCTGCGGTGCCGGCAAAGCACAGCGCATCCGTGTGAAAGCAGCCTGAGGCCTCTTTCACACGACCGGTCCGTTCGGGTCCGCCTGTCTATTTTTAAGGGGGACCCAATCGGACACTACCTTCACCTCTATGGAGCGGCAGGCACAAACATACTTGTGTCAATTTACACTCGCCAACCTCCAATCCGATCCACTGAAACAAACAGAAGGGGATCCACCCCCTTCCGTCTGGATGGTTTGGATCAGAGGGACCATGGACCTGTCACCCACCCGCTCCGCTCATTAGGGCCTGCGAACCGGTTGACCTCACCGACCTTAAAGCATAACTCCACTTTTGTTGAGAAACACACCCCCCCCCCCCCCCCCCCCGGGTGATCTGTGTACAACAACCTTTGTTGCAGATTCCTACCTTTTGTCATTCGGAAGAAATCGCTGTGTGTTTGTCTGTGCCTCTGTGCTCAGTGGGTCTAATGGGAGTGGTTTCATAATTATCAGTCAGCTGTGGCAGCTGCAGGGCACTAATGAGGAAAGCTGCCGGGTCTGCATCCCTTTAGACGTGTTCCTATAGGTAATTTCTCACCAAAAATGACATTTTTATTGCAGGAGATGCCTGATATCTGACTTGTATCTTAGGCAGACTTCTGGGAAAATCGGTGAGCCAATCACACAACACAAGCAGGAAATGATGTTTCTGGGGAGTGGTCAGTACACATTCTGTGTACAGAACAACTCCATGTAGCCATATAGCTTTGCATTTATAGAAAATTTACAGTGGCTGCAGATTGAAAAGGAAAGGTAATTTTTAATAACATTCAATTACAATATGACTTGTATTGCAATTGTACACTTTATACTATTTTTTCTTTATTTTCTATTTGTTTTCCCTACGAAAGTGGAGTTACCCTTTAAGTAGCCCTCGGTCTTCAAAAGGTTGGGCACCCCTGGCTTAACCACTTCGGGTCTGCTCCATAGCAGTTGTACTGCTACAGGGAGGCACCTGTGCGCCGGATCACATAAATATACATGTATATATACATTCACATGTATATTTGTCAGTTAAAGTAACACAGTGCCGTATTGCAAAAAATGGCCTGGTCATGAAAGGGGGGGGGGGTAAATCTTCCAGAGGGCAAGTGGTTAATCAGTTACCCTCACACTTACAAACATCAAACATAGAAAAGTGATGGCAGAAAAATACAGAGTAGTCCATTGAGTCTGCCCATTTTTTTGTTTGTTTATTGTTTGTTTTTTGTTTGTTTTTTATTGTTTGTTTGTTTTTGTTTTTTATTGTTTGTTTGTTTTTTTATTGTTTTTTTTTTGTTAACTTTGTTGTCTGAGTATAGATCTATGTGTGTTCCAAGTATGTTTGAAGCCATTTACTGTTGATTGTCTTACTACCTCTGCTGGTAGTTTATTCCAAGCATCAGCTACAATTTCAGTAAAATAATACTTTTTAAGATTGGTTTTGAACATTCCTCCAGTTTGAGGTCATGTCCCCGTGTTCTTGATTTTAACTGCCCCCCCCCCCCCCCCCAACCTCATTCACCCCCCTTGATGTATTTAAAGTTTAACTTGCAGAATTCCTTTGTGGACGGGGCCTGCATTTGATGGAATCTGCTTTGCGGAATATTTATAATATAATATATAAATATAATATAATATACTTGTTCTTCCAAGTTGTATCTACAAAACAAGAAAACCAGCACACAACGGTCTTTTCTGCATTTTGGTTTTGGCTTAATTTTAAAGTTGCGGCGATACGGCAGCATTTCATTGCTCTCAGTGAGGACTGAGCATGGGGGACATGTGGTGGGATAATGAGACAATTTAGTGAATTCCCATTTACCAAAGACAATGAAGTGACAGAGTGTAAAATGAATGACCCCCAGAGACAGAGGCCGGCCATTATCTCCGGAACACAGGAGGACAACCAATAATAATAATGATCGCACCGATGATGATAATGGGATGATGTTTTCAGTGATATTCATCTTGCAGAGTAGACAGGTCTTCTGTGTAAGAAGGGAATTTTATCCATGGCCATATGGAAAATAAATCCTATTTATTACAATCCGATAATTAAAGGACCAGAAAAGCCAAAATGTAAACCATTGATAGGGTAACTTCCAGAAGCATGTTGAAGGACCAGTTCACCCAGTTTGGAAAGCTTAGTAAGCTGCAGGCTTGTTATAACTCTTTCATACAAAATTGAGTTGAGGCTCTATGTCCTGTCTGCTCTTATCCTAGATGGTAGATATAGAACTTCACACAAACTGGTGGTAAGAGATACTAGAGGAACCTGCTTGAGGTGCTTCTTTCATTGTGGATTATTTAGACCATGCATCTTTGGTACTGGGGGAGAAATAGTGCCCCATCACTGGTGTCAGTGGGAGGAATAGTGCCCCATCACTGGTGTCAGTGGGAGGAATAGTGCTCCATCATGGGTATCAGTGGGAGGAATAGTGCCTCCTTGTTGGTTTCAATAGGAAGAATAGTGTCCTATGGTTGGTGTCAGTGGGAGGAATAGTGTCCCGTTGTTGATGCCAGTGAGAAGAATAGTTCCCCATCATTGGTGACATGGGGAGGAATAGTGCCCTGTTGGTGTCAGTGGGAGGAATAGTGCCCCATCATTGGTGCCAGTGGGAGGATTAGTGCTCTGTTGTTGGTGTCAGTTGGAGGAAGAGTGCCCATTGTTAATGTCAGTATGAGGACTAGTGATCTGTTGTTGGTGTCAGTGGGAGTAATAGTTCCCCCATGGTTGATGTCAGTGGGAGGAATAGTGCCCCATCGTTGGTGTCAATGAGGGAGATAGTGCCCCATGATTGGTGTCAGTGGGAGGAATAGTGCCACATCATTGGTGTCAGTTGGAGGAAAAGTGTCCTGTTGTTGATGCCAGTGAAAAGAATAGTGCCCCATCATTGGTGTCAGTGGAGAGGAATAGTGCCCTGTTGTTGGTGTCAGTGGGACTAATAGTGCCCTGTTGTTGGTGTCCTTGGGAGGAATAGTGCCCCATTCTTGGTATCAGTGGGAGGAATAGTGTCCCATCATTGGTATCAGTGGGAGGAATAGTGTCCCATCATTGGTATCAGTGGGAGGAATAGTGCCCCATTCTTGGTATCAGTGGGAGGAATAGTGTCCCATCATTGGTATCAGTGGGAGGAATAGTGCCCCATCATTGGTGTCAGTGGGAGGAATAGTGCCCCATCATTGGTGTCATTGGGAGGAATAGTGCCCTGTTGTTGGTGTTAGTGGGAGGAATATGATCCATTGTTGAGGTCAGTAGCAGGAATAATGTCTTGTATCAGTGGGAGGAAAAGTGCCCCAAGAACCAGATAAAGGCAACCAAAGGCCCACATCCGGCCCCTGGGCCATAGTTTGGAGACCATTGATTTAGATTACACATACCATATTATGGTCAAACACCAGAAACTGTTAGTATGCCACTTCTATTTTGCATAAATATATTTCTACACATTTGTTGCGTTTTGCCGCCGTTTTATCTGTGCGGCTAGATACCCAGAGTAATATCCCGTTGTCCTCCGGATCTCTCTGGAAGGGATAACTCGCTCTTCCATGTCTTTATGGACCTTGCTTTGTGCACTGGTCCAAACCATTTGGTGGAGGGGGGATTATGATGTGGGGTTGTTTTTCAGGGGTTGGGCTTGGCCCCTTAGTTCCAGTGAAGGAAACTCTTAAGGCGTCAGCATACCAAGAGATTTTGGACAATTTCATGCTCCCAACTTTGTGGGAACAGTTTGGGGACGGCCCCTTCCTGTTCCAACATGACTGCGCACCAGTGCACAAGGCAAGGTCCATGAAGACATGGATGAGTGAGTTTGAGGTGGAGGAACTTAACTGGCCTGCACAGAGTCCTGACCTCAACCCAATAGAACTCCTTTGGGATGAATTAGAGTGCAGACTGCGAGCCAGGCCTTCTCATCCAACATCAGTGCCTGACCTCACGAATGCACTTCTGGAAGAATGGTCAAACATTCCCATAGACACACTCCTAAACCTTGTGGACGGCCTTCCCAGAAGAGTTGAAGCTGTTATAGCTGCAAAGGGTGGGCCAACTCAATATTGAACCCTACGGACTAAGACTAGGGTGCCATTAAAGTTCATGTGTGTGTAAAGGCAGGCGTCCCAATACTTTTGACAATATAGTGTGTGTGTCACTGGGCTGCTGATGTTTCTGTGCTGAACCCCCACTCACTGTACGCCCCCAGAACACAGACAGAGCTGTCACAGACAGCTCTTAGTCCCCACTAACGATCAGTAGCTGGCAGAACTGCCTCACAGTCATATGACCACTGTGACAGCCAATCACAGTGATCACATGACTGCCGATCCCTCTCACCTCTCGGACATTCAGAACCTTTTAACCACTTCAGCTCTTCATGACCAGGCCATTTTTTTTGCAATACAGCACTGCTTAACTTTAACTGATAATGCGTGGGTGAGCGATGCTGTACCCAAATAAAATGCATGTCCTTTTTTCCCACAAATCAAGATTTCTTTTGATGTTATTTGATCACCTCTGTGGTTTTTTATTTTTTGCGCTATAAACAAAAAAAGAGCGACAATTTTGAAAAAAAAAAACACCAATATTTTTTACTTTCTTCAAAAAAAAAGCAACAAATTCTAATAATAAGTCTTTTAAGCTTCAGTAGCGCTAAGCTGCTTTTTACTTTCTGCTATAAAACACATCCAATAAAAAAAAATGGAAACAAATCTACTTTCTTCATCAATTTAGGCCAATATGTACAGTATCTCACAAAAGTGAGTACACCCCTCACATTTTTGTAAATCTTTTCTTCTATCTTTTCATGTGACAACACTGAAGAAATGACACTTTGCTACAATGTAAAGTAGTGAGTGTACAGCTTGTATAACAGTGTAAATTTGCTGTCCCCTCAAAATAACTCAACACACAGCCATTAATGTCTAAACCGCTGGCAACAAAAGTCAGTACACCCCTAAGTGAAAATGTCCAAACTGGGCCCAATTAGCCATTTTCCCTCCCCGGTGTCATGTGACTCGTTAGTGTAATAAGGTCTCAGGTGTGAATGGGGAGCAGGTGTGTTAAATTTGGTGTTATCGCTCTCACTCTCTCATACTGGTCACTGGAAGTTCAACATGGCACCTCATGGCAAAGAACTCTCTGAGGATCTGAAAAAAAAAGAATTGTTGCTCTACATAAAGATGGCCTAGGCTATAAGAAGATTGCCAAGACCCTGAAACTGAGCTGCAGCACGGTGGCCAAGACCATACAGCGGTTTAACAGGACAGGTTCCACTCAAAACAGGCCTCGCCATGGTCATCCAAAGAAGTTGAGGTCACGTGCTCAGCGTCATATCCAGAGGTTGTCTTTGGGAAATAGACGTATGAGTGCTGCCAGCATTCCTGCAGAGGTTGAAGGGGTGGGGGGTCAGCCTGTCAGTGCTCAGACCATACGCCGCACACTGCATCAAATTGGTCTGCATGGCTGTCATCCCAGAAGGAAGCCTCTTCTAAAGATGATGCACAAGAAAGTCCACAAACAGTTTGCTGAAGATAAGCAGACTAAGGACATGGATTACTGGAACCATGTCCTGTGCTCTGAAGAGACCAAGATAAACTTATTTGGTTCAGATGGTGACAAGCGTGTGTGGCGGCAACCAGGTGAGGAGTACAAAGACAAGTGTGTCTTGTCTACAGTCAAGCATGGTGGTGGGAGTGTCATGGTCTGGGGCTGTATGAGTGCTGCCGGCACTGGGGAGCTACAGATCATTGAGGGAACCATGAATGCCAACATGTACTGTGACATACTGAAGCAGAGCATGATCCCCTTCCTTCAGAGACGGGGCCGCAGGCAGGGGCATCGGGAGGGGGTGGCTAGGGGTGGCTGAAGTCCCGAATGTGACCCCGAAAAGCCCCGAGTCTCGGCCATTTATTATAACATTATTAGCCCTGAGTACCCCATGAAAGTGCGGCGCCGCACTGCGCATGAGCGAGGATGAGCGAGCGCCCGGCCCGGCGCCCGGTCACGTGTACGGAGTGTGCGTTCGTCGTCACGTCACACATGGTCCCGCCCGCCGCCCGTGATCCTAGGATTGATGGTCCATCATAGGCGTTGCACTGTCATGATGGACAGATCAGTGTGGCCGAGTGCGGCCGAGTGCCATAGCAGGTCCCGCCTTCTGGAGCCTGCAACGCCCATGATGGACGTCCCACTGGTCCAATGGTGGGACCGTGGGACATGTGACGTCCATCATAGGTGCTGCAGGCTCCAGAAGGTGGGAATTACAATGCGGCCGCTGCGCCACATCCCTGCTCGGCTCTCCACATCGGCTCCTCCTCTGACAACTTACTGACTGACTGCCTGCCCGCTGTGACACCGCACACCACGGCTGAGCTGAGGTAGGTCAGACAGCATATGTAAATGTCAGTGTAGGTAGGTCAGTGTAGGTAGGTCACTACTGTCAGTGTAGGTAGGTCAGTGTATGTAGGTCAGATAGGTTAGTGTAGGTAGGTCACTACTGTCAGTGTAGGTAGGTCAGTGTAGGTAGGTCAGGTAGGTCACTACTGTCAGTGTAGGTAGGTCAGGTAGGTCACTACTGTCAGTGTAGGTAGGTCAGTGTAGGTAGGTCAGTGTATGTAGGTCAGTGTATGTAGGTCAGATAGGTCAGTGTAGGTAGGTCACTACTGTCAGTGTAGGTAGGTCAGTGTAGGTAGGTCAGGTAGGTTACTACTGTCAGTGTAGGTAGGTCAGTGTAGGTAGATCACTACTGTCAGTGTAGGTAGATCAGTGTATGTAGGTCAGGTAGGTCAGTGTAGGTAGATCAGTGTAGGTAGGTCACTACTGTCAGTGTAGGTAGGTCAGGTAGGTTACGGCCCAGCCAAAATAAAAGCCCGCGTCACATACACCACGCCTGATTCCCCCCCCCCTCGGGCTTGGCTTGGACTTCGGGCTGAAGCCCCTGGTCTTTTTGCCACCTGGCAACGCCCCTGGCCGCAGGGCAGTATTCTAACATGATAACGACCCCAAAAACACCTCCAAGACCACCACTGCCTTGCTAAAGAAGCTGAGGGTAAAGGTGATGGACTGGCCAAGCATGTCTCCAGACCTAAACCCTATTGATCATCTGTGGGACATCCTCAAACGGAAGGTGGAGGAGCACAAGGTCTCTAACCTCCACCAGCTCTGTGATGTCATCATGGAGGAGTGGAAGAGGACTCCAGTGGCAACCTGTGAAGCTCTGGTGACCTCCATGCCCAAGAGGGTTAAGGCAGTGCTGGAAAATAATGGTGGCCACACAAAATATTGACACTTTGGACCCAATTTGGACATTTTCACTTAGGGGTGTACTCACTTTTGTTGCCAGTGGTTTAGACATTAATGGCTGTGTGTTGAGTTATTTTGAGGGGACAGAAAATTTACACTGTTATACAAGCTGTACACTCACTACTTTACATTGTAGCAAAGTGTCATTTCTTCAGTGTTGTCACATGAAAAGATAGAAGAAAAGATTTACAAAAATATGAGGGGTGTACTCACTTTTGTTAGATACTGTATTCTGCTACATATTTTTGATTTAAAAAAATCCCAGTAAGCGTATATTGATTGGTTTGCGCAAAAGTTATAGCGTCTACAAACTATGGGATACTTTTATGGAATTTTTATTTATTTATTTATTTTTTACTAGTAATGGGCGGCGATCAGCGACTTATAGCAGGATTGTGACATTGCGGTGGACCAAATCAAACACTAAGAGGGTTATTTACTAAAGGCAAATTCACTTTGCACTGCAAGTGCACTTGGAAGTGAAGTCACTGTAGATCCGAGGGGGACATGCAAGGAAAATAAAAAACAGCATTTTAGCTTGTACCTGATTGGATGATAAAATCAGCAGAGCTTCCCCTCATTTCAGATCTTAACCCTTAGATTTAGAGCGTCTGCACTTCCAAGTGCAAAGTGGATTTACCTTTCGTAAATAACCCCCTAAGTGACACTTTTGACACTTTTTGGGGACCAGTGACACTAATACAGTGATCAGTGCTTAAAAAAATAAACTGTACTAATGACACTGGCAGGGAAGGGGTAACATCAGGGGCAATTAGAGGGTTAAATGTGTTCCCTGGGAGTGCTTGCTAAGTGTGGGGTGGGGAATTGCTGTAATTGGAGGAAGACAGAGATCCGCGTTCCTGCTTAGCAGAAACACAAGATCTCCTTCTTCCCCTCTCACAGAACAGCGATCTGAATTGTAGGCAGACCGCCGTTCTGCCTCTCTCTGGAACGATCGCTGGGTGCCAGTGAACATTGTGTCCACCGGACCCACTGATTGGCTCCCGCTGTGTCCAATCACAGCGGGAGTGGGTCATCAGCGGCGTGCATGCGCACCCCAGACCCGGAACTGAAAATGAGGTACAGGTGCGTGATTTCGTGCTGAAGCGCTGCCCTGCCACAGTACCTGGGGGTGGTCCAGAATCGGTTGAAGGGGTTCCTGGGTGGGCAGGAAGGGGTTAAAGCGCATCAATGTTTTTTTGTGTATTAGATAGATTTAGGAGAAAGTCTAATCAGACCACCACCCAAAAAAAAACCCTGAGAGTTCAAAAATGTTTTATTACTGGTATTAGAAGACATAAAACAGCCAACGCATTTCGGGAGCCGCAAAGCATCAGGGCTCAAATATTGTGTGTAGTTAGGAGGACTCAAAAATGTGGAGGAAATGAAAACTCTTAATTTCACTCGACACTGGTGTACATTTTTAATCAAAATTTGTTAAATTAATTGGCAGGAAAAAAAAAAGACATTTTTTTTTTTTGTAAATAAATACCACATAATTATCAAACAATGGAGGATAAAAGGACAAAAAGTAACAAGATCCCTTTTGATATGGAAACATTGTTCTAACATGGAGCCCAGCCGACGCACATATTGATACAAGGAGGCGTCTTGTGTACGGCGTGGGAAAGGCGCCCCACCAAGCTGACCAATGATTAAATCGAGTCCATTTCCTTCCCAGGGCGCTTGTACTCCATAATATTTAGGCAGGGATGAGGTCCCATGGGAGCCGCTGCTTCCATCATCTGACTCTACGCTGCGATAATCTCCTTCACAACCACTGGCTGTAAATCTGCATCCATCACCGGCACAGCCATTCACACTGAATTAACAAGCCACCGCAGTCTTAATTACTTTGTCAAAGATGAAAAATAGTAATTGATTCACTCCTCGATCACATGGCCATCACTCTCTCCGCGGAGATAAGAAGCTTGGCGGGAGGAAGAGGGACAAGGACCTGAACCGACGTCAAAGAAGAGACCTCTGTGTTCCATTATTATAGACATCGGCCTTTTTAAATAAAACTCTCATTTCTCATCTGCCAAAATGTAAAGTGTATCTAAACCCTCTAAGAATGAAAATGTAATATATTGCAGCTTACCAGTCCTCAGATGTGGAGGCTGCATTCGTTTTCTTTTAGGCTTTTTTCTCTTTTTTTTCATCTGGTGATCCCGCCACTAACACACTTTCTGTCCTAGGCTGACCACTAGTGATGAGCTGGCAGTTGTCATTCCTGGGCCAATCAGCTGTGGATGAGACATTCTCCGACCCACAGCGTCACATACACAAAGGGGTGGGGATGCTTGAGACATCATTGACCTAATATGGCCACATGACCATATTAGGTCAATGACCTTGACTAGTGGCCATATTACTTCAATTACCTTGATTAATGGCCATATTAGTTCAATGGCATTTACCAGTGGCCATATTACTTCAATAACCTTGACCAGTGGTCATATTACTTCAATGGCATTGAACAATGGTCATATTAGTTCAATGGCCTTGACCAGTGGCCATATTACTTTAATGGCCTTGACCAGTTGTCATATTACTTCAATGGCCTTAACCAGTGGCCATATTACTTCAATGGCCTTTACCAGTGGCCATATTACTTCCAGTGGTCATTTTACTTCAATGGCCTTGAACAATGGCCATATTAGTTCAATGACCTTGGCCAGTGGCCATTTTACTTCAATGACTTTGACCAGTGGCCATATTACTTTAATTGCCTTGACCAATGGCATTATTAGTTCAATGGGCTTGACCCTTGACTATATTAGTTCAATGACTTCGACCAGTGGCCATGGCCATATTCGTTCAAAGACCTTGACCAGTGGCCAGATTCGTTAAATTACTTTGACCAGTGGTCATATTAGGTCAATGACCTTAACCAGTGGCCATTTTAGTTAAATGGTCTTGACCAGTGGCTAGTAAAAACAGCATTGCATGGCAAAAAAGTAAGGTGGCCGCCACAGAACAGAAAGAATTTCTATTCTCAACTAAACCGATTGGGCTGAGCTGTATGTTCCTGCTATTGCACATTTTACATGTTTGGATGGCGGCCACCTTCCTTTTTTACCAGGCAATGCTGTTTTTTTACTATGGATATGTGTAAGTGCAATACTTTATATTAAACGCAACCCTTACGAGGTGAAGCTGGAAATGATTGTAGTAGACACCACTACTACACAACGCTACTCCAGTGATCTCCACTAGGTTCCAGGTCCCATGCTGAGCGGCTGCCCTGCTGCATTGTAAACACAGGAGGTCGGCCACTTGACATGGACGCCATTCAGAGATCGCTTTTCATTTTCTAAATGAATTGATTAGACAAGGTGGAAAAGTAGGACAGTGACGTCATGTTCCCCTCTTCCTACCAAAGAATGCTTTGTATATATTGAGAGAATGCTAAGTATTCCTTTAATGGCACCCGTGCCGAGCAGCCGACCTCCGGTGTTCACAATGCAGCAGGGCAGACGCTCGGCATTGGGTCCCGGAAGCTGGTGGAGATGACTGTAGTAGTGGTGTAGTAGCCATGTCTATACAATGATTTCCAGCTTTTAAAGGGGACCCACAAGGATGGTGTATACCTAGCTGGATAAATGTCTGAGCTGGAACACTGGAACCATGTATAAAATATCAAAAACCTGGAAGATATCAATTATGAGGACATTTTGGTGCAATAATCTATACCTGGAATTCATACGGGGGATGTTTGGCCATCTCTCCTAAACACCTTTCCTGTTAAAAGCAGCGTTTTGGCAGAAAAAAAAATGCTTGACGCTTGTAAATGAGTGTAAGCTCTTGGGCATTAAATCATTGAGTTGGCCAGAATAATAATTTAATCTGGCCAATGAAATGAATTAACGCTCAAGCGCTAAGAGCGCCCAGTGTAAATGCGCATTTGGACACGTTTACGCTTGTCAATCGTTTTTTTCTGTCAAGACACCACTGCTCCTGAGCATGCTGGCAGTGGGGGGTATTTTGCCTGTAAGCCAGGGGTCTCCAAACTATCTAAACAAAGCACCAGGTAACTGTCTTTCAGACTTTAGGGGGGCCGGACTGTGGGAAGTCAGAGAAGGAAATGTCCTGGCTTCACTAGAAGTAAACAATGCCCTTGGGGGGGGGGGGGTAACACCTCATCATTGGTGTCAGTGGAAGGAATAGTGCCCCATCATTGGTATCAGTGGTGCCCCATGATTGGTGTCAGTGGGAGGAATAGTACCCCATCATTGGTGACAGTGGGAGAAATAGTGTCCCATCATTGGTGTCAGTGGGAGAAATAGTGCCCCATCATTGGTGTCAGTGGGAGAAATAGTGCCCCATCATTGGTGTCAGTGGGAGGAATAGTGCCCCATCATTGGTGTCAGTGGGAGAAATAGTGTCCCATCATTGGTGTCAGTGGGAGAAATAGTTCCCCAAAATTGGTGTCAGTGGAAGGAATATTGCCCCATCATTGGTGTCAGTGGGAGGAATAGTGCCCCATCATTGGTGTCAGTGGGAGGAATAGTGCCCCATCATTGGTGTCAGTGGGAGGAATAATGCCCTATCATTGGTGTTAATTGGAGGAATAGTTCCCCACCATTGGTATCAGTGGTGCCCCATCATTGGTGTCAGTGGAAGGAATAGTGCCCCATCATTGGTGTCAGTGGAAGGAATAGTGCCCCATCATTGGTGTCAGTGGGAGGAATAGTGCCCCATCATTGGTGCCCTATTGTCTATGTCAGTGAGAGAAATAGTGCCCTGTTGTTTGTGTCATTGGGAGGAACTGTATACTATTATTTGTGTCAATTGGAGGAATAGTACCCCATTGTTGGTGTCAGTGGAAAGAATAGTGCCCCATTGTTGGTGTCAGTGGATGGAATAGTGCCCCATTGTTGGTGTCAGTGGATGTAATAGTGCCCCATTGTTGGTGTCAGTGGATGGAATAGTGCCCCATTGTTGGTGTCAGTGGATGGAATAGTGCCCCATTGTTGGTGTCAGTGGATGGAATAGTGCCCCATTGTTGGTGTCAGTGGATGGAATAGTGCCCCATTGTTGGTGTCAGTGGATGGAATAGTGCCCCATTGTTGGTGTCAGTGGATGGAATAGTGCCCCAAGGGCCAGCTAAAAGCAAGCAAAAGGCAGCATCTGGCCCCAGGGCCGCAGTTTGGAGACCCCTGCTTCTAAACTCCTCTAAACGCCTATGTATAAAGGCAAAAACAAAATCTCACTCGCCCCTAACATCAGCGTTATAAACATCCGGTGTGCCTGAGGTCTTAATGACTCGTCTTGTCTGAGAACATTTAAAAATATATATTTTTCACACTATATTATATGCTGTTAATTCTACTTGGTAGTATTTTGCAAATAATTGGCTTTCCTGCTCTTCTTGTCTTATTGCAGATCTACAGAGAGAACAATATCAGGAGAATATCAGTGAAAACAATATTATGCCATTTGGCTTTTGTTCATTCTTCTCGCAGGAGCTGTTCAGGAAGGGTGGTGATTGCACTGCCTGAGGGTGCACTTTAAATCCTATAGAAATACAATCTTGAAAATGTATAGCAATGCGACGCGAGGTGTGAAAGTCCCACCAAACATTCGTTTCACAGAAATGTCATAGAATAATACCTCGGGGTGGTACAACCCTACAGGTGGGGGTGGGGAGGGGCTAAAGGAGTCAAAAAGTCCTCCAACCGAAACAGTGCTTAGTACTGGAATGTCGTCTTAGAACGCAACGTATTCCATCACATATCCCCAAAAAAATAGAAGAATTATTCCTCATCGCAGGATAATGGGCAAATCATTTCTTTGGGGGTTATTTCAACCACTTCAGCCCTGGAGGGATTTACCCCCTTAATGACCAGGCCATTTTTTTGCGATAAGGGGTTCAAGTTCAGTTTAGGTTAGGATTAGGAGTTATTTATTATTATTTTATTTATTTTTTATTTTATTTTATTTATTATTATTATAATTTAACCACCTCAGCCCCGGAAGATTTGGCTGCTCGATGACCAGAGCACTTTTTTTGCGATACGGCACTGCGTGGCTTTCAACTGACAATTGCGCGGTCCTGCGACGCCGTACCCAAACAACATTGATGTCCTTAATTTCCCACAAACAGAGCTTTCGTTTGGTGGTATTCGACCACCTCTGCGAGTTTTTTTTTTTTGCGCTATAAACAAAAAAAGACCGACAATTGTGGAAAAAAAAAAAAAATTTTTACTTTTTGCTACAATAAATATCCCCCCAAAAAATGTAATTTTTTTGACCAGTTTAGACCGATATGTATTCTTCTACATATTTTTGGTAAAAAAAAAAAAAAAATCACAATAACGGTATATTAATTGGTTTGCACAAAAGTTGTCACAAAATAAAACAAAACAAAAAAAATCTACAAAATAGGGGATAGATTTATGGCATTTTTATTTATTTATTCTTTTTTTTTTACCAGATATGGCAGCGATCTGCGACATTGCGGCGGACAGACACTTTTGACACTTTTTTTTGGGATCAGTGATATTTATACAGCGATCAGTGCTATAAAAATGCACTGATTACTGTATAAATGTCAGTGGCAGGGAAGGGGTAACACTAGGGGGGCGATCAAGAGGTTAAGTGTTCCTTAGGGAGGTGTTTCTATCTGTGGAGGGGAGGGGACTGACTGGAGGAGGAGAGAGATCGCTGTTCCTTAACACTAGGAACAGATGGTGTCGCTCTTCTCCCCTGACAGAACAGGGATCTGTGTGTTTACATGGACGGATCCCCGTTCTGCCTCTCTCTGGAGCGATCGCGGGTGGCCGGCGGACATTGCGGCCGCCGGCCACGCCCACTGTATCTATTACACGAAGTGCCGTACCGGTACGGTGATTTGCGCAATAGAGCAGCCTTGCCGCAGTATAACGGCGGCGGCTGGTCGGCCAGTGGTTAACCCTTTCGCTGCCAGGGCCATTTTTTTTTTTTTTCTTGCACACATTTAAAATAGATGACGTAAGCCAACAAAACATGATATATTTTCTGAAAGCAGACACCCCTAGAGAATAAAATACTGGTCGTTTTTTTTATGTCACACAATATTAGCTATTTGAAACGCAAAATTTCAGTAAAAAAATACCCTAAAGTTCAATTTAAAGCAAACAAATGCAACAGATTACCCAATTTTTTTTTTGGTAAAATATAAAAGATGAGGTTGCACCGAGTAAATAGATACCAAATACGTCAACCCGGTGCGCCCGAGAAACAGAAACAAACTTCACTTCCCTACATTTTCCAAAGGTGACTCTTTAAAAGCCCCTACAGGTCACGAGTTTAGAGTTCCCTGTGAATAATGGGCCTGGAATTATTGCCGTCACTCTGGCATGCGCGGTGATATGTAGCATGTGTAGCGCGATTGATATTTTCGCACATAGGTACCCCCTAAGTGTACATTTACATTTGCACATTCATGTATGTACCAGTGGTGGGGTACTCCAAAAAAATTTGAGGGGGATTTAAAGTGCTTGGGTTTAACTTGAATTTTTTACACTTAATTTTTTTTTAAATTAAATTTTCTTTTTTCTATCACATAGTGGGCAAAAAGTCCCCTATGTGATGGATTGTTTGGTGACAGGTTCTCTTTAATGAGACATTAGAGGTCTATCTACCACCATCTGGAGCAATAAGGTAGGGATCTGATAGGTAGAGAGGACTGTGTGATCGGGGGGGGGGGGGGTTCTGCAATAGTGGGACTGTGTGATTGGGGGCTCTGTCATTGGGGGCTGTGTGATGGGGGACTGTGATTTGGGGGCTCTGTGATGGACTGTGTTATTGGAGGGCATAGTGATGTGGGGACTGTGTGATTGGAGGGCTTTGTAATAGGGGGACTGTGTGATTGGGGGGCTCTGTGATGGGGGGACTGTGTGATTGGGGGGCTCTGTGATGGGGGACTGTGTGATTGGGTGGCTCTGTGATGGGGGACTGTGTGATTGGGGGGCTGTGTGATGGGGGACTGTGTGATTGGGGGGCTCTGTGATGGGGGACTGTGTGATTGGGGGGCTCTGTGATGGGGGACTGTGTGATTGGAGGGCTCTGTGATGGGGGGCTGTGTGATTGGGTGGCTCTGTGATGGGGACTGTGTGATTGGGGGGCTCTGTGATGGGGGACTGTGTGATTGGAGGGCTCTGTGATGGGGGAGTGTGTGATTGGGTGGCTCTGTGATGGGGGACTGTGTGATTGGGGGGCTCTGTGATGGGGGACTGTGTGATTGGGGGCTCTGTGATGGGGGACTGTGTGATTGGAGGGCTCTGTGATGGGGGGCTGTGTGATTGGAGGGCTCTGTGATGGGGGGCTGTGTGATTGGGTGGCTCTGTGATGGGGGACTGTGTGATTGGGGGGCTCTGTGATGGGGGACTGTGTGATTGGGGGGCTCTGTGATGGGGGACTGTGTGATTGGAGGGCTCTGTGATGGGGGACTGTGTGATTGGAGGGCTCTGTGATGGGGGGCTGTGTGATTGGGGGGCTGTGTGATTGGGGGGCTCTGTGATGGGGGACTGTGTGATTGGGTGGCTCTGTGATGGGGGACTGTGTGATTGGAGGGCTCTGTGATGGGGGAGT
Source organism: Lithobates clamitans (assembly GCA_037952925.1). Taxonomy (NCBI): domain Eukaryota; kingdom Metazoa; phylum Chordata; class Amphibia; order Anura; family Ranidae; genus Lithobates; species Lithobates clamitans. Next base: position 115,938 of record JBBGZY010002757.1, on the reverse strand, counting down.
GTGTGATTGGGTGGCTCTGTGATGGGGGACTGTGTGATTGGAGGGCTCTGTGATGGGGGACTGTGTGATTGGGGGGCTCTGTGATGGGGGACTGTGTGATTGGGGGGCTCTGTGATGGGGGACTGTGTGATTGGGGGGCTCTGTGATGGGGACTGTGTGATTGGAGGGCTCTGTGATGGGGGACTGTGTGATTGGGGGGCTCTGTGATGGGGGAGTGTGTGATTGGAGGGCTCTGTGATGGGGGACTGTGTGATTGGGGGGCTCTGTGATGGGGGACTGTGTAATTGGGGGGCTCTGTGATGGGGGACTGTGTGATTGGGGGGCTCTGTGATGGGGGACTGTGTGATTGGGGGGCTCTGTGATGGGGGACTGTGTGATTGGGGGGCTCTGTGATGGGGACTGTGTGATTGGAGGGCTCTGTGATGGGGGACTGTGTGATTGGGGGGCTCTGTGATGGGGGAGTGTGTGATTGGGTGGCTCTGTGATGGGGGACTGTGTGATTGGGGGGCTCTGTGATGGGGGACTGTGTGATTGGGGGGCTCTGTGATGGGGACTGTGTGATTGGAGGGCTCTGTGATGGGGGACTGTGTAATTGGGGGGCTCTGTGATGGGGGAGTGTGTGATTGGAGGGCTCTGTGGTGGGGGACTGTCTGATTGGAGGGCTCTGTGATGGGGGAGTGTGTGATTGGGGGGCTCTGTGATGGGGGACTGTGTGATTGGGGGGCTCTGTGATGGGGCAGTGTGTGATTGGGTGGCTCTGTGATGGGGGAGTGTGTGATTGGGTGGCTCTGTGATGGGGGACTGTGTGATTGGGTGGCTCTGTGATGGGGGAGTGTGTGATTGGGTGGCTCTGTGATGGGGGACTGTGTGATTGGGTGGCTCTGTGATGGAGGAGTGTGTGATTGGGTGGCTCTGTGATGGGGACTGTGTGATTGGGTGGCTCTGTGATGGGGGACTGTGTGATTGGGTGGCTCTGTGATGGAAGACTGTGTGATTGGGTGGCTCTGTGATGGGGGACTCTGAGATTGGAGGGCTCTGTGATGGTGGACTCTGTGATTGGAGGGCTCTGTGATGGTTGACTCTGTGATTGGAGGGCTCTGTGATGGGGGGACGCTGTGACTGGTGGGCCCTGTCATTGGGGCTCTGTGATGGGGGGACTCTGTGATTGGGGGGCCCTGTCATTGGGTGCTCTGTGATGGGGGGACTGCGAAATTGGGGCTGTGTGATCGGAGACTGTGATTAGAGAGCTCTGTGATGGTGGACTGTGTGATTGGGGGGCTTTGTCATTGGAGACTGTGTGATGGGGGACTGTGAGTGGGGGGCCCTGTGATGGGGGACTGTGTGATTGGAGGGCTCTGTGTTAGGGAAAATGTGTGGTTGGAGGGCTGTGACAGGGGGAATGTGTGATTGAAGGGCTTAGGGATTGGGGGGGACTCTGTGATTGGGGGGCCCTGTCATTGGGCGCTCTGTGATGGGGGCTGTGTGATTGGGGGCTGTGTGATTGGGGGGGCTCGGTCATTGGGGTGCTTTGTGATTGGGGGGCTCTGTCATTGGGGTACTTTGTGATGGGGGCTGTGTGATTGGGGGCTCTGTCATTGGGGGGCTCTGTGATGGGGGACTGTGTGATTGGGGGGCTCTGTCATTGGGGTGCTTTGTGATGGGGGACTGTGTGATTGGGGGGCTCTGTGATGGGGGACAGTGTGATTGGGGGGCTCTGTGATTGGGGTGCTTTGTGATGGGGGACTGTGTGATTGGGGGGCTCTGTGATGGGGGACTATGTGATTGGGGGCTCTGTGATTGTTGCTTCTGATGTTTTGGAGGCACTGTGTGGTGATGGAGCACTCTGATGTGATGGGGTACTCTCATAAATAGGGGGGGGGGGGGCTCTGATGTGATAGGGGAACCTCTGTGTTGAAGGCTTTGGATATTAAATTAATTTTATCAAGGTGGTTGTGTGCATTTTCCCAGGCTCATGTTTCCCATTGATATATAACATTTAGGTTTTATAATCTTTTTTATGTTTTTACGACATTTTAAACTAGGGTGCCTCGAGATTTTGCCTACTCTTAAAAGGTGCCGCAACTGATCAAAGACTGAGAAACGTTAATCATCAACTCTAATCAAGAGTAAGAAGGAAAAAAATTGAATCAAAAAAGAATAATTAATTATTTTAATTAGCTATTTTCAAGCAAATTTCTCGTAAGTAGAGTTTAAAGTTGGTCAAAATTTGGCCAATGTTAATTTCCTGGTTAAATCAATTTCACCCAAACCATTGTGTCCATCCCAGGTCAGGATCTGATAGCAATGATCAGGTCATCCCTTGGCTGGCTCGCCACTCATTTAGCCGCTGTGAAATAAGACTGATCTTCCCTTGTTCCAGCTTTCATTCACAAGCCCAAATGCATCCAGACGAATGTTGGGGTCAGTCCAGGCACAGCAGACAATCCGAATAATTCCGGTAATGGAGTTCAGGCGATGGATAGAGAAGCATCTGTGCCACGTTCCGCTCGGCTGGCAAGACACTTATCTGTTTAACAGCTGATTAGTTCCCTAATGCCATTCTCTACCCTAATAACCTGCGATGAGCCGGATTGCTGAGATCTTATCCTTCTGCTTTCTTATTTTGACCACGTCCTGCATGAGAATCGCAGGAAAACGTATAACTCTATTCAGGTCCATCAGGATCTCTTCACACTAAGCAGCATGCGCCTGAATTAGGTTTGCATCGTAGAAATTCACTCTTTGCTTATGACTATGGAGGTTATTGGGATACATTATTGTGCGGTTTTAACCTCTTCATGTCCAAAGTAAAACAAACCTTAACGCCCAAACCCAAGTTTACAACTTTCACATGTGTTGGTAAATCTGTGCATATCATCAAAACTTAGCGTATCCAGGGGGGTTATACCACCTTTTTGTTTTGTTTTTGGGTTCTTTTCAGGACAGATTGGGCTTTTTAATTTCAGTGGACTTCCCCTGGAACCTGATTGGTTTCTCTGCAGAATTGTGACTTATTGTGCCTTCTCTGGCTTTACTAAATAAACTACAATGTTTCTTTTCCTCATCACAGAGGAGAAACAACACTGGGAGGGGAGATCGAGTCTTTTCCTTTTCTTTTTACTTTCTTTTTCTTTCCTTTACCCTTCTTATCTTTTTCTTTCCTTTACCTTTCTTATCTTTTTCTTTCCTTTACCTTTTTTTTCGTTTTCTTTTCCTTTCCTTTCTTTTTCTTACCTTTCCCTTTCTTTTTTTTTCCTTTCCCTTCCTTTTCTTTTCCTTTCCTTTTCCATGTCCTTTCCCTTTCTTTTTTCTTTAAATTTTCCTTTACCTTTCTTTTTCTTTCCTTTCCCTTTTTTTTCTTTTCCTTTCATTTTCCATTTCCATTTCCCTTACCTTTCTTTTCTTTTTCTTTCCCTTTCCTTTTCCCCTTCCTTTCTTTCCTTTCCCTTTTCTTTCCTTTACCACTACCTTTCTTTTTCTTTCCATTTTTCTTTCCCTTTCTTTTCTTTTTCTTTCCCTTTCTTTTCTTTTTCTTTCCCTTTCCTTTCTTTTTCTTTCCTTTCCCTTTCTTTTCTTTTTATTTCATTTTCATTTTCCCCTTCTTTCCTTTCCCTTTTCTTTTCTTTCTTTACCTTTCTTTTTCTTTCCGTTTTTCTTTCCCTTTCGTTTCTCTTTCTTTCCTTTCCCTTTCTTTTTTTTTCTTCCCTCTCTCTTTCTTTTCTTTTTCTTTCCTTTACCCTTCCCGTTCTCTTTTCCTTTCTGTTTCTTTCACTTTCATTTTCCCTTTCCCTTCCTTTCCCATTCTTTTCTTTTTCCTTTACATTTCCCTTCTTTCCTTTTTCTTTAACTTTCCCTTTCTTTTTTTTCCTGTTCTTTCTTTTCTCTTTTCGTTTCCCTTTCTTTTCCTCTTCACAGAGGAGAAACACTGCTAGGGAGGGTTTTCACAGTAGTGATCACAATGATCACATGATTGGGGGTCAGTTTTCCTGGCTAGCGATGTTTAGAAAAAGACCTTGAGCTGTTAGTAACAGCTCAGTCTCCTTGCTGGGAGCGCACACTTGAATGGACTTTCAGCACAAACAGGGGAGAGCATTTCCTCTGATGTGATGGAGGAACCTCTGATGTGAAGGGGGGGGCATCTAATGTGATAGGGGAACCTATGATGTGAAGGGGCATCTGGTGTGATGGGGAACCTATAATATCAAGCGGGGGCATATGATGTGATGAGGAACCTATGATGTGAAGGGGAGATCTGATGTGATGGGGGAACCTCTGATGTGAAGGTGGCATCTGATGTGAGGGGGGAACCTATAATGTTAAGCTGGGGCATCTGATATGATGGGTGAACCTCTGATATGAAGGGAGGGATCTGATGTGATAGGGAAACCTCTGATGTGAAGGGGGCATTTGGTGTGATGGGAACCCTCTGATGTGAAGCGGGCATCTAATGTGATGGGGAATCTATGATGTGAAGGGGGGCATCTGATGTGATGGGGGAACCTCTGATGTGAAGGGGGGCATCTGATGTGATGGGGGAACCTCTGATGTGAAGGGGGCATTTGGTGTGATGGGAACCCTCTGATGTGAAGCGGGCATCTAATGTGATGGGGAATCTATGATGTGAAGGGGGGCATCTGATGTGATGGGGGAACCTCTGATGTGAAGGGGGGCATCTGATGTGATGGGGGAACCTCTGATGTGAAGGAGTGCATTTCATGTGATGGGGAACCTATAATGTCAAGCGGTGGTATATGATGTGATAGGGGAACCTCTGATGTGAAGGGGGTATCTAATGTGATGGGGGAACCTCTGATGTGATGGGGGAACCTCTGATGTGAAGGGGGGCATCTGATGTGATGGGGACCCTCTGATGAGAAGCGGACATCTGATGTGATGGGTGAACCTCTGATGTAAAGGGGGCATCTGATGTGATGGGGGAACCTATGATGTGAAGGGGGCATCTGATGTGATGGGGATCCTCTGATGTAAAGCGGGCATCTGATTTGATGGGTAAACCTATGATGTGAAGGGGGGCATCTGATGTGATGGGTGAACCTCTGATGTGAAGGGGGCATCTGATGTGATGGGGATCCTCTGATGTAAAGCGGGCATCTGACTTGATGGGTAAACCTATGATGTGAAGGGGGCATCTGATGTGATGGGGGAACCTCTGATGTAAAGGGGGGCATCTGATGTGATGGGGGAACCTGTGATGTAAAGGGGGCATCTGATTTGATGGGTAAACCTCTGATGTAAGTGGGGTATCTGATTTGATGAGTGACCCTCTGATAAAGTTAATCTCATCAAGGCAGTTGTGTGCATTGACCCAGGCTCAGGTTTCCCATTGATAATTAACACTGACATTTTTTTTATCACTGTACACTGGGGTGCCTCTAGATTTTAAATACTTTTAAACTGCTGAAAAAAGGTTGAGGAGCGCTGCTCTAATGTATCCTCTAATGTAGCCTTAGCAATATTCTTATAACAATGTGGTAGCAGAATAAAAAACAGAATTCCACGCCAACACACGTTCATCCAGATTCATTTTCTTTGTTGTTGCATTCCATAAAGAAAGGCCAACGCGTTTTTGGAGGTTCTAAGGGGCCCTTTAATTAAGATCAAGAAAAATAAATACATCCAATTCAAATTAATTAAAAATCAAAATAAATCAATAATAAAAGAACTAGAAGAAATCTGTTGGAGAAGGAGAATGAGGTGCAATGAGAACAACGGGAGCTCAGGTGATAATTATTGGGAAATAGAAAGTACGAAAATGGAGTGAGAGATTGTAAAAATAATGTAATTAGTGAAACAGGAGTGATTAGCCGGAGGCTCAGTGGGAAATGGTAACTAAGTGACAATATAAGAGAATTGTTTTAGCTGGAGACTCGCTGGGAGATAATAACTAAGTTTCCAAGGTGAGGTACTTAAAGTAAGAGACGGTTCAGTTTTTCTCAACCTTTTTAACCCAGAGGATTCTCAGTTCTCAGGGAACCCTTGCTAAAATAAATTGATAGGGAGTCTGGAACAAATGGCCTTTTTATTGGTGGTATGTGGAAAGAATGCCACCTTTACATTGGTGGTTAGTGGAAATAAAGCCCCTCCTACAGTGGTGGTCAGTGGGAAGAATGCCACCCATACATCTGTTGTCAGTGGAAAAAATGGCCTTCTGACATTGGGGGTTGGTAGGAAGAAATCTCCCCTTACAGTGGTGGTCAGTGGGAACAATGCCCCTTTACATTGGTGGTTGGTCAAAAGAATGCTCTCCCTACAGTGGTGGTGAGTTTGCAAAAAAGAGAAGTGCCCCTTACATTGGTGGTCAGTGGGAAGAATGTCCCTTACATTGGTGATCAGTGAGAAGAATGTTCCTTACATTGGTGATCAGTGGGAAGAATACCTCATACATTGGTGGTCGGTGGGAGGAATGCCCTTCCTACAGTGGTGGTCAGTTTGGAAGAAAGCCCCTTACATTGGTGGTCAGTAGAAAGAATGCCCCTTACATTGGTGATCAGTGAGAAGAATGCTCCTTACATTGGTGGTCAGTAGGAAGAATGCTCCTTACATTGATGGTCATTGGGAAGAATGTCCCTTACATTGGTGGTCAGTAGGAAGAATGCCCCTTATATTGGTGGTCAGTGGGAAGAATACTCCTTACCGTGGTGGTCAAATGTCCCTCAAACAGCTAAAAAGATTATAGGTGTCATGAAGCTGGCTCTGCCAAGTGGCATTGGCCCCAGAACTGTGCAGGCTCCAGCAAATGAGAGGTCAACCAGCCACAGCCCCTAGACATCTCTGGAGGAACCCTGGTTAAGAATCGCTGGTCCAACCCAAAAAAAGCCCATTGAAAGATAAAATTAAAAAACAGATTTGAAATGCTGACTTTCAATCTGGAGCCATCCTCCGCAGTACTTTTCTGCCACCAGATGTCCTCAGTCTTTGAGGTTGAACCCAACATTACCCAGATCCTTTGAGCCCAGACTGTCATCTGATCTGGCCCCTCTGGACAACATCATCAAGTAGCCTGGGCTCAGGGTACTACTGCAGTGCACGGTGTTCACACATTACCTGTGCAGGAGTTATCTGATTGTCTGTTGGGAGAAATGAACCCCTTCCAAAGATTGAGCTCAGATGTTCCTCAGGAAGGGTAATGTTATAAGCCAATTCCACCTTTCTGACATTGGTTCATGTTACACCTTTATTTAAATGGTAACATGAAACATGCTACCATTCCGCAGGCCACCCCACCCTCAAACATCCCCCCTTTTCCTGCAGGCTTCTGTGGATTTTTAATTTGGTGTCGCTGTGTGTGGCTCTGCATTCACAGCTGCATCATCCATTCACCGATCTGCCACCAGGGCAGTTCTCAATGGAGCACAAATGTGGTGACGTCATCGCACCTATATTCCATTATTTACTTTCTCCAGCTCCATGACTGAAGGTCCAAACCTCTGGTTGGACCTGGGCTGGAGGAAGTTTCTGTAGGAACCTGTGCTTTGCACCTTCCATCCACCATAGCTGCATTGCTTTTGGAGGCTCCAATGCAAAACAAATTCTAAATGTACATTATTTATTTCTGCAATATGGGTGCATTTATTGTGTACTTTTTTTTTTGCAAAAGGTGGAATATACCTTTATTGCTATAGGATACATAGACATTTTAGATCAGTATTTTTCAACCAGGGTGCCACGGCACCCTCGGGTCCAGCCTGGGTTCCCAAGCTCAATATATGGCTTTATAATGGGGGACTGCATGATTTGGGGGGGCTCTGTGATGGAGGGACTCTGAAGTGGTTGGGAGGCTCATGTATGGGGGTCTCTGATGTGATGGGGTGCCTCTAATGTGAAGAGGGAACTTCTGATGTGATGGGGTGTCTCTAATGTGAAGAGGGAACTTCTGATGTGATGGGGTGTCTCTAATGTGAAGAGGGAACTTCTGATGTGATGGGGTGCCTCTGATGTGAAGGGCAGACCTCTGATGTGAAGAGGGGACCTCTGATGTGAAGGGCGGGACCTCAGATGTGAAGAGGGGACCTCTGATGTGATGGGGTGCCTCTAATGTGAAGGGCAGACCTCTGATGTGAAGAGGGGACCTCTGATGTTAAAGGCACACCTCTGATGTGATGGGGTGCCTCTGATGTGAAAGGCACACCTCTGATGTGATGGGGTGCCTCTGATGTGAAGAGGGGACCTCTGATGTGAAGGGCAGACCTCTGATGTGAAGAGGGGACCTCTGATGTGAAGGGCGGGACCTCGGATGTGAAGAGGGGACCTCTGATGTGATGGGGTGCCTCTGATATGAAAGGCAGACTTCTGATGTGATGGGGTGCCTCTGATGTGAAGAGGGGACCTCTGATGTGATGGGGTGCCTCTGATGTGAAGAGGGGACCTCTGATGTGAAAGGCAGACCTCTGATGTGATGGGAGGCCTCTGATGTGAAGGAGGCTCTGATCTGATGTGATGGGAGGACTTGGATGTGAAGAGGGAACTTCTGATGTGATGGGAGGACCTCTGTTGTGATGGGAGGACCTCTGATGTGACGGGAGGACCTCTGATGTCTCAGGATTCCCATTGATAAGTAACTTTTATGTTTTTTACATTTTAAACTGGGATGCCTCAAGATTTTGTATACTTTTAAAAGGTGTCACAACAAAAATGGTTGAGAAACATTGTTTTGGACAGTTGTGCTCTTCCAACCTTGTGGTAACAGTTTGGTGAAGAACCTTTTCTGTTCTAGCATGACTTTGCCCCTGTGAACAACATCAGTTCCATGAAGACATGGCTTGACCAGTTTGGCTTAGAGGAACTCAAGAGTGGCCAGCAAAGAGCCCTGACCTCAACCCTACTTATCTCCTTTGGGATAAATTGGAACAAAAAATAAGAGAGAACTGGCCTAGTGCATTATCAAACAAATTTATTAAAAGATATTTAGTAAAACCATCAAGATGTCTACTCACAAACATCAGCGTAAAAACTTGCTCAACAGGCCACATAAGTGGCTGATCTCTCATGAGAGAGAGGGATGCGCCTTCTCTTTTTTATTGTCACAGCTCGGCCAGGATGACCCCAGTCCTAGAGGGCAGCAAGGCATCTAAGGAATTATCCACTCTTTGACCAGGCATTAGAGACACTATAGAGTCAGCTCACTCATGCGCAGGGGTATGTTGTTTTATAAATTGGAACAAGCCAGGTCTTCTCATCCAACATCTCCATAAAGACATGGTTTGATGAGCTTGGTGTGGACAAGCTTGATTGGCCTGCACAGAGTCCTGACCTCAATCCTTCTGCACACCTTTGAGATGGATTGGAACAAGCCAGCTCTTCTCATCCAACATCTCCATAAAGACATGGTTTGATGAGCTTGGTGTGGACAAGCTTGATTGGCCTGCACAGAGTCCTGACCTCAATCCTTCTGAACACCTTTGAGATGGATTGGAACAAGCCATCTCTTCTCATCCAACATCTCCATAAAGAAATAGTCTGACCAATTTGATGTGGAATGCACTTCAGAGTCCTAACCTCAACCTTACTGAACACCTTTGGGATGAATAGGAATGCCGATTGTAAGCCGGGTCTTCTTATCCAACCTCAGTACCTGACCTCACAAATTCCCACACACTCTTCAAAACCCAATGAAGAGCCTTCCCAGACGATGGAGGTGAATATAGCTGCAAAGAAGAGGGGGTAAGGGCCATGGTTTTGGAATGGGATGGCCAACAAGCTCATCCAGGTATGATGGTCAGGTGTCCACAAATGTTTGTCCGTATAATGTAACATTAGTGCCTCATTGGAGCACATTACGGGACAGAGAGGTCTTTGAAGATGAGCTTGTCTTGCTATCCAATATAAAGCATACACATATACAGTGCCTTGAAAAAGTATTCATACCCTTTGAAATTTTCCACCTTTTGCCATGTTACAAGCAAAAACGTAAATGTATTTTATTGGTATTTTACGTGATCGACCAACAAAAAGTGGCACATAATTGTGAAGTGAAAGAAAATTAATAAATAGTTTTCAATTTTTTTTACAAATAAATATGTGAAAAGTGTGGCTGCATTTGTATTCAGCCCCCTTCACTCTGATACCCCCCACTAAAATTTAGTGGAACCAATTGCCTTCAGAAGTCCCCTAATTATTAAATAGAGCCCACCTGTGTGTAATTTAATCTCAGTGTAAATACAGCTGTTCTGTGAAGCCCTCAGGAGCTTGCTAGAGAACCTTTGTGAACAAACAGCATCATGAAGGCCAAGGAACACACCAGGCAGGTCAGGGATAAAGTTGTTGAGAAGTATAAAGCAGGGTTAGGTTATAAATAAATATCCCAAGCTTTGAACATCTCACAGAGCACTGTTCAATCCATCATCCGAAAATGGAAAGAGTATGGCACAACTGCAAACCTACCAAGACATGGCCGTCCACCTAAACTGACCGGCCGGGCAAGGAGAGCATTCATCAGAGAAGCAGCCAAGAGGTCCATGGTAACTCTGGAGGAGCTGCAGAGATCCACAGCTCAGGTGGGAGAATCTGTCCACAGGACAACTATTAGTCGTGTTCTCCACAAATCTGACCTTTATGGAAGAGTGACAAGAAGAAAGACATTGGTGAAAGAAAGACATAAGAAGTCCTGTTTGCAGTTTGTGAGAAGCCATGTGGAGGACACAGCAAACATGTGGAAGAAGGTGCTCTGGTCAGAGGAGACCAAAATTGAACTTTTTGGCCTAAAAGCAAAACGCTATGTGTGGGGGAAAACTAACACTGCACATCACCCTGAACTCACCATCCACACCGTGAAACGTGGTGGTGGCAGCACCATGTGGTGGGGATGCTTTTCTTCAGCAGGGACAGGGAAGCTGGTCAGAGTTGATGGGAAGATGGATGGAGACAAATACAGGACAATCTTAGAAGAAAACCTGTTAGAGTCTGCAAAAGACTTGAGACTGGGGCGGAGGTTCACCTTCCAGCAGGACAACAACCCTAAACATACAGCCAGAGCTACAATGGAATGGTTTAGATCAAAGCATATTCATGTGTTAGAATGGCCCTGTCACAGTCCAGACCTAAATCACATTGAGAATCTGTGGCAAGACTTGAAAATTGCTGTTCACAGACGCTCTCCATCCAATCTGACAGAGCTTGAGATATTTTGCAAAGAAGAAGAATGGGCAGAAATGTCCCTCTCTAGATGTGCAAAGCTGGTAGAGACATCCCCAAAAAGACTTGTAGTTGTAATTGCAGAGAAAGGCGGTTCTACAAAGTATTGACTCCGGGGGGCGCTATACAAATGCCCCCCACACTTTTCACATATTTATTTGTAAATAATTTTGAAAACCATTTATCATTTTCCTTCCACTTCACAATTATTTGCCACATTGTGTTGGTCCATCACATAAAATCCCAATAAAATACATTTTTGGTTGTAACATGACAAAATGTGGAAAATTTCAAGGGGTATGAATACTTTTTCAAGGCACTGTAATTAAAGAACTGACCTTCTGACTTTCAGCACCAGGAGTTTAGTAGAACGGGTCACATTAATAAACAGATCCTCGTCTCGTTCCTCCCCTGACTGTCCCTCCAGAGCCGATCGTTTTCCGTGTCATCAAGTTTGGTGACATTGGGCAAAAAATAAAAGTTTTCAGAACTCACCTCATTTGCTGAGAATAAACCAGTTCTGGCAGCTGCTAATTAATTAGATTCTTAATTGCTGATTAGAATTAATCTGCCTTATATGTCAATGTCAGTGTGCTTTTCCGGAGCCGTCACCTGAGCCCTCTGTTTGTTCACATTAGGCGCACGCCATTGTCACATCTCCAAGCGTTAGCGGCGGATGGCGATCAATTCTTATAAATAATGCAAAGTGATGGATTCACAGAGGACTTTTTATTAAAATCCTGTTTTATCGTAAAGGTGATGATTGCAAAATCTGAAGACACCGCCATCTATTTAAAAACGCATAACCTTTCTTGGCGAGCAAGGCCGACCTGTTCCTTCTATCACAAAGGGAAGGCTGTGCCCCATTTACAGCGAGAGATGATGAGCAATATTAGGAGATCCTTTTGTTTTGTGCACAGAGATAATACGAAAATGTAAAAAAATCGCTTCTTGAAATCCTCAAAGAAAAAAAAAAAAAAGCTCTGTGATAAAATGGGCCTGTCACTATAATTGTCTGACACAGATCAGCCCCGTTGCTGCAGCCTCTTAACTTGTGACTTAGGTTGGCCATACACAGTGGCGACTGGTGCTCAAAATTTTAGGGGGGCGCAAACAAACAGAAAAATTCTGAAAAAAAACCCATTACTTGCAGCCTCACTGTGCCCATCAAACACAGCCACTGTGCCCATCAAACGCAGCCAATGTGTCCATCAAACGCAGCAACTGTGCCCATCAAACGCAGCCACTGTGCCCATCAAACGCAGCCAATGTGTCCATCAAACGCAGCCACTGTGCCCATCAAACGCAGCCAATGTGTCCATCAAACGCAGCCACTGTGCCCATCAAACGCAGCCACTGTGCCATCAAACGTAGCCAATGTGTCCATCAAACGCAGCCACTGTGCCCATCAAACGTAGCCACTGTGCCATCAAACGTAGCCACTGTGCCATCAAACGTAGCCACTGTGCCATCAAATGCAGCCACTGTGCCATCAAACGCAGCCACTGTGCCCATCAAACGCAGCCACTGTGCCCAACAAACGCAGCCACTGTGCCCATCAAACGCAGCCAATGTGTCCATCAAACGCAGCCACTGTGCCCATCAAACGCAGCCAATGTGTCCATCAAATGCAGCCACTGTGCCATCAAACGCAGCCACTGTGCCCATCAAACGCAGCCACTGTGCCCATCAAATGCAGCCACTGTGCCCATCAAACGCAGCCAATGTGTCCATCAAACGCAGCCACTGTGCCCATCAAACGCAGCCACTGTTCCCATCAAACGCAGCCACTGTGCCATCAAACACAGCCACTGTGCCATCAATTGTCACCACTGTACCATCAAACGCAGCTACTGTGCCCATCAAACGCAGCCACTGTGCCCATCAAACGCAGCCACTGTGCCCATCAAACGCAGCCACTGTGCCATCAATTGTCACCACTGTACCATCAAACGCAGCTACTGTGCCCATCAAACGCAGTCACTGTGCCTATCAATTGCCACCACTGTGCCATCAAACGTAGCCACTGTGCCCATCAGTTGCCACCACTGTGCCATCAAACGTAGCCACTGTGCCCATCAATTGCCACCATTGTACCATCAAACGTAACCACTGTGCCCATCAATTGCCACCACTGTGCCATCAAATGCTGCCACTGTGCCCATTAATTGCCACCACTGTACCATCAAACACAGCAGCTGTGCCATTAAATGCAGCCACTGTGCCCATCAATTGCTGCCATTAAATGCAACCACTGTGTGCCAATCAATTTCCGCCACTGTGCCATATCAAATGCTCCCACTGTGCCATATGAAATACTGTCAGTGTGCCCCCCACCCACCGTTTGCACTTACCTGTCTCGGTGGGACAGCTCCTCGATGCCTTCTCCCGTCCTCTCTTCCCGTCCTCTGCTATGTATGGATACCTGATAGGCCTCTAATCATAGCGCCTGTCGTTTCAGCCAATCAGGTGGCGGGTAACAGATCCGAGCACCTGATTGGCGGAGAGGCGGTTTAGTGTTATGAAAATGAATATTCATTTGCTTTTCTAACAAACCTTTTTTGATGCCTATTAGAGCCTATGGCCCTAATCAGGTGCTTCAAAAACACCCCCCCCGCCACTGTAATTCAAGCGCCCGAAAAGGGGCCGGGCGCCTGAACAAGAGGTGGCGGTGGCGTCCATAGATAGATTCATGCAATGCATGAATCTTTTTATCTATTTGTGCTAGAGGGGGTGGCAGGAGAGAGGGGGCGGCGCCCGTGCGCCCTTATGGACGCATCTCCACTGGCCATACATTATACAGTTTTCTTGTACAATTTTCCTTTAGATTTACCAAAAACCATATAATATGAGGTCAAACCTAAACACTTTCAATTTGTATGCAGTCGGGCAGGTCCTTGTAGTACAAAGTTGAAGGTAAATCTAAAGGGAATTGTATAAGAAAATGGTATAATGTATGGCCAGCTTTACTTTAAAGTTACAATGTTGCAGTCTGATCACTGGGGGGGGGGGGACGGGGGAGAGAGACTGAGGAAATGCTTCCTCCTGCCTGCAGCAGACTGATGACATCACCTCAGCCTAGGCAAAGTCACTGCCTGGAGCTCAAGGATGGCTTTTTTTTTTTAAAGTCCAGGATAAGGAAATATTGTTCCAATACAAGAGTCATGTACAGGGGCTAGACAAAAAAAAATGAAAGGACTACATGATTTGCAGGTGTGAAAGTGACGACATGTTTGGTGGTGAAAGTGGAAGTGATGAGACACGGAGCTGACAGGTGGGAATACGGAGTCATGTCGGAGCTCACTGAGCTTCAAGGAGGGCAAATTGTTGGTGCCGACTTAGCTGGTGCCTCTGTGACTGAAGTCGCCAATTTATTTTCCGTGTCGCCAGCTACAGTATCCAAGGCTATGGCGGCATACGCAGTCTCCGGTAAGACGACGTCTGATAAGCGCGGTCGATAGAGACAAAAAGGACATTGCGCAGGATTGTGACCCGGAATAAGAAAACAGGGGAAGCCGCTATGCTAGCTGCTAGCGAGCATCGCAAGTAAGATCTGGTAGGCTGGTTGTACCCTAGTTGATCAATCGATGGGGCTAAGAATATGCATGCTTCTGCCATACTAGAGGGAGTACAACTAGGGGGAAACAATGTGGAGAAGGATCTGGGGGGGTTTGGTAGATCATAAGCTCAATAATAGCATGCAATGCCAAGCTGTGGTTTCCAAAGCGAGAAAAGTCCTTCCTTGTATTAGGAGAGGTATGGACTCCGGAGAGAGAGATATCATCTGTACAAATCATTAGTAAGACCTCATCTGGAATATGCAGTTCAGTTTTGGGTTCTGGTTCTCAAAAAGGATATCGGGGAACTGGAGAAAGTGCAGAGAAGGTCAACCAAACTGATAGGCATGGAGGAGATCAGCCATGGGGAAAGATTAGAGGAACTGAATTTATTCTCTCTGGAGAAGAGGAGATTAAGGGGCGATATGATCACTATGTACAAATACCTTGCTTTGTGCTCTGGTGCGCAGTGATGTTGGAACAGGAAGGGGCCATCCCCAAACTGTTTCCACAAAGTTGGGAGAATGAAATTGTCCAAAATGTCTTGGTATGCTGGCGTCTTGAGTTCCCTTCACTGGAACTAAGGGGCCAAGCCCAACCCCTGAAAAACAACCCCCCACCAAAATCCCCCCTCCACCAAATGATTTGGACCAGTGCACAAAGCAAGGTCCATAAAGACATGGATGAGCGAGTTTGGGGTGGAGGAACTTGACTGGCCTGCAGAGAGTCCTGACCTCAACCCGATAGAACACCTTTGGGATAAAATAAGAGCAGAGACTGTAAGCCAACATCAGTGCCTGACCTCACAAATACGCTTCTGGATGAATGGTCAAACATTCCCATAGACACACTCCTAAACCTTGTGGACAACCTTGCGTGTGAACTTCCGCGTTTCTGGTTCCTCCCCCCCCTCCGGTGTCACATTTAGCACCTTTTATTTTTCGGCAGAACTCCACTTTAAAGTTCATGTGCGTGTAAAGGCAGGTGTCCCAATACTTTTGGCAATATCGTATATTGTATGTTCCAGCAATAAAAACCTAAAAGAGGGTTTATAGTTTCCCATTCTGCTCCCAACAGAAGTTTTTACTTTGGGATTACTCGTTGATGACCGGCGAGCCGTTCTATACTTTGGGAAAATACAAAAAACGAGACGATCCCGATGGGGAAGGAATCACACTGCGCCAAGGGCTTGGCTCTCCTCTCCGGACCCCACACTGATGGCTAACGAACCAATCAGAACATTGGTAGCTTATGAATAAAAAGCAGGATTTAATTAAAATGCATAATAATTAAAGCCTAAAGGTAACAATGGGAAAATCCAGTTTAGTAACACAGCGGGGGGTAAACTGAAGCCGGCTGAGCGTGAACCGGAGTCTATAGAAGAGACATGTGACGGAAGAGACATGCTAAGTAATGGGAGCCGCCTCCGATCCTCAGATCATGCTACAAATACATACTAAATTATACGTTGGGGGTTCTATTATATATTACAGAACGCAATGGACGGAGATGTGTGTTGAACTCATTAAAGTCTCTTTTTTATATTTTTTAGGACTCCCCGTCTTTGTGGGTCACTGGGGTTGTATCCTGAAAAGCAGGCCATATATGATGCGATTCCGCTTTTTATTTTTTATTACGTTTCGGCCCGCTCTCCATCATTTGCCTAGGCGCAGGGCCGGTGCTCCCACTAGGCAGCCGCCTAGGGTGCACTGCTGCCAAGGCCGCCCGGCCACTGGTGTTCCTACTCTCTTCAGCAAGCAACTAAGTTTCAGCATCAGCAGGCAGCCTCCACTCCGTCCTCACATAGGAGGACCGTGTCTGTGTCCCGACTCCCGAACGAATGGAAGAAAGCAAACATTCATTGGCACAAAAAGCCGCCCGGGTTACAAAACCCGCGGCGGCGCTATGCAAGGCTACAGTCTATATCCATCTTAGACCGGCCTCCGTGTTGCGACTCTGGCGGACATGCGCAGTCCACCAGGGAAGCTCTCTGTGTCGGTGGGTGGAGCGGGCGGGTTAACGTCCCGACGTACGGGCTCGCACGTGCGCGCCGCGGACGGGACGGCGATCACTCCTCCCAGGGGGCCATACATGGCTTGCACCTGCTTCCTCTCCCTCCTACTCAAATCAGATATCAACAGCTGATTGGAGGAAAGAGGCTTCTTAAACCAGCTGATTCTCATGCCAGACATCCTCCACACACTGCGGGATGTTACCGGCCTGAACAGCTACTTGATCCAATTCACTCTCATGTCATGTAAGTTAAACTACCGTATATAGTCGAGTATAAGTCGTTCCGAGTATAAGTCGAGGCCCTAATTTACTACAAAAAAAATAGGAAAAACTTATTGACCCGAGTATAAGACGAGGGTGAGAAATGGACAGCTACTGTAAGTGGAAAAGAGGGTAAACAATGCCCATTTGCAGCATCACTGTGCCCATTTGCAGCCATAGGTCCCCTGAACTTCAAACTCGATAGTTAAGGGTTCCTAGATACCCCCTATCTGCAGCCAAAATTTGGGGTCTCTGAACCCAAAGGGTCCTGAAATGACATTGCTGCAGATGGACACAGTTGACCGAATTTGGGGCCCCGTATCTCGGGGCCACTTAGTGCTAGGAACCCCAAATTTGGTGTGCAAACCCAGTGGAATTAGCACCATAAAATTGCCAAAGCTGGGGTTTCTAGCACCAAGTGGCCTCGAGATACAGGGCCCCAAAAATCAGTTCAGAAAATGTCAAGCACTTTTCTTCAGCAGAGAATGACATTTTCCGAACCGATTTTGGGGCCCCGTATCTCGGGGCCACTTAGTGCTAGGAACTTCATCTTTGGATATGTTGTGGTACCACTTCCACTGGGTTTGCACACCAAATTTGGGGTTCCTAGCACCAAGTGGCCCTGAGATACGGGGCCCCAAAATCGGTGCGGAAAATGAAATTTTTTGCTGCAGAAAAGTGCTTGACTCAAGTATAAGTCGAGGGGGGCACATTCAGCACAAAAAAAATGTGCTGAAAAATTCGACTTATACTCGAGTATATACGGTACTTTCATTCACTAACTACGATACCAACCCAAGCTGGCCAACTTTACTTTATTGCATTTATTTTGGCTATAACTGGGACTTTTCTTGCTTGATTGAGCTCACACTAGGCTGATCGTTATATGCTCTTAAACACCCTATGCATTACAATCAACTCCCAACTAAAAAACTCATTAGTTCTGTTTGGAGGCTATACAACCATAATAATTCCTGTATACTTCTTTATTCATGTAGCACTTGGGAGAAAATAATCCTTGAATCTGCATTTTTATAAATGAACAATCATTACCTATTGGTTATGCAATCTCTACCCTAAATCTGCTAATTCCATCTATATTTGGCTCTGTCTGGGACCTCTCTGTTGACTCCCAGTCAACTTGATAAATTAACCCCATAAAGGATTAATTATATGATGATTACTACACTTTAGACCTAGCCTCACTATATATACTGTACATGTGACAGGTGCGTCTCTGTCAAAGCAAATCTAGTCCCATCTGGCCACCTAATATCACAGTATCTATATTATTTCTTTTTAAGCAACCCTTTAGCGTAAGGACACAATCATTTTAAAATAATACTTGCAATCTAAATAGACAACTAATTGAATACCCTATCTTATCTACTACCTCTCTAGCTATCAATAGATACACCTATGAACATCAACTTTTCAGCCACCTTCAGGTATGAACTTAATTTTGCAAACCAACTTCCTTACTATATTAAAATAGGACCTCTTACTATATATTTATGTTATCACATTTCTTGCAGGATTTGCCTCTCGGCCTCAGTGGAGCCTCAAGCATTTAGTTTACGCCCACATTTCCTGGGCTTTTCTCTTCTTTTTGAAGAGAACAACATATATATACTCTTGGTGGAGTAAAAAAAAAAACACTTCTACCTGTTTACATCATCTCCAACATATAGATGTTTGTTCATATTGGAATCAAGAGCATACTGGGCAGACAGACTTTGTCACTGTCGCTGCTTTTAATCGCAAATTTTATGGAATGTCAAATCAGCCAATACAGTGTTTAATGTAAACGTATCAGATATGAAAATTACATTATGAAATACTTTATCAATGGATACTCAGATATTGATTATTATCTTTTCAATATATCTTCTTTAACACAGAACCATTTAAAGCGTACACTACCCCTGAGGAAGGAGTTTAGTTGACTCCGACACGCGTCGGGTGAAAAAGTACTGCTTCAAAACTCTGTATATACACGATTGTAATACTGATGGATTTACATTCCTAACAATAGATGTTACAGTTGCGGTCATATTTTATTATGTTAATTCAATAAATTATATTTGTACCAAGTATACCTCTTTTATGATTGCTACATGTGCCTGAAAAGTCCACCACTAGGGGACCCCCTTTGCTGTTATGTATAAATAATTTTGGATGTGGCACAAATTCACAGTCAGATGCTGATCTACAATATACAAACATTCATTGATGGGTGCTGGTGAGGCTGCATTTGATGAGCGCTGGTGAGGCTGCATTGATGGGCGCTGGTGAGGCTGCATTTGATGGGCGCTGGTGAGGATGCATTTGATGGGCGCTGGTGAGGATGCATTTGATGGGCGCTGGTGAGGCTGCATTTGATGGGCGCTGGTGAGGCTGCATTTGATGGGCGCTGGTGAGTCTGCATTTGATGGGCGCTGGTGAGTCTGCATTTGATGGGCGCTGGTGAGGCTGCATTTGATGGGCGCTTCATTCGAAAGGTGGGGTATACATGGGCAGGGCAAAGAGTGTAGAGTAAGGGGTGGAGCCAGGGGAGGTGGGGGGGGGGGCGGCAAAATGAGGTTTCGCCTTGGGTGTCAAAAATTCTCGCACCAGCCCTGCCTAGGCGAATGACGTCAGTGCCCCGGCGCCTCCTGGGATATATGACGTTCAAATCCTAGGTGGCTCTCCTATTCACTAACAGAGGGGGGGGGGCCTAGCAGCATATCATCGGTGGGCTGCACCAGAACCCAGAAGAGGCGGCACAGCTTCCCAATCCCAAATCGCAAATGCAGTGCATTTGTGGGCACCAAAATCACATTGTACCATAGTACCATGCAATTTGTTGCAGCATATTATATAACTACTTGCCTACCAGGCCAATTCTGACACTTCGCTCCTACATGTAAAAATCATAATTTTTTTGCTACAAAATTACTCAGAACCATCAAACAAAATATATATATATATATATATATATATATATATATATATATATATATATATATTTTTTTTAGCACAGACCCTAGGGAATTTGCGCAGCAATTTTTCAAAAGCATTATTTTTTGGGGGCAAAAAAAAGGTGCATTAAAAAAAAGAAAAAAAAAAAAAAAGTAAATTTAGTCCAATTTTTTGCCTAATGGGAAAGATGATGTTATGCCGAGTAAATAGATACCTAACATGTCATGCTTTAACCACTTAAGGACTGAGACTCTTTTTGAGATTTGTTGTTTACAAGCTAAAAACTGTTTTTTTTTTTGTTTGTTTTGTTTTTTGTTAGAAAATTACTTAGAACCCCCAAACATTATACAATTTTTTTTCTAACACCCTAGAGAATAAAATGGCGGTCATTGCAATACTTTCTGTCACACCGTATTTGCGCAGCGGTCTTACAAGTGCAATTTTTTTTGGAAAAAAATACACTTTTTTTAAATTAAAAAATAAGACAACAGTAAAGTTAGCCCATTTTTATATTGTGAAAGATAATGTTACGCCGAGTAAATTGATACCCAACATGTCCCACTTCAAAATTGCGCCCGCTCATGGAATGGCGACAAACTTTTACCCTTAAGAATCTACATAGGCGACGTTTAAAAAAATTCTACAGGTTGCATGTTTTGAGTTACAGAGGAGGTCTAGGGCTGGAATTATTCCTCTCGCTCTACCGATAGCGGCGATACCTCACATGTGTGGTTTGAACACCGTTTTCATATGCGTTCGCTTCTGCACGTGAGCTCGGCGGGACGGGGCACGTTTAAAAACAAAAAAATTTTTTTCTTATTTATTTTACATTTTATTTTTTCACACTGTTATTTAAAAAAAAAAAAGTGTCACTTTTATTCCTATTACAAGGAATATAATAGAAAAAAGAAAGCATGACAGGACCTCTTAAATATGAGATCTGGGGGTCAAAAAGACCTCAGATCTCATATTTACACTATGGGGTGGGGCCGGGCTCATCTGTCCATTGAAGGGCCAAGGGGGGCGAGCAGATGAGCTTGCCCCCCCGTTGCCCGGAATCCCTGGGATCCACGGTCTAGGCGTTGCCCGGACCTCACTCCCCTCCCCCCTCTATTTCTACCCTCCCCCTTTTTTTCCTCCCTCCCACTCCTTTTGACCCTCCCCCCCCCCCACACTTCCTTTTTCCTCCCCAACACCCTTTACACGATGTCACCACCCCTTTCCACACTTTTCACTAGGACCTACTTCAACCAACGCTCACAGCATTATTATTTTTCGTATAGAGGGGTACGCTGTAGCTCTGTACGCATCACTGGAGTATTCATCTCTCTCTCTTTCCTTTTATGGAATACTCTTGTGTTTGTAGGACACCGCTGGACATGAATAAGTATGATTTGTAACTGCATTTTCATTAAAAAAAAAAAAAAACGATGCTGTTATACCTCTATTTTTACCAAAGGGTAATTACAAATGCCCTACAATGGTGTAGGAGTTTTCTATCTTTTACATATGCATTATCAACATTTTATCTAATATCATTTTATGATATCGCCAATTTCGCAATTTTGTATCTTTAGCATATTCTTCGTATTTACATGCGGTCTGTGCCGTTCTAAAAGGCCCCGACGAAAAGGCCACGCTTCTGACATTCTATCTTCCAGGACTCGCACAACCTGGACCAACGAAACAGTAAACTGCACTCTTTCAGATTGTAACCTTTTTGAAATATTTCCATGGATGGTAAAGTATTTCTATGTTTTATTACAAAAAAAAAAAATAAATTGTGTTATATATTATCTATACTCCGCTGAGGCACATGTAAAGTCCCACTCCACGTCTTTCTAGATTTTGTAACTTTTATTAGGTGCTCCCCAATACCCCACCCCAGAGTTTTGCAGCTTTAAAGTCACTTTGCTTTGGGACAGATTCCCTTTACTGGAAACTGCAAACACCATAAAAATAAAACAAATGTTTTAATAAATTTATTTCAATGATTATATATAAAAAAAAACAAAAAACAAAAAACAAAAAAAACAGTTTTCAGCAGCCTGTGCGCCTATTGCAGGGTATAGGTTTGTGTCACACTATTGAGGGAAAGGGTCACAAGGAGAGAACGCGGGTCCTTCCTGTTCTTGCGCACGTTTATCTTCCCCGCCAAGATGTCACCTGCAGAGAGAAAAACAAAAAAATAATCAAAAAGGATGATACAATCTGTAGGTCTAATGCTGCCACCATACATATAGTAAGTGATAACTTTTAGCTTTTAGCTCTTGTACCTTTCAGGGCCGGGACAAGAGGTGGGCAGGAGGGGGCGGCTGCCCTGGGCGCAATGGTTTATTGCAGGGATAGGGCTGTTACGGGGCTGACAGGTGTAGTGACAGCGACATCACTGCTAACCCTAACCCTAAGGCATAGGGTGCTCAACCTGGGGGCCCTCCAGCTGTTGCAGAACTACAAGTCCCATCATGCCTCAGCCTCGCAATGTCTCATGGGACTTGTAGTTCTGCAACAGCTGGAGGGTCACAGGTTGAGCTCCCGAGCCCTAAGAGAAAGGGGGCGCAGTTTTGCATCTTTTGCACTGGATGACCTTGTCCCAGCTACTTTTATACCCTTTACAGACCAGAACGATTTGTACATTTCTGCTATGGGACGGTTTTTTTTGCGACAACTTTGTCAGTACTAAAAACTAATATATACAGTAGATTATTTATTTTCGGCTGCTAGGCTTTCTTTCGGCAATGTTTTATTATATTTATATTGTAATCTATACAAAATAAAATGTAAAAAAAAAAAAAGGAAAATGTTTTTTTTTTTCTATTTTGACCAGTGTTCCTAAAATAAATAAATACATTTTGTTTTTCTTTTTATGCAACAAAAACATTAATAATACAAAAAAATGTAAATAATAAAAAATAAAATAAAAAATCCATAAACAAGA
Source organism: Lithobates clamitans (assembly GCA_037952925.1). Classification (NCBI taxonomy): domain Eukaryota; kingdom Metazoa; phylum Chordata; class Amphibia; order Anura; family Ranidae; genus Lithobates; species Lithobates clamitans. The sequence continues at coordinate 93,057 of JBBGZY010002757.1, read as the reverse complement.
AAACAAGGGGAGGCAGTAGTTAAATAGGGCTGATTAGGGTTAACTATGAAGCACTTAAGTAGGAATCGATTTTATTTAAACATTTATTTATTTATTTTTTACTTGTAAGTTTTTAGTTTTTTTAAGTGATATCATATGCAGGTCTAAAGTCAAACTTTTGAAATTAATAATAAATCAATTAAACAAAACATGGATATAAATAGCCCTTGTGTCTTCAAACCTTCTTTTTACTTCCTTTCTTCTCACACCAATCCCAGAAGAAGGGTTCAGGGATTCAGGGGAGTATAGGGGAAAAAAAGGGCTTTGGGACACCAGGGGGTGTAGAAAGCAGTGGCAGCTGGTGTAAATACCTTTCTTGGGGGGGGGGGGGGGGAGTGGCCCGTAGCCCCCACATTGCTTAATCGATCGCAACCCCCCCCCCCCGTCGCTCGATCAACTGCTGCTCCGCTTGCCCACCAGCCCCGCACTTACCCCATCCAGGTTGCGCCCCCCCCCCCCCCCGACTCTCCTCCCGAGTCCCGGTAGGTGCTTCTCCACCCAGCCAATCAGGACTTAGGACTCGTGGCCGATTGGGTCTTAGGACTCACAGCCAATCGGGTCTCAGGGTAGGTTCGGGGCGCAGTGCTCTACACCCCGAGCACACCCTTTTTGAAGCCAATTAGAGCCTCAGGCTCTAATCATGTGCTTCAAGAAAAAACCCCATTGAAATCCATGCATCCGGCGCCCTGTATGAATATTAGGGGCCGGGTGCATGGATTGGGGGGGGGGGGCAGCGCTTCTTCACCCCTAATGGAGAGGCTACCACTGGTGGAAAGGGACTTAAGGTGGGTTATAAGGAGGAATGGCTCCGGGATACCAAGTTGGGTAATAAGGAGAAACAGACACAGGAATTTAGGAGGGGAATAAGGAGAAAAGACTCTGGGATGTAATAGGGGGTATAGGGAGAAAAGGGCTCTGGGACTAAGGGGAGATATAGGGAAGAAGACGAGGGGAAGAAAAAGGCTCTGCGACGCAAAGAGGGTGTGTAGGGAAGAAAAAGGCTTCAGGACTGGGGTGTGTATTTGGGGGAAAAAGGTACAGAGCCTCAAGGAGAAGCGGAAGTACAAGGAAGAAAAGCCTCTGGAATTCCAGGAACTATAGGGAAGAAAAGGATCTGAAGCATAACTAAGGTATAGAGAAGGAAAATGCTCTGGCACCCAAGGACAGTATAGGAAGGAAAATGCTCTGGGACCCAAGGAGGATATAGGGAAGGAAAATGCTCTGGGATCCAAGGGGGGTATAGGGAAGGAAAATGCTCTGGGATCCAAGGACAGTATAGGAAGGAAAATGCTCTGGGACCCAAGGGGGGTATAGGGAAGGAAAATGCTCTGGGATCCAAGGACAGTATAGGAAGGAAAATGCTCTGGCACCCAAGGACAGTATAGGAAGGAAAATGCTCTGGGACCCAAGGAGGATATAGGGAAGGAAAATGCTCTGGGATCCAAGGGGGGTATAGGGAAGGAAAATGCTCTGGGACCCATAGAGGGTAAAGGGAAGGAAATGCTCTGGGAACCAAGGACAGTATAGGAAAGAAAGAAAATGTTCTGGGACTCAAGGAGGGAATAGGGAAGGAAAAGGCTCTGAGATTGAAGGGAATATAGGGAAGAAAAAGCTTTGGGGCACAAGGGGCTATAGAAAGGAGGAGGAGTCACGGGTGGTGAAAGTAGGAAAATACACAGGGATTTAAGGTGGGTTATAAGGAGGAAAAGGCTCTGGGACACAAATTGAGTAATAAGGAAAAACAGACAGGGATTTAAGGGGGTATAGGGAAAAATGCTCTGGGATGTAATAGGGGGTAAAGGGACAAAAAGGCTCTGGGACTTAAGGGAGATATAGAGAAGAAGGCAAGGGGAAGAAAAAGGCTATGGGACACAGGGATGGTGTAGGGAAGAAAAGTGCTCCAGGACTCAGGGTGTGTATTTGGGGGGAAAAGGTCCAGAGCCTCAAGGGGAAGGAGAAGTACAAGGAAGAAAAGCCTCTGGAATTGAAGGGAGTGTAGGGAAGAAAACACTCTGGGGCATAACTAAGATATAGGAAAGGCTCTTGGAGTCAAGAATGTATTGGTAAGAACTAGGACCTATGTTTGGGAAAGGGGAGGAAAAATGCTCTGGGACTTAGGGTGTGTATTTGGGGGAAAAGGCTCAAAAGCCTCAAGAGCGGGATGGGGGGGGGGGGGGGGGTAGAGAAGAAAAAGCTCTGGGACATAACTTGGGTACAGGGAAATGAAATGCTCTGGCAACTGAGGAGGGTGTAGGGAAGGGAAAGGCCCTGGCACCCAATAAGGGTATAGGGAAGGAAAAGGCTCTGGCACCCAAGGAGGGTATAGGGAAGGAAAAGGCTCTGGCACCCAAGGAGGGTATATAGGGAAGGAAAAGGTTCTGGCACCCAAGGAGGGTATATAGGGAAGGAAAAGGCTCCGGCACCCAAGGAGGGTATAGGGAAGGAAAGGGCTCTGGCCCCCAAGGAGGGTATAGGGAAGAAAAAGGCTCTGGCACCCAAGGAGGGTATAGGGAAGGAAAAGGCTCTGGCAACAAAGGAGGGTATAGGGAAGGAAAGGGGTCTGGCACCCTAGGAGGGTATAGAGAAGGAAAAGGCTCTGGCAGCCAAGGAGGGTATAGGGAAGGAAAGGGCGGAAGGAAAGGGCTCTGGCACCCAAGGAGAGTATAGGGAGGAAAAAGGCTCCGGCACCCAAAGAGGGCATTAAGAAGGAAAAGGCTCTGGCACCCAAGGAGGGCATTAAGAAGGAAAAGACTCTGGCACCCAAGGAGAATATAGGGAAGGAAAAGGCCATGGGATTCAAGAAAGTACTGCTAAGAACTGGGACTTAAGTTAGGTAAAAGGGAAGGAAAATGTTCTAGGTCTCAAAAGCATGTATTTGGGGAAAAAAGGCTCAGAACTTCTGGGGGGGGGGGGGGGGGTAGAGAGAAGAAAAACCTCTGGAATTCAAGGCATAAAAGGCTCTGGAACCCAAGAAGGGTTTGGGATGAAAAGGTTCTGTGATTGATGCGGTTGCATAAAACCTGATTTAAAGGGGGGATACTAAGACTGCCTTTGCCGACTCCCTTCCGAAATGTTAGCTGCTTGGATGCCATTATGTTATTGATCCAGAATAAGTATTCAGCATTAAGCCCAATCGTACCTCCTAATCAAAGTATCGCAACAACAGCCAGGCAACCAGCATTTCATTTGCCGGCCTTTGTGTTTCTCCCTGGATGGGTTTCCTTTTAAAATCTCCCTGCTCCAGAAGACCGGCAGCGAAGAGGTAATCAATGTATAATTTGCCGGCTGGAAGCAGCGGCTGAGCCTTCAATCTGCTTTGTGCAGTATTCTTCTCGCAGCTGAACGGAGCCCGGAGCCTCGGAAACACCTCGCCTGATCGGCACAATTAATCAGTGTCATGTAGATATCAAATGACTGATGTTTCCGAGCGCTCAGCTGGCCCCGGAGCCGCCGAGAGAGTCTCTCCGGGATAGCTCCACTTCACCTTGCTCTTATCGTCCCCCTCCGGCTGCCAGAGCGGCGCTCGGCGGCGGAGCCGGGAGATTAGGACAGAATACATTTCATTATTACCCTATTATGCACTTTTATTTGCCCCTCGGAGACCACTTAAGTCGGCTTACAAATAAACTTACAACGATCGGCGCGCCATCTGCTTACAAATTGCCCAGAATAAACACGTGTACAGTGAAGAGCGGAGATACCGATATCTGTAATTTTACCGCTCGCTGGGAACAGCCGACACTGTGATTTACATGAGAGCTGAACTCCAGGCAGATATAGAAAAAGAAACGATTACATCGAGCTATGTAGTCGCTAAAAAAGGAATGAAATGCATTTCTACCTCACCTAGCAAAGAGACCTCAACCTTGTTTAATGCAAAAGCAGCACTCTGGGAGCCAGTCAGAGCCCTACTGCCTTACAACGTGCTGTCAGTCTAACAAAGTGAACATGCTAACAGGAACAAACTACAGGGATGAGGTCATCGTTGTGCTGCTGTTTCTTCATTATCTAAGTCAGGGGTCTCTAAACTTTCTAAACAAAGGACCAGTTTACTGTCCTTTGATTGTGTCCCATCATTGGTGTCACTGGGGCCCATTGTTCGTGTCATTCGGAGGAACTGTGCCCCATCCTTGATGTCATTGGTAGGAATTGGCCCCATTGTTGGTGTCATTGGGAGGAATTGGCCCCATTGTTGGTGTCATTGGGAGAAACTGTGCCCCATCCTTGATGACATTGGTGGGAATTGGCCCTATCGGTGTCGTTGGGAGGAATTGTGCCCCATCGTTGGTGTCACTGGGACCCATTGTTGGTGTCACTTGGAGGAACTGTGCCCCATCCTTGATGTCATTGGTAGGAATTGGCCCCATTGTTGGTGTCATTGGTAGGAATTGGGCCCATTGTTCGTGTCATTCGGAGGAACTGTCCCCCATCCTTGATGTTATTGGTAGGAATTGGCCGCATTGTTAGTGTCATTGGGAGGAATTGGCCCCATCGGTGTCATTGGGAGAAATTGTGCCCCATCATTGGTGTCACTGGGACCCATTGTTGGTGTCATTCGGAGGAACTGTGCCCCATCCTTGATGTCATTGGTGGGAATTGGCCCTATCGTGGCATTGGGAGGAATTGTGTCCCGTCATTAGTGTCACTGGGGCCCATTGCTCATGCCATTCGGAGGAACTGTGCCCCACCCTTGATGTCATTGGTAGGAATTGGCCCCATTGTTGTGTCATTGGGAGGAATTGGCCCTATCGGTGTTGTTGGGAGGAATTGTGCCCCATCATTGGTGTCATTGGGACCCATTGTTGGTGTCACTTGGAGGAACTGTGCCCCATCCTTGATGTCATTGGTAGGAATTGGCCCCATTGTTGGTGTCATTGGGAGGAATTGGCCCCATTGTTGGTGTCATTGGGAGGAATTGGCCCCATTGTTGGTGTCATTTGGAGGAACTGTGCACCATCCTTGATGTCATTGGTAGGAATTGGCCCCACTGTTGGTGTCATTGGCCCCATTGTTGGTGTCATTGGTAGGAATTGGCCCCACTGTTGGTGTCATTGGGAGGAATTGGCCCCACTGTTGGTGTCATTGGGAGGAATTGGCCCCATCCTTGATGTCATTGGCAGGAATTGGCCCCATCGGTGTCATTGGCAGGAATTGGCCCCATCGGTGTCATTGGGAAGAATTGGCCCTATCTGTGTCATTGGGAGAAATTGTGCCCGATCATTGGTGTCAGTGGGACCCATTGTTGGTGTCATTCGGAGGAACTGTGCCCCATCCTTGATGTCATTGGTAGGAATTGGCCCCATTGTTGGTGTCATTGGTAGGAATTGGCCCCATTGTTGGTGTCATTGGGAGGAATTGACCCCACTGTTGGTGTCATTGGGAGGAATTGACCCCACTGTTGGTGTCATTGGGAGGAATTGACCCCATTGTTGGTGTCATTGGGAGGAATTGGCCCCATGGTTGGTGTCATTGGGAGGAAGTGGCCCCATCGGTGTCATTGGGAGGAATTGTGCCCCTCCCTGCTAAAAGCAAGCAAAGGGCCACAGTTTGGAGGCCACTGTTCTAGGTGTTATGGATCCTTCAGATGGGTGGCTAAGCTGCAGTTTTATCGCCGCCCCCCCCTCCCCCCCTCCGGTGGTTGAGTTCAATGGGGCCACGCCCCAACCACATGCAATGTGTACAACCGCAGTGCAATTGTGCAGCATTACAGGTTTAAAGAAAACAGACGGTGAGGAAGCGATAGAACACCTCCTCACCACCTGTCAAATGCCCTCTGAAAAGTCAAACATAGATTGCATTTCAGAGGGCACTGCAAATCTGAAAGAGCACTTAGGCTGTGGGAGGGTGAGTGACCAAACTGCATAGCCTATGGTAGATGTAAATCTTTACTGCATCATTACTGGCTGCCATTTTTTAAAATTAAAACCTTATTTAAAGGAGAAGTACAGCCAAAGCTTGTTTGGTTGTACTTCTCCTGTGCATCATAGGAGCGCGGTTCGTGACCCATTTTCAGCAGACAGCGGGCCTAAGCTAGCTGTCGGCTGACATCACAGAGCTGGTCCAGACTGGGGTAAGATCGTTAAAATGAAAGCGGGATACGCCCACATGCCTGGACCAGCACCCGACTCAGCCACTCAGCGAGCCACTGAGAGCCTGAGCCACTCGCTCACGCCCCCTTCACAGCCCAGCGTTCTAGGGAGCACAGGAGGCAGAGCAGAGAAGCCGGTGAATGACAGTCATCTGCATTCATCTAGGTAAGTAGGTGGAACAGAGCGTTGTTAAAGTGGGACTTGAGTCCGCCTACCAGTTGGCTCCGACCCGCTTTACATAGTTACACAGTAGGTGAGGTTGAAAAAAGACATAAGTCCATCAAGTCCAACCTATGTGTGTGATTTTATGTCAGTTTTACATTGTATATCCCTGTATGTTGTGGTCATTCAGGTACTTATCTAATAGTTTTTTGAAACTATTGATGCCCCCCCCGCTGAGACCACCGCCTGTGGAAGGGAATTCCACATCCTTGCCGCTCTTACAGTAAGGTTAAACCTCTTTTCCAGCTGGTACCATTCCAGTCAGTAGACTGTCAGTAAAAATTAGGAACAACGGTCTGGCAATCACCTGACTAAGTTCCCTAAGTACCCTCGGGTGCAAGCCATCTGGTCCCGGTGATTTATTAATGTTAAGTTTCCCAAGTCTAATTCTAATACTGTCCTCTGTTAACCATGGAGGTGCTTCCTGTGTTGTGTCATGAGGATAAACTCAGTTTTGGTTACTGAAGCCCCCCGATTCCTCGTGAAGACCGAGGAGAAGAATAAATTCAATACCTTCACCATCTTCCCATCCTTTGTAACCAGATGTCCTTCCTCATTCTTTATGGGGCCAATATGGTCTGTCCTCCCTTTTTTGCTGTTTACATACTTAATTTCTTGGGATTTTTTTTTTTTGCTCTCCTCCACTATGTGTCTTTCATGTTCTATCTTAGCCGTCCTTATTGCACCCTTACATTTCTTGTTGCATTCTTTATAAAGTCTGAATGCTGATGATGATCCCTCAACCCTGTATTTTTTGAAGGCCTTCTCCTTTGCTTTTATATGCATTTTTACATTGGAGTTAAGCCATCCAGGACTTTTGTTCGCTCTTTTAAATTTATTACCCAATGGGATGCATTGGCTAATGCCCTTATTTAATATGCTCTTAAAGCAAACCCATCTCTCCTCCGTGTTCTTAGTTCCTAAAATTTTATCCCAGTTTATGCCTTCTAGCAAGGTTCGTAGTTTAGGGAAGTTGGCTCTTTTTAGATGCCACTATTATGGCACACGTGCAGATACACCCACAAGCTCTGCTCAGACTTGGCCTGGCAGATCCCATCGACACATCTTCACACGCAGAGGGGAGGGGGATTCCGCGCACACGCGAGGATAGGGAAGGTTTCAGGCCTCCCTGGCAGCAGTCTTTGCATGTGCATGGGAAACCCTGGGTATGTTCAGATGGCCATGGAAAGTGACGCATGCGCGCATTTGCCCCAGGCCCCCCTTTGGGACCTGTATCCTGCAGTACATCTGGCCACATGCAGGAGACGGGAGAACAATTTGCCTAGGCAAGAAATAAGGAAGTATTATAAAAAAATATTTTATAATACCCATTTGTAAGAGAGGAAGCTGGAAGAGGCAGAGCAGCACAGCATATTTGGGGTGAAGGTCCGCTTTAACCTAAAACAGGAAGTGTCTGAACAAGGACCTTCACATCAGGGTCACCAGGGATTATTTTATTCAAAGATGCAAATGTTAAAATATTAAAAATATTTATCAATTCCCAGTTCCAAATACGTACTGTCAATGCACAACTACATCGAGTTCAACAAATAGAAAAACAAATAAATAAATAAATAGAAAACCTGCAGATATAGAACTCTATACACACAGCTGGTCTAGAGCAGGGGTGTCAAACTTAATATGATCACGAGCCATATCAGCAATATGGTTGCCCTCAAAGGGCTGGTTGTATCTGTAAGATTAGACGTCCAGAGCACCCCATCCCCTTTTACATCAGATGTCAAGAGCCTCCCCACCATCAGAAGTCAAGAGTCCCCCACCCTCCCTTACATCACAGTGCACACCCCTTACCTTGTGTTGCTGCCGGGAAGAAGCCAGGGGCAGAGCTAGGAAGCAGAAAGGGCAGGGTCTGGAGGAGGACCAGAGGAGGGCTGGAGTCAGTTTCCAGAGTCTGCTAAATGCTGAGACCCAGAGAGGCTGAGACGAGGGGGTGTTGCAGCTGCACAGGATCTGTAGGAGGAGGTCTGTCCCCCCTGTCTGCCGCCGACTACTGAGACAAGGTGTGGCAGAGCCTAGAGGGATGCCCTAGCTGCAGGAGAGGTGCGAGGGCCATATGAAATGGTCTGGCAGGCCAGATTTGGCCCGCGGGCCTTGGGTTTGACACATGTGGCCTAGAGGAAGGCAAAAAAACCCTTATAAAATTACCCCTGTGGCCATCCGACAACATAGCTTGCAGGGAGGCAGCTGCTTTATTACCGGTGCTCGTTTTGGGTCCAAGCATTTGTCCCAAGTCAAGCAATGGCAAAGGAATGCAAAGAGATGCAGATAGGCCCCCACCTTCTGCATTCCTCTTGTCGGTGCTTGGTCTGGGCAAGTGCTTGAAGCCTAGACAAATATCAGTTATCAAACTTGCTAGCTATGTTTTCAGAAGGCCATGTGGGGAAGTGAGGTGCCTTGTCCAACCTCGTAGTTAGGTTTACAAAGCATGTAGGAATGAAAAATAAAGCAATACATGGTCTTTGTCCCCTGAAATGATCTCCCGAGGAAGTCTATGCCAGAATTAGCCCCTGAGGAAGCCTATTCCACAATTAGCTCCTGAGGAAGCCTATTCCAGAATTAGCTCATGAGGAAGGCTACTCCGGAATTAGCTCCTGAGGAAGCCTGCTCCAGAATTAGCTCCTGAGGAAAACTATTCCAGAATTACCTCCTGAGGAAGCCTATTCCAAAATTATCTCCTGATGAAGTCTATGCCAGAATTATCTCCTGAGGAAGTCGATGCCTGAATTAGCTCCTGAGGAAATTTATTCCAGAATTAGCTCCTGAGGAAGCCTACTCCAGAATTAGCTCTTGAGGAAGCCTATTCCAGAATTATCTCCTGATGAAGCCTATTCCAGAATAAACTCCTGAGGAAGTCTTTGCCATAATTAGCTCCTGAGGAGGTCCATAATTAGCTCTTGAGCAAGTCTATCCCAGAATTAGCTTTTGAATGTCTTTTGCAGAATTAGCTCCTTAGAAAGTCTATTCCAGAAATATCTCCTGAGGAAGCCTATGCCAGAATCATTCCTGAGGAAGTCTACTCCACATTCTTACTATAGAAGGCTTTCTGTATGTTAAGATTAAACCTATTTTCATGCAGATGCAAAGCAAAGAGCGCCTCCTTGTCCTTCGAAATAACCTTGTAGTGAATACCTTGCACCAAGTTCACTATATGGATAACTTATATTTATTCATGGTGGTCATATCCCCCCTAATTGCCCGTTAATTGGGAAGAATAAATTCAGTTCAGTTAATCCTTCCTCATAGCTGAGCTCCTCCGTTTCTCTTATCAGTTTTGTTGCTCTTCTCTGCACTTTCTTCCATTCCCCACCATCCTTTTTGCAAGTCTACAAGTCAGGTCTGACTGATTAAAGCCAATTCAATAGGTCTGTGAAGGTTCCCATTTATCCTGGTCGTGGCATAGCTAGGTCGAGAGACGTTTTGTAGCTAATCCAAGCGGATTCTTCCGTCTTAATTCTTCATTATAGCTGACGAAGTGGCTTGAATTGAAACAATTCAATATGTTATCTGGTCAATCTCTAAACTCAGCAGCCCATCAGCAAGGATGCTACATACAGGACAGGGAGAAGGAGGGAATTCATCTCTGTTATCGTGAGAAAGCCATTACAGCAAGGGTATAGAATGGTGAAAGCCACAGCAATAGCTAATCACAAAGTTAACCATTTGTTTACCAAAGTACGAGATTGGTATCGATGTTAACAACCAGCAAAGGGGCTTTTATGGGGCTCTCAAACCAGCACCATGCGGTGCGGTGAGATTTTGCAAGAGGGTCAAGGACTACTTTTACGTTTTTTTTTTTTTTTTTATAGTTAAGGGCAGCCCATTGATACGAATGGTCTACCCTACACACGACGCATAGGAACGTGTGCATGCTCCCTCGCACCCGCATGTTGTGAATGCAGCCTCAGTTGGGGTCCAGCCTGCCCCTCTTTATACTTCAGCCTTTGTAATCTGTGGGTAAGCTGCTCTATTGTTTTCTTTACACAATAAATGTCACTGAGCAAATGTCTGAGTTCTAATTTTAACTCAGAAGCAATGATGCAATTCCGAAAATTTATATTTTCCACATCACTGAATTAATGAAAAAAAAATAAAAATAAAAAGTTTGCACATCAATAAGCGCACGCCTCCTAAAGGATAGCTCATACCATTAGCTTCTTTAATATGTTCAGGAGTGATTACCCATTATGGAAATGTAACCCCCTTTAGCTGTGCTCTCAGCATTGCCACTGCAAGCCCCGGGCCCCATAAACATTGCTTTGCTTATATTCAGGCTGTCAGCAGTCTGCACAGTACAGTGTAAGAGCAACATACACTCACCAGCCACACGGAATAAATGTGCCATGGCGTGTAGAATAATGTGCCTGCATGTCCTGGTTATACACTCACCAGCCACTTTATTAGGTACACCTTGCTAGTCCTGGGTTGGACCCTCTTTTGCCTTCATTCTTGGTGGCATAGATACAACAAGGTGTTGGAAACGTTCCTCAGATATTTAGCTCCATATTGACATGATAACATCACGCAGTTGCTGCAGATTTGTCGGCATCCACCACATCCCAAAGGTGCTCTATTGGATGAGATGTAGTGAGTGTGGAGGCCATTGGAGGACAGGGACCTCATTGTCCAGTGGTGAGATGATTGGAGCTTTGTGACATGGTGCATTATCCTGCTGGAAGGAGCCATCAGAAGATGGGGACACTGTAGTCATAAAGGGATGGACATGGTCAGCAACAATACTCAGGTAGGTCGTGGTGTGTAAACCATGATCAATTGGTACTAAGGGGCCCAAAGTGTGCCAAAATAATATCCCCCCCACCATTACACCCCCACCACCAGCCTGAACCGGTGATACCCCATCCCCCACACCATTACACCCCCACCACCAGCCTGAACCGGTGATACCCCATCCCCCACACCATTACACCCCCACCACCAGCCTGAACCGGTGATACCCCATCCCCTACACCATTACACCCCCACCACCAGCCTGAACCGGTGATACAAGGCAGGATGGATCCATCCCCCAAATTCTGACCCCACCATCTGAATGTTGCAGCTGAAATCCAGACTCATCAGACCACCCAACGTTTTTCCAATCATCTATCGTCCAATTTTGGTGATCCTGTGCCAATTGTAGCCTCAGTTTCCTGTTCTTAGCTGACAGGAGTGGCACCCGGTGTGGTCTTCTGCTGCTGTACCCCATCTGCTTCATAATTGGATGTTTTGTGCGTTCAGAGATGGTATTCTGCACACCTTGGATATAACGAGTGGTTATTTGAGTTACTGTTGCCTTTCTATCATCTGGAACCAGTCTGCCCATTCTCCTCTGACCTCTGACATCAACGAGGCATTTTCCTCCACACAACTGCCGCTCACTGGATATTTTCTCTTTTTCCCACCATTCTCTGTAAACCCGAGAAATGGTTGTGTGTGAAAATCCCAGAAATAATCAGACCGGCCCGTCTGGCACCAACAACCATGCCACGTCCAAAGTCACTTAAATCTCCTTTCTTCCCCATTCTGATGCTCGGCTTGAACTTCACCCAGTCGTCTTCACCACATCTAGATGCCTAAATGCATTGAGTTGCTGCCACATGATTGGCTAATTAGCAATTTGTGTTACCAAGCAATTTTGTGTGTACCTAATAAAGTGGCCGGTGAGTGTATATATTTTCTTTCATGTTGAGCTGGGGGGTGTAAACTACCCCCCCCCCCCCGGGTGTTAAATACTGTAGGTATCTCACAATCTTTGTCATTTTATATAAAAGTTATACATATAATAATAGATTCATTTAAACCAGAAAAATTATTTCAAGAGTAACAAATTCGGGAAGACTGAACTCGGGGAATTCTCTGTTGTAGAAAAGAGTTTCAGATTTTTATTTTTTCTTAAAACATAAAACGTCTCTTCAAAAATGGTCCCATCATATACACACCAATATATCCTGAATGACCATTCCCCCCATCTATTCCCGATTTCCCTGATGGCCCCTTTGCAGGTTCCGGTGGGTGAGCAGTGTACGGGGTCCATAGACAATAATTGATCCGAGGTTAATTCATTTCTGGTCAGGTCACATTGATCGCGGCATACTAATCCAGACCCGTCTCCCTTCACTGGAAACTGGTCATGGCGGAAAGTCAGATGGAGAGTCAACCAATACTGGACACAGCTCAGCGATTAACCCTTGTGCTCTCAGAGACGTTTTTGCATTTTTTTTTTTTTTTAAGAAAAATAATTTTAGGCCTCATCTTAGGCCTCAAGATTACATAAAACCCCCGAACACGATGTATTTTCTGAAAGCAGACACTCCAGAGAATAAAATAGTGGTAGCTCCAATTTTTTATGTCACACAATACTAGCCCAGCAGTTTATGAAACTCAAAATTTTAGTAATAAATTGTTGTTCAGTCTTCCCCGACTCTTCGTGACCTCATGGACCATCGTGTGCCAGGCTTTTCTGTCCTCCACTGCCTCCCGGAGCTTGCTTAGTTTCATGCTCATTGTTTCGATGATGCTCTCTATCCATCTTGTTTTCTGTCGTCCTCTTCTCCTTTTTTCCTTCCATGTTTCCCAGCATCAGGGTCTTTTCCGATGAGTCTTCTCTTCGCATTAGGTGGCCAAAGTATTAGAGTTTCAGCTTCAGGATCTGTCCTTCCAGTGAATATTCTGGGTTGATTTCCTTCAGGATTGACTGGTTTGATCTTCTTGCCCTCCAAGGGACTTTCAAGAGTCTTCGCCAACACCATAGTTCAAAAGCATCAATTCTTCAGCGTTCAACCTTCCTTATGGTCCAACTTTCACAGCCATAGGTTACTACTGGGTATACCATAGCTTTGACTATATGGCTTTGTCGGCAAGGTGATGTTTTTGCTTTTTTAGAATGTCGTTTAGGTTTGCCATTGCTTTCCTCCCAAGAAGCAAGCGTCTCTTAATGTCATGGCTACGGTCACCGTCTGCCATGATCTTGGAGCCTAGGAAGGTAAAATCTATCACTGTTTCCATTTCTTCTCCTTACATTTCCCAAGGAGTGATGGGACCGGTTGCCATGATCTTAGTCTTCTTAATGTTAGATTTCAGGCCCGCTTTTGCGCTCTCCTCAGTCACCTTCATTAACCACTTCTGGACCGCCCAACGTCCTTATACGTCGGTACAAAGTATTAGAGTTTCAGCTTCAGGATCTGTCCTTCCAGTGAATAGTCACGGTTGATTTCCTTCAGGATTGACTGGTTTGATCTTCTTGCCCTCCAAGGGACTTTCAAGAGTCTTCGCCAACACCATAGTTCAAAAGCATCAATTCTTCAGCGTTCAACCTTCCTTATGGTCCAACTTTCACAGCCATAGGTTACTACTGGGAATACCATCGCTTTGATTATACGGCTCTTTGTCGGCAGGGTGATGTTTTTGCTTTTTTAGAATGTCGTCTAGGTTTGCCATGGCTTTCCTCCCAAGAAGCAAGCGTCTCTTAATGTCATGGCTACGGTCACCGTCTGCCATGATCTTGGAGCCTAGGAAGGTAAAATCTATTACTGTTTACATTTCTGCTCCTTATATTTCGAAAGGAGTGATGGGACCGGTTGCCATGATGTCTTCCTAATGTTCGATTTCAGGCCCGCTTTTGCGCTCTCCTCAGTCACCTTCATTAACCACTTCCGGACCGCCCACCGTTGTTATATGTCGGTACTTTGAAGAGGGATATTGTTGTTATGGCAGCAGCTAGCTACTATCACCCCGGTATCCTCTTCTTCAGCGGGCGGTCCTCTTCAAGATAAAAGTGGTCTCTGCGGCGGATTCACCGCCAGATCACTTATCGGCGGCAAGAGAGGGCCCCCCCTCCCTCCGGTGCTCTCCGCCGCTTACCGGAGCCATTGGCAGCGGCGGAGGTGATCGGATGTTTCCCCTTGTGTGACATGGAGACGAGTGAGGAGAAGATGTCCCCACCTACCCATCTCCATATCATTGCAGGGCGGAAGCAACGTCAAAACGTCACTTCCACCCATAGCTCTTAAAGGGACATTTTTTTTTGTCTTTTTTTGAATGACAACATTTTTTTATTGCATTTTAGTGTAAATATGAGATCTGAGGTCTTTTTGACCCCAGATCTCATATTTAAGAGGTCCTGTTATGTTTTTTTTCTATTGCAAGGGATGTTTACATTCCTTGTAATAGGAATAAAAGTGACACATTTTTTTTTTTTTAAAGAACAGTGTAAAAATAAAAAATAAAAGGTAAAATAAATAGGAAATAAGAGCTCCGTCCGAGCTCGCGTGCAAAAGTGAACGCATACGTAAGTAGCGCCCGCATAGGAAAACGGTGTTTTAAACCACACATGTGAGGTGTCAACGTGATCGGTAGAGCGAGAGCAATAATTCTAGCCTTAGACCTCCTCTGTAACTCAAAACATGCAACCTGTAGAATTTTTTAAATGTCACCTATGGAGATTTTTAAGGGTTAAAAGTTTGTCGCCATTTCACGAGCGGGCGCAATTTTGAAGCGCGACACGTTGGGTATCAATTTACTCGGCGTAGCATTATCTTTCACAATATGAAAAAAAAAAATTGGGCTAACTTTACTGTTGCCTTATTTTTTCATTCAAAAAAGTGTTTTTTTTCAAAAAAAAGTGCGCTTGTAAGACCGCTGCTCAAATACGGTGCGACAGAAAGTATTGCAACGACCGCCATTTTATTCTGTAGGTCAGTGATGGTGAACCTTGGCACCCCAGATGTTTTGGAACTACATTTCCCATGATACTCAACTACACTTCAGAGTGCATGAGCATCATGGGAAATGTAGTTCCAAAACATCTGGGGTGCCGAGGTTCGCCATCACTGCTCTAGGGTCTTAGAAAAAAAAAATTTATAATATTTGGGGGTTCTAAGTAATTTTCTAAAAAAAAACAAAAACCTGTTTTTAACTTGTAAACCACAAATCTCAGAAAGACGCTCGGTCCTTAAGTGGTTAAGAGACTCTTTAGTTCTTCTTCACTTTCTGCCATTAGTGTGGTATCGTCTGCATATCTCAGGTTGTTATTTCTCCCGGCGATCCTAATTCCGGCTTGTGATTGGTCAATCCTGGCATTTCGCATGAAGGCCCTTCTCCCCCGATCGCTCAGTTTGGCCGGCGGCTGGTGGTTCCAAACTTCTTCCATTTACAGATGATGGAGGCCACTGTGCTCATTGGGATCTTCAGTGCTGCAGAAATGTTTCTGTACCCTTCCCCCGATCTGTGCCTCCATACAATCCTGTCTCGGAGGTCTACAGACAATTCCTTGCACTTCATGGCTTGGTTTGTGCTCTGACATGCACTGTTACTTGTGGGACCTTCTATAGACAGGTGTGTGCCTTTCCAAATCATGTCCAATCAACTGAATTTACCACAGGTGGACTCCAATCAAGTTGTAGAAACATCTCAAGGATGATCAGTAGAAACAGGAGGAACCTGAGCTCAATTCTGAGTGTCATGGCAAAGGCTGTGATACTTATGTACATGGGAGGAGCTGGTGATACCTATGTACATGGGAGGAGCCTGTAATACTTATGTACATGGGAGGAGCCTGTAATACTTATGTACATGGGAGGAGCCTGTGATACTTATGTGCATGGGAGGAGCCTGTGATACTTATGTGCATGGGAGGAGCCTGTGATACTTATGTGCATGGGAGGAGTCGGTGATACTTATGTACATGGGAGGAGCCGGTGATACTTATGTACATGGGAGGAGCCTGTGATACTTATGTGCATGGGAGGAGTCGGTGATACTTATGTACATGGGAGGAGCCTGTGATACTTATGTACATGGGAGGAGCCTGTGATACTTATGTACATGGGAGGAGTCGATGATACTTATGTGCATGGGAGGAGTCGGTGATACTTATGTGCATGGGAGGAGCCTGTGATACTTATGTGCATGGGAGGAGCCTGTGATACTTATGTGCATGGGAGGAGCCTGTGATACTTATGTGCATGGGAGGAGCCTGTGATACTTATGTACACGGGAGGAGCCTGTGATACTTATGTACATGGGAGGAGCCTGTGATACTTATGTACATGGGAGGAGCCTGTGATACTTATGTACATGGGAGGAGCCTGTGATACTTATGTACATGGGAGGAGCCTGTGATACTTATGTACATGGGAGGAGCCTGTGATACTTATGTACATGGGATTTTTTTATTTTTAATAAATTTGCAAAAATTTTAAACAAACTTTTTTCACGTTGTCATCATGGGGGATTGTTTGTAGAATTTTGAAGAAAATAATGAATCTAATCCATTTTGGAATAAGGCTGTAACATAATGAAATGTGGAAAAAGTGAAGCGCTGTGAATACTTTCCGGATGTAAATACCAGGAAGTGTTACATTGACACATTGATTAAACTGCAACATTGTAACTTTGCAGCAAATCACAAAGGAAAGAGGCTGCAGCAGGGGTTGATCTGTGTCAGATCGTACAAAGATTACACGCTCACATTGCCCTGTGTATGGCGTCCCTTACATATATTTATTATTGAGTAACAATGTTCCCTTTAACAGTTTATTTTTAAAACCTAAAATAAACCGCGAAGCACAGCGGCTAAGTCTTTGCTCCAGGCGATAAATCCTGCCGCGACCTACAACGAAGGTTTGCCAAGTCGCCTGAACTGCGGGCCAGCATGGTGCTCCTCAGCATATTGAGGACACGACCGCACAGATTTCACAGCAGATGCCGGCTCCTTGCGCTGCGCGTGCGGCTCACCCCGATCCGTTATGCTGTCAGCAAACAGCAGCCTGGGAATTTACCCCATAAAGCCGCCGCTGACAAACGACGGGCGTCCGAACCAAACCTATTTTTGGTGGGTAAACCATAAAAAGCGATTTGCGTTCCTTTGAAAGTCATTGAAGTCAGTGTAATTAGCCGAAAGCTGGAGGGGAAAAAGGGAAAGGGATTTAGGTGGAGCCTATGAGAGCTCAGGGGGTGGTGATGTATCCCCCCCCTCCCCCCCCCTTAAATTGATCCAAAGAGGAGGCAGGAGGTGGGGCAGAGGCTCTGGAGAATTACCGAGTCTGAAAGTCCTGGATGAAAACGAAAGCCCCGAGCAGAGGAGCTTTGCTTCAATACAGTGCCTTGAAAAAGTATTCATACCTCTTGAAATGTTCCACATTTTTTCATGTAACAAAAAACATGAATGTATTTTATTGGGATTTTATGTGATAGATCAACACAAAGTGCACATAATTGTGAAGTGGAAGGAAAATGATAAATGTTTTTCAACATTCTTTACAAATAAATATGTGAAAAGTGTGGGGGGCATTTGTATGGCGCCCCCCTGAGTCAATACTTTGTAGAACCGCCTTTCTCTGCAATTACAGCTGTAAGACTTTTTGGGGATGTCTCTACCAGCTTTGCACATCTAGAGAGGGACATTTCTGCTCATTCTTCTTTGTAAAATAGCTCAAGCTCTGTCAGATTGGATGGAGAGCGTCTGTGAACAGCAATTTTCAAGTCTTGCCACAGATTCTCAATGTGATTTAGGTCTGGACTGTGACTGGGCCATTCTAACACATGAATATGCTTTGATCTAATCCATTCCATTGTAGCTCTGGCTATATGTTTCGGGTCGTTGTCCTGCTGGAAGGTGAACCTCCGCCCCGGTCAAGTCTTTTGTAGACTCTAACAGGTTTTCTTCTATGATTGTCCCGTATTTGTCTCCATCCATCTTCCCATCAACTCTGACCAGCCTCCCTGTCCCTGCTGAGGAAAAGCATCCCCACCACATGATGCTGCCACCACCATGTTTCACGGTGGGGATGGTGTGTTCACGGTGATGTGCAGTGTTAGTTTTCCCCCCACACATAGCGTTTTACTTTTAGGCCAAAAAGTTCAATTTTGGTCTCATCTGACCAGAGCACCTTCTTCCACATGTTTGCTGTGTCCCCCACATGGCTTCTCACAAACTACAAACAGGACTTCTTATGACTTTCTTTCACCAATGTCTTTCTTCTTGTCACTCTTCCATAAAGGGCAGATTTGTGGAGAACACGACTAATAGTTGTCCTGTGGACAGATTCTCCCACCTGAGCTGTGGATCTCTGCAGCTCCTCCAGAGTTACCATGGACCTCTTGGCTCTTCTCTGATGAATGCTCTCCTTGCCCGGCCGGTCAGTTTAGGTGGACGGCCATGTCTTGGTAGGTTTGCAGTTGTGCCATACTCTTTCCATTTTCAGATGATGGATTGAACAGAGCTCTGTGAGATGTTCAAAGCTTGGGAGATATTTATATAACCTAACCCTGCTTTATACTTCTCCACAACTTTATCCCTGACCTGTCTGGTGTGTCCCTTGGCCTTCATGATGCTGTTTGTTCACTAAGGTTCTCTAACAAACCTTTGAGGGCTTCACAGAACAGCTGTATTTACACTGAGATTAAATTACACACAGGTGGACCCTTTTTACTAATTAGGTGACTTCTGAAGGCAATTGGTTCCACTAGATTTTAGTTAGGGGTATCAGAGTAAAGGGGGCTCAATACAAATGCCCCCCCCCCTCCCCCCACACTTTTCACATATTTATTTGTATCATTTATCATTTCCCTTCCACTTCTCAATTATGTGCCACTTTGTGTTGGTCTATCACCTAAAACCAATAAAATACATTTATGTTTTTGGTTGTAACATAACAAAATGTAGAAAATGTCAAGGGGTATGAATACTATTTCAAGGCACTGTAGGTACTTTGAGGCCTGACCTTTGAAGTGTACATTTAAACAGATCTATTCACATTTTAAAGCTGCTGGTCTTTGTTCCATAATAACATTGTGTTTGGTAGGAGAAAACTTCACAGCTCTCTGCTTCAAGTTTTATATGAAACAAATGCCTGGCATCCCTTTAGATGTGCATGCTCCTCCCTGCTGGCCACTGGATGCTGTTGACCTTAGCTGTGCAATCTGCTGATCAGTTGCTGGATTACAGCAACTGATCAGCAGATTGCACAGCTAATACCTGCAGCACCCAGCGGGGATGCAGGTCTAAAGGGTTATCAGGGATATGTTCTTTCATATAATGTTCGGGAAAGCAGTACAGTAACCGGCCCCAGCCCTAAAGATCAGGCTCACACATGATCAAGAGCAAAAATAAATGAAGGTACAGAAAGCGAATGTCTGTAGGAGGCGGCAAATTATATCGCTTGCATCCTTTTAGATGTGCATGCTCCTCCCTGCTGGCCACTGGATGCTGCAGACCTTAGTTGGGAAATCTGATCAGTTGCTTCATTCCTATTGCTATTGTCCATTCCTTGTAAGGGTGTAACTGAGCTACTACTGGGAGAGGGAGCAGGGTGAACTGAGCTGCTGAGTCTCTACTGGGTGTTCGAAGTAGCTGAAAGGGTCAGAGATACCTACTGGGCCACTGCTGGAGGAAGGAAAAAGGAAAAGCTAAACTGCTTAGTCGATCCTGGAAGGGGTGTGAAGCTACTGAGACACTGCTGGGAGGAGCAAGAACAGGGATCAAGCTGCTGAGAGGAGAAAGATGGGTGAGTTGAGCTGCTGAGTCTCAGCGGGGAGGGGGATCTGAGCTGTCAAAGTCTCTGCTTAGAGGGGAGAGCTAGGCTGCCGAGTTTCTGCTGGGAGGAGGAGATGAGCTGCTGAGTCTCTGCTTGGGGGGGGGGGAGTTGACCTGCTGAGTCTCTGCTGGGAGGGAGAGTTAAGCTGCTGAGTCTCTGCTGGGAGGGGGAGTTGAGCTGCTGGGAGGGGGAGCTGAGCTGCTGAGTCTCTGCTGGGAGGGGGAGCTGAGCTGCTGAGTCTTTGCTGGGAGGGGGAGCTGAGCTGCTGAGTCTCTGCTGGGAGGGGGAGCTGAGCTGCTGAGTCTCTGCTGGGAGGGGGAAGCTAGGCTGCCAAGTCTCTGCTTCTAAGGTGAAGTGAGTTGCTGCGTCTGCTTGGAAGGTGGAGCTGTGCTGACTTTATGCTTGAAGGGGGGAGCTGAGCTGACATGTTTCTGCTGTAGGGAGGAAGCTGGGCTGCTGAGTCTCTGTTGGGAGAGGGGGAGGGAGAACTGAGCTTCCGAATCTCTATTGGCAGAGGGAAGCTAAGCTGCTAAATCTCTGCTGGACAGGGGGGGCTGCTGAGTCTCTGCTTGGAGAGGGAAGCTGAGGTGCCATGTCTTTGCAAAGAATGGGATGAGTGAGCTGCTGAGTCTCTACTTGGTGGGAAGAGCTGAGCTGCTGAGTCTCTGCTGGGAGGAGGAGCTGAGCTGCCAAGTTTCGGCTGGAAGGGGGAGCTGAGCTGCTGAGTTTATGCTGTAGGGGGAAAGCTGGGATGCTGAGTCTCTCCTGGCAGGGTGGAATTAAGCTTCTGAATCTCTGTTGGCAGAGGGGAGCTGAGCTGCCGAGTCTCTGCTGGACGGGGGGAGCTGCTAAATCTCAGCTTGGAGAGGGAAGCTGAGATGCTGAGTCTTTGCTGGGAATTGGGGTGGGGGGGGGGTGAGCAGCTGAGTCTCTGCTGGCAGGGGGGAGCTGAGCTGCTGAGTTTCTGCTGGGAGCCAGAAGCTAGGCTGCCAAGTCTCTGCTTGGAAGGGGAAGTGAGTTGCTGAGTCTGCTGGGAGGGGGGAGCTGAGCTTCTGACTTTCTGCTGGAAGGGGGGAGCTGGGCTGCTGATTCTCTGTTGGGAGGAGGAAAGGGGGGGGGACTGAGCTTCCGAATGTTTATTGGCAGAGGGGAGCTAAGCTGCTAAACCTCTGCTGGACAGGGAATCTGAGGTGCCAAGTCTTTGCAAAGAATGGGGTGGAGGGTGAGCCGCTGAGTCTCGGCTGGGGGGGGGGTTATCTGAGTTGCTGAGAGGGGGAAGCTAGGCAGCCAGGTCTCTGCTGGAAGGGGGGAGCTGAGCTGCTGAGTCTCTACTGGAAGGGGGGAGCTGAGCTGCTGAGTCTCTGCTGGAAGGGGGGAGCTGAGCTGCTGAGTCTTTGCTGTAGAGGGAGCTGAGCTGCCAAGTTTCTGCTGTAGGGGGGAGCTTTGCTGGGAATGGGGGTGGGGGGTGAGCAGCTGAGTCTCTGCTCAGAGGGGGGAGCTGAGATGCTGAGTCTTTGCTGGGAATAGGGGTGTGGAGGGGGGAGCTGAGCTGCTGAGTCAATGCTAGGACATTTAAAATGACAGTTAGAGCCGGTATGAGAATTCAGTAATTGGGGTTACATCTATCTGAAAGTGGCTTTATTAAATTACAGGGTTTAAACAATTCCTTATTACAGGGTCACCTTATAAGAAGGTTTTTTTAGTCATAATGCAGTTTTCTTTCAGTAGCCAAATTACAAATTCACACGGAATATAGCAAGCGCCGAGGCTCGTTGGGGACCTTGCAGGGACCTTCTCCTTGCTCTCAGACAGATCGAGACGTTGATGTGCTCCAAACTTTATCTGCAATCTCTTCACTCTTAAAATTCTCCATATGTGCGACAAAGATGAGTGCTCCTGTTTTGGGGTTTTCTAAGGATATGCTGCAGGAGGAAGCCGGGCGCGAACTGACAGGCTGCGATAATAAAAACTGATCGGCCGGAGGAATATTTGTTAAGGAGACGGGTGAGGGAAGAACAGACGAGGAGCCGATATGATCTCCAGGAATGATGGAGAGAGAAGGACGGCTTGTACCAGGCACTGCAATGCGGAGGCAGCCAGTGGGACGAGGACAATATGCTTCCTCCCCGCTGGCGGCAGACGATCGCTGCTCGCTGGGTGTGACAGACAGTGCGGTATTTAACGCAGAGCCCCCCCATAGCATCACATACAGGATGAGCATGTCAGAGACACGGCCAGATTGATAAGACAGACGAGCCGGTTTGTGTTCCTGACGCGGAGATGGCAGATAGACATGGAGATTGATGCTGTGCGGGGGGAGGAGATGTGTCGTTAAAGGGGAATATAGGAAGCGCCAGGAGGCAGGGGGGATAAAGAGAGGCATGAGGTACCGTTAAAAAAAAAAAAAGAGCAAGGGTAGAGGAGCAAAAAATTTTAAGGGGAACTCTACAAAATCCTTTCAAACAACAGAAATGGTCAGATTTCGAAGTACAATAATCAAAAATCTATAGCAGCCTTTCTCAACCTTTTTACCCCAGAGGAACCCCAGGTGGGATTAGTCCATCAGGAGTCATTGGGAAAATGCCTCTTACATCTGTGGTGGTAAGTGCCGCCTTTACAGGTATGGCCAGAATGACATCCTTGCAGTCATGCCACTTTCTCTACCAGGTTGCATTGGACCTGGAAGTATGCAGGCACCATCGGATGGGAGGTCAGTTAGCCAGAGCTTGAGGAGCCCCTAGCCAGCCCTTGAGGAACCTTAGAGTTTCATGGATTTCTGGTTGGGAGTGGCTGATCTACAGAGTAAGCACATCACATCCAAAGAATGCCTTTGCAATAAACTTGTATATAACATATTTCAGCAACATTCTGGAGATGCACACCATTTCCACAGGGTACATCAACTTTACTGTTCAGCACAAGCACAGATTCCCTCTTCTGTGTTTCGCCCCCTACTGGGGCTTAACATCTACAGCATAGAAGCACAATAGTACAATACACCATCCAAATAACAGGCCACACACCAAAGACATTCAACTTCAGCCAACGTTTATTGCAAGGACAGCACATCGCTCACCCCCACCGAAAATTCTACCCGTGATTAAGCCCTGGTGTGGGTGAAACATGTTGGGGGGCATGGCTTTAGGTAGGCGTGAGCCGAGTGCTGTCATTCTAATAAACCTCGCCCGGCGTTGAACGTTTTCTGTATGCTGCCTGTTATTTGGATGTTGTATTGTACTATTTTGCTTTTATACTGTATATGTGAAGCCCCATAAGGGACGAAACGCGTTAAGAAGAGAATGTGGAGTTTCTGCGTTTGCACTGAACAGTAAAGTTGATTTAATATTGTTGATCCTTTAAATAGTTTCAAACAGCAGAGATGGTCAGATGTCTAAATGCAATAGAAAATCTGCAGAGTAGGCCCACCACATCCAAAGGATGCACATTGCTCACTTCCACCAAAAATCCTCCCCATGTTTAAGCCCCGCTGTGGGTGAATACACCATCCAAATAACAGGCCACAGGTCCAAAGACGGTCAACTCCAGCCAAGGTTTATTGCAATGACAGTACATCACTCACTCCCAACCATCATATTAAGCACTTGCCATTTGAATGGCGGCAAACTACGGTGCCTACAATTCTCCATAGGAGAAGCTTTAAACACCTTTACAGGTTACCAGTTTAGAGTGACACAGGAGGTCTGGTGCTAGAATTATTGCTCTCTCTCTTTGATGTTCACGACAATGCCTCACATGTGTGGTGCGATCATCGTTTACATATGCGTGCGGGAGTAACGTATGCGTTCATATTTGCGCGTAAGCACGGTGGGACGGGGGTGCTTTACATTTTTTAAATAAATTTTATGCAACTTTTTTTTTGTACTAACTTTATTGCTATCACAAGGAATGAACAACATCCCTTGTGACAGAATGGGCCATGACAGGTCCTCCTTATGGATCTATTAGACCCCAAATCTCTCCTCTGGCCTTCCATGAAGCTGATCAGACACAGATCGGTCTGATTGGCTGCTTTCCTGGCCACTGGTGGCGAGGTAAACAAAGTGGGCGGAACCGGAAATGACGAACTACTCGTCGCTCCCGGTTTCCGAGGTTACAGAGAGAGGCGAATAACATCAGTTCCTCTCTCTCTCTCTGTACAGAGCAGCCATTGCCGCCGGCTGCATCACTCCCGACAACGCAATGGGACCGGAGAGCCCAGGAGAGGCGGCGGATGGAGGGGGGTGGGACTCCCTTCCATCACCCGCAGTAGCGTTCGCCTGGCTAATTAGCCACTCAGATCACTTCAGCAAAAAAGAGAATCACCGGCTGAAAAGATCGATGCTGGGATGATGCCTGTAGGTGCATCCATCATCCCGGTATAACCAATGAAACCCAAGGACTTCCATGTACGTACCTTGGGCGTCAGGTGGTTAAAGCTTCTGTGTGAATCTAGTGATTGGGTATACAGTATTTCACAAAAGTGAGTACACCCCTTACATTTATGTAAATCTTTTCTTCTATCTTTTCATGTGACAACACTGAAGAAATGACACTTTGCTACAATGTAAAGTAATGAGTGTACAGCTTGTATAACAGTGTAAATTTGCTGTCCCCTCAAAATAACTCAACAGACAGCCATTAGTGTCAAAACCGCTGGCAACAAGAGTGAGTACACCCCTAAGTGAAAACGTACAAATTGGGCCCAATTAGCCATTTTCCCTCCCCGGTGTCATGTGACACGTTAGTGTTACAAGGTCTCAGGTGTGATCGGGGAGCTGGTGTGTTAAATTTGGTGTTATCGCTCTCACTCTCTCATACTGGTCACTGGAAGTTCAACATGGCACCTCATGGCAAAGAACTCTCTGAGGATCTGAAAAAAAGAATTGTTGCTCTACATAAAGATGGCCTAGGCTATAAGAAGATTGCCAAGACCCTGAAACTGATCTGCAGCACGGTGGCCAAGACCATACAGCAGTATAACAGGAGAGGTTCCCCTCAGAACAGGCCTCGCCATGGTCCACCAAAGAAGTTGCGCTCACGTGCTCAGCGTCATATCCAGAGGTTGTCTTTGGGAAATAAATGTATGAGTGCTGCCAGCATTGCTGCAGAGGTTGAAGGGGTGGGGGGTCAGCCTGTCAGTGCTCAGACCATACGCCGCACACTGCATCACATTGGTCTGCATGGCTGTCATCCCAGAAGGAAGCCTCCTCTAAAGATGATGCACAAGAAAGCCTGCAAACAGTTTGCTGACGACAAGCAGACTAAGGACACGGATTACTGGAACCATATCCTGTGGTCTGATGAGACCAAGATAAACTTATTTGGTTCAGATGGTGTGAAGCGTGTGTGGCGGCAACCAGGTGAGGAGTACAAAGACAAGTGTGTCTTGTCTACAGTCAAGCATGGTGGTGGGAGTGTCATGATCTGGGGCTGCATGAGTGCTGCCGGCACTGGGGAGCTACAGATCATTGAGGGAACCATGAATGCCAACATGTACTGTGATATACTGAAGCAGAGCATGATCCCCTCCCTTCAGAGACTGGGTCGCAGGGCAATATTCCAACATGATAACCACCCCAAACACACCTCCAAGACGATCACTGCCTTGCTAAAGAAGCTGCGGGTAAAGATGATGGACCAGCCAAGCATGTCTCCAGACCTGAACCCTATTGATCATCTGTGGGACATCCTCAAACGGAGGGTGGAGGAGCACAAGGTCTCTAACATCCACCAGCTCCGTGATGTTGTCATGGAGGAGGGGAAGAGGACTCCAGTGGCAACCTGTGAAGCTCTGGTGAACTCCATGCCCAAGAGGGTTAAGGCCGTGCTGGAAAATAATGGTGGCCACACAAAATATTGACACTTTAGGCCGAATTTGGCCTTTTTCACTTAGGGGTGTACTCACTTTTGTTGCCAGCGGCTGTGTGTTGAGTTATTTTGAGGGGACAACAAATTTACACTGTTATACAAGCTGTACACTCACTACTTTACATTGTAGCAAAGTGTTATTTCTTCAGTGTTGTCACATGAAAAGATAGAGGAAAATATTTACAAAAATGTGAGGGGTGTACTCACTTTTGTTAGATACTGTGTATATCCTTTACAGCCAACCTATGTAAGGGGTTAGTTCTCCTTAACAGGTGATCTACACCTGACCCTGCACTCTGTAAAGGTGAGCTAATCCCAGATACTCCCCCCATGTACCCTGGTCTACCACTGGAGTTGTCAAGCTCTCAGCACCCCCATAGCCGCTCCAGCATTCCAGGAATTAAAAATCCCTGCTCCCCTCTCTCTTGCAGGGCTTCTGGGATGGACCAGATTGACGATGACCAATCAGAATTGATCAGGCCCATCCAAAACAGCTGCACGGAGAAAAAAGAGAAAAGCTGGGATTTTAAATCCCCAGAACTTTGGAGCGGCCATGGGGTTGCTGACAGCTCGGCAACCCTGGAGGCAAACCTGGATATATGGGAGGATGTCCAATGTTCGCTCATCCTTACATTTTTTATGTAAAGTTGAACATGTTAAACACCACCCATAATTTTACCTGCTTTGATGCCGATCGGTTTCTCCAGAAGGAAAACCGTTTGCTTCCAGTGAGTTTTGGTGCACGTCGGCCCGGTGGAAAAGGCGACCTGCGGAGACAGAGCGGTATTTGTAATATCATGGTACATTACTTTATTACACGATGACATACACGCACATTAAATGCTTACAACAGGGAAAGAGCAGCTCAATCCCACATAGCCTGGGGCACCGAATTAAGCGCAGCCTTTCCCGTAATTAATTTGGATCGGCGTCTGAATGTACTTACTGGCGTATGACAGTCCTTCTCGAAGAACACGTCAAAATAGCCGGCCAGAGCCTACGAGACACATGAAGGGTAATCAGTCAATGCGAGTTACTGCAGACGACAGCAGAACAATGTATGGAATAACATCATCAATATACACATTAATATATTCTATTATTGAAGAGACGCTATAAAATCACAGCAGGCTAAGAGAAAACTGCAACCATTAGGAAAAAATGACTATTTATGGAGAACTCATTGACGGCCAGGCACTCATGGAGGAGCTTTAAGAACGAGGAGCTCTGTGTGGCCACTCCCACTGCAGAGCGTTCCTTATTCTATTTAATGGAAGGTGTGTGGTCCAACGGGCATGATCCATCGGTGGAAACAGGCAGACACAAAGATTCAGAGCAGTGGTCTCCAAACTGCGGCCCTTTGCACGCTCCTATCTGGCCCTTGGGGCATTGTTCCACCCACTGATATGAGGCGCTATTACTTCCACTGACACCAATGATGGAGCAATATTCCTCCCACTGACACTAATGATGGAGCACTATTCCTCCCACTGACACCAATGATGGGGCACTTTTCCTCCCACTGACACCAATGATGGAACACTATTCCTCCCACCGACACCAATAATGGGGCACTACTCCTCCCACAGATACCAATGATGGGGCATTATTCCTCCCACTGACACCAATGATGGGGCACTATTCCTCCCACTGACACCAATGATGGGGCACTATTCCTCCCACTGACACCAATGATGAGGCACTATTCCTCCCACTGACACCAATGATGAGGCACTATTCCTTCTATTGAAACCAATGATAGTGCACTATTTCTCCACTGACACCAATGATGGAACACTATTCCTCCCACCGACACCAATAATGGGGCACTATTCCTCCCACTGATACCAATGATGGGGCACAATTCCTCCCACTGACACCAATGATGGGACACTATTCCTCCCACTGACACCAATGATGGGACACTATTCCTCCCACTGACACCAATGATGGGACACTATTCCTCCCACTGACACCAATGATGGGACACCATTCCTCCCACTGACACCAATGATGGGACACTATTCCTCCCACCGACACCAATAATGGGGCACTATTCCTCCCACAGATACCAATGATGGGGCACTATTCCTCCTCCTCCTGCTGACCACAGGCACTATATCATTTTTTCATACTCCCACTGACCACCAAACCTGAGACATTTTGTACTCCCACTTGCCACAGTCACCACCCCCCCATAGTCTGAAGGACAGTAAATTGGCCCTTTGTTTAGAAAGATTGGAGGCCTCTGATATAGAGAAAAGAGCCTGGTAGAGAGACTTCACCACTGGAGTCATCAAAACAAATAAGAAAATGGCATTCCGGAGCAAACATTTCATTTTTGGAAGGAATGGGAACGGGAAAGAGGTCTGGTGCCCACAATGTGTCAGAGTTATATAGGTCAATGAGGAGCAAGCAGGGCCACTGATAGGGCATACAGTAATGGGCCCAGGCTCCATCGGGTCAGCGACAGGGTCCGGACCTGGCAGGGGCTACCTGAGGGCATCTCACACAGCTTCCCCTACCAGAACTCCCTGCATATGTATCCCACAGCACAGCGCTAAGACTGCCCCCCTTTGGGCCGCCATCCTGCTCATTTTTAGCCATGATGTGAAGGGGGGACCTCTGATGTAATGGGGGGACCTCTGATGTGAAGGGGGATCTCTGATGTGAAGGGGGGGACCTCTGATGTGAAGAGGGGATCTCTGATGTGAAGGGGGGACCTCTGATGTGAAGGGGGGATCTCTGATGTGAAGGGGGATCTCTGATGTGAAGGGGGGGACCTCTGATGTGAAGAGGGGATCTCTGATGTGAAGGGGGGGACCTCTGATGCGAAGGGGGGGATCTCTGATGTGAAGAGGGGACCTCTGATGTGAAGGGGGGGACCTCTGATGTGAAGGGGGATCTCTGATGTGAAGGGGGATCTCTGATGTGAAGGGGGAACCTCTGATGTGAAGAGCTGATCTCTGAGGTGAAGGGGGGGCCTCTGATGTGAAAGGGGAACCTCTGATGTGAAGAGGTGATCTCTAATGTGAAGGGGGGGATCTCTGATGTGAAGGAGGATCTCTGATGTGAAGGGGGGATCTCTGATGTGAAGGGGGGACCTCTGATGTGAAGGGGGATCTCTGATGTGAAGGGGGGATCTCTGATGTGAAGGGGGGATCTCTGATGTGAAGGGGGGATCTCTGATGTGAAGGGGGAACCTCTGATGTGAAGAGGTGATCTCTAATGTGAAGGGGGGGACCACTGATGTGAAGGGGGAGCCTCTGATGTGAAGGGGGGACTTCTGATGTGATGGGGGAAACCTCTGAGGTGAAGGGGGATCTCTGATGTGAAGGGGGGATCTCTGATGTGAAGGGGGGGATCTCTGATGTGAAGCGGGGGGATCTCTGATGTGAAGGGGGGGGATCTCTGATGTGAAGGGGGGGCCTCTGATGTGAAGAGGGGATCTCTGATGTGAAGGGGGGGATCTCTGATGTGAAGGGGGGGATCTCTGATGTGAAGGGGGGGCCTCTGATGTGAAGGCGGAACCTCTGATGTGAAGGAAGATCCTCTGATGTGATGAGGGAGCCTCTGGTGTGAAAAAGGAAGTGAAGGGGGAACCTTTGATGTCATGGGGGGACTTCTGATGTGATGGGGGGACCTCTGATTTTATGGGGGGGCTCTGTTGTGAAGGGGCAACCCCTGATGTGAAGGTGGAACCTCTGATGTGAAAAGGGAAAGGGGGACCTCTGCTGTGTGGGGGGACTTCTGATGTGAAGGGGGGACCTCTAGTTTAAATGGGGGGACCTCTGATACGATGAGGGACGGGGGGCTTCTGATATGAAGTTAATTTCATCATGGCAGTTATGTGCATTGTCCCAGTCACAGTTTTCTCATTGATAAGTAACTTTTATGTTTTTACATTTTAGACTGGGGTGCCTTGAGAAGTCAGCTGTAGCGCCCCCTAAACCACTCCACAAACTCCATCCCCTCCACCAGTGACCCCTAGACCCCCCGTCCAGAGCATTCTAGCATTTCAGTATATTTATTTCTATTCCCACACTTTCCTTGTGCGAGGATATACTTTATTCTTCACTGTTGGGCCGTGAAAGGTTTCGGGAAAATGTAGTGTATAAAACGCCCCCCCCCCCCCCCCCCCCCGGTATAATTTGAGTTAGTTTTCTTCTGTAAAACGTTTCCACTCGAAAGTTATTCTTCAATGCGTTTCGTAATAGTGCTAAAATTAGCTTAACAATGCACCACAATAGGTACATTTCACAAATAAACCGGTAAACTCATTAAAGGTTTGTTATTTGTTCAGCATTGCGAGGGAACAGTGCGCACCGCTCTGGAGGTTAAACAAAATGCTTGAAAAAGAAAAAAAAAAAAAAAAAGAGAAAAGAGAAAAGAAAAAAGGCTCTGACTCTGCAGAACGGCGCGGTATCGCTCTCTCTGCCAAGTAATTATGGCGGGATGTAGAGCTTCTCCTTGGCAGGGACGGGAAAGAAAGATCTGGAGAAAAAGATTTAATGTCGCCGCGTTCCAAAGCCATTGTCTCTGCATGTAGCATCGCAGGCTATATAAAAAAAAAATAAAAGGTGATGACAAGAGGCTACGTGATGGAACGAGCGTGCGGGGGAAGAGGAGAGATGGTGTTTTTATCCCTCGGTGCAAAATTCTCTCGCCCCGCTTCTCCATTACCGAAGTCCTGGCAGTTGTAAAATCATTGACTCGTTAAAGGCGTTGGACTGGAACTAATTACCTTGACTCTGGAAATTTGTATGCATCTACAAAAAAAAAAAAAAAAAAAGGAAAAAAAGAAAAAGGAAAGCAAAAAATCCTGATGGAACAAAAAAAAAAAAATCAGCGTGTTC
This sequence comes from Lithobates clamitans, assembly GCA_037952925.1. Lineage (NCBI taxonomy): Eukaryota > Metazoa > Chordata > Amphibia > Anura > Ranidae > Lithobates > Lithobates clamitans. The sequence continues at coordinate 62,430 of JBBGZY010002757.1, read as the reverse complement.
CAAAAATGAGAATGTTCAATAAACTCAACGCATAAACCAAACAGCAGCCACTAACACAGTACCGGGTTTAATATTTATTCTGCTGCTAGATAAACTAGGGTTTTCATTTTTTTTTTACTTATTTATTTTTTCTTAAATGGGACTAAAATTTAAATTTACACTCCCCGTGTGATCAGACCAGATTATGCAGTAAAAGAAAAAAAAAAAACACATTTTTCATTTCTTGCCATATATACATTAAAAAAAAAAAGCTGCACCGCAGAATTTGGAATAAAAAAAGTTGCATTTCTTGCCATATACACATTAAAAAAAAAAAATAAAATAAAATAAAAAAAATAAATTTTAAAAAAAGCTGCACCGCAGAATTTGGAATTATAAAAGTTGCATTTCTTGCCATATATACATTAAAAATAAATAAATAAATTTTAAAATTTTAAAAAGCTACACTGCAAAATTTGGAATAAAAAAAGTTGTATTTCTTGCCATATATACATTAAAAAAAAATAAAAAATAAAAAAAAGCTGCACCGCAGAATTTGGATTAAAAAAAGTTGCATTTCTTGCCATATATGCATTAAAAAAATAAATAAATAAAAAATAAAAAAAAGCTGCACCGCAGAATTTGGAATAAAAAAAAGCTACACTGCAAAATTTGGAATAAAAAAAGTTGTATTTCTTGCCATATATACATTAAAAAAAAAAAAATAATAAAAAAAAGCTGCACTGCAGAATTTGGATTTAAAAAAGTTGCATTTCTTGCCATAAATACATTTAAAAAAATAAATAAATTTAAAAAGCTGCACCGCAAAATTTGGAATAAAAAAAGTTGCATTTCTTGCCATATATACATTAAAAATAAATAAATAAAACATTTTTAAAAAGCTGCACCGCAAAATTTGGAATAAAAAAGTTGCATTTCTGCCATATATGCATTAAAAAAAAATTTTTTTTAAATTTTTTTTTAAAAAGCTGCACCGCAATTTGGAACAAAAAAAGTTTTTAATTTCTTGCCATATATACATAAGAAAAGCTGCACCACAGAATCTGGAGTAAAAAGAAAAAATGCATTTCTTGCCATATATACAACGCAGTCCCCTTAACAGAGTAACTCCACTTTTCTTGAGAAAAATTAAAAATAATCCCTTCTTGGTGATCTCTGTACATTGCAGGGATTTAAACTTTGTTGCAGATTTCAACCTTTTGGTGTTCTTAAGAAATAGCGGTTTGTTTCTCTGTGTCCATGTGCGAAGTGAATGTTAATGGGAGCGATTTTATAATTATCAATCGGCTGCTGCATTTGCAGGGCTCTAATGAGGAAAATGGCAGGGTCAGCATCCCTTTAGAGGTGATTTGCCTTTGGGGGTATCTCACCAAAAATTATATTTTTGTTGCAGGGGATGCCCAAGAACTGATTTGTATTTTAGGGCAGACTTCTGGGAAAATCAGTGAGCCAATCACCGATTTGGGGGGGTTATATACACCATCTGTCTACAGAATACCTCCAGGTTGCCATATTGATGTTTTCAGCTTAGGCAGCCACCTTAGGGGGCCGGGTTGGGGACTTGCTGTGGATTTGGATCTTTATAATACCTGGCTTCTGTCCCCCCCCCCCCCCCAGCAGGCAAACTAAAGCTTTCACACTGCGCCCGGTAGGAGAGAGGGCGCCCTATAGAAGCTTTAGTTTGCCTCCTGTTAGACAGAGTACAGAGAGCGCAGTAGGCAGGCGGAGCGGTGTCCCGCTTTTAGGGAGGACCTGCAAAGATACAGAGGGGGCGATCCCAGGGGTGTGCAGGGAGGGGTCGGGGTTGAGGGGGCTGAGTCAGGCCAGAGGTTGTCGTGGAGGGCATCGTAGAGTCGGTCAGGGTGGAGGAGCCCCCCACTCTTTGCTGCAGTTGCGGCCAGAGATCCTAATAGGACTAATGTCCGAAACGCGTAGGTTGTTTTACAGTATTGTGCATGTTTACTCAATAAAGAAATACAATTTTTTTGGAAGTCATCCTGCGTGCCGACCATCCCTATCCTTATCCCAACATGCCTGTCTGGCAGATAGCCCTAATGGCACCAGATGCTCTCCACTGACACCATCTGGAGGAGCCGCTGCAGGACTGGTGAGATCTGGGAAGTCATTTCCAAGCCGTGTGTGATCAGTGACACTGCCCTCCTCCTGTCCAGCTGCCCCCTCCCCATTCTACTGCCCCCCCCCCCTATCCCACTGCCCCCCTTTACCATCCTATTGCCCCCCTCCTGTCCTGAAGCCCCCTCTCCTATCTAATTGCCCCCTTCCCATCCTACTGCCCCCTCCTGTCCAGCTGCCCCCTCCTGTCCCGTTGCCCCCCTTCTATTCCGCTGCCCCTTCCCCATCCTACTGCCCCCCTTCTATTTCACTGCCCCCTTTCCCACCCTTTTGCCCCCCTCCTGTCCCGCTTCGCTGCCCCCTCCTATCCCACTGCCCCCTTCTATCCTGCTGCCCCTTCCCCATTCTACTGCCCCCCCTCCTATCCCCACTGCCCCTTTCCCATCCTATTTCCCCCCTCCTGTCCCACTTCACTGACCCCTCCTATCCCACTGCCCCCCTTCTATCCCACTGCCCCCCTTCCCATCCTATTACCCCCTCCTGTCCTGATGCCCCCTCTCCTGTCTCACTGCCCCTTCTCATCCTAATGCCCCCCTCCTGTCCTGATGCCCCCTCTCCTGTTTTACTGCCCCCTTCCTTTCCTGATGCCCCCTCTCCTGTATCACTTCCCCTTCTCATCCTACTGCCCCCTCCTGTCCTGATGCCCCCTCTCCTGTCTCACTTCCCCTTCCCATCCTACTGCCCCCCTCCTTTCCCGATGCCCCCTCTCCTGTCTCACTGCCCCTTCTCATCCTACTGCCCCCCTCCTGTCCTGATGCCCCCTCTCCTGTCTCACTGCCCCTTCTCATCCTAATGCCCCCCTCCTGTCCTGATGCCCCCTCTCCTGTTTTACTGCCCCCTTCCCATCCTACTGCCCCCCTCCTTTCCTGATGCCCCCTCTCCTGTCTCACTTCCCCTTCTCATCCTACTGCCCCCTCCTGTCCTGATGCCCCCTCTCCTGTCTCACTGCCCCTTCTCATCCTACTGCCCCCCTCCTGTCCTGATGCCCCCTCTCCTGTTTTACTGCCCCCTTCCCATAACACTGTCCCTTCCTGGCACACTGCTCTCGTCCTATCAAACAGCCCTCCTTCAGTGATGCTGCCCTCCTCCTGTCTTGCTGTCCCCTTCCTGTGACACAGCTCCCCTTCTGTCAGTGGCAGGTATGGTGGGAGGATGGTGGTGGGTGATGGGAGGACACGGAGGGGGAGGTGGGGGTGGCAAAATACCTCTTCGCCTGTGTAGACAAAAGCCCTTGCAGCCGCCCTGACTCCAAGTGAGAAATTTCAACACACACGGTGCTGAGAAATGCAGCCATCCATGGAGTGCATGTAGACAGGAAGTAGCAGCAAAGCAACCACATTTCAACACATATTCCGTAGGCAAGGTCCACTGCTGTCACCATCAGGAAGCCATCCTTGAGAAATGCCATGCAGCCATTGCTGAAGCGACTGCAAAGAGGCTGCAGGGGATCAGTAGCACTGGAGAACAACACCGGATAAAACAAGGTGAAAACAAGTGTATATATATTATATAGATATATATATATATATATATATATATATATATATATAATCTATATATATCTATAGATATATATTCATTCATTTTTTATGACAACCGTTTAAGACGCACAGAGCGAACTAAATGCCATCCAGTTATGGTTTACATCTACTTTAGCTCTGAATATGGAACGGTTAAGCCAATTAAATGATTGCAAGCTTTTATGAAGATTTGGACTGCTGGTATTAGAAACTACACTCATCGCCACTTTATTAGGTACACCTGTTCAATTGCTCGGTAACACAAATTGCTAATCAGCCAATCACATGGCATCAACTCAATGCATTTAGGCAACTAGACGTGGTGAAGACGACTTGCTGAAGTTCAAACCGTGCATCAGAATGGGGAAGAAAGGGGATTTATGTTACTTAGAACGTAGCATGGTTGTTGGTGGCAGACGGGCCGCTCTGAGTATTTCTGAGATTTTCACACACAACCATCTCTCGGGATTGCAGAGAATGGTGGGAAAAAAGAGAAAATATCCGGCGAGTGGCAGTTGTGTGGAGGAAAATGCCTGTTTTGGTGTCAGAGGTCAGAGGAGAATGGGCAGACTGGTTCCAGATGATAGAAAGACAACAGTAACTCAAATAACCACTTGTTACAACCAAGGTATGCAGAATACCATCTCTGAAGGCACAACACATCCAACCTTGAAGCAGATGGGCTACAGCAGCAGAAGACCACACCGGGTGCCACTCCTGTCAGCTAAGAACAGGAAACTGAGGCTACAATTGGCACAGGATCACCAAAATCGGACAATAGAAGATTGGAAAAACCTTGCCTGGTCTGATGAGTCTGACATTCAGATGGTCAGAATTTGGGGCATGGATCCATCCTGCCTTGTATCACCGGTTCAGGCTGGTGGTGGGGGGTGTAATGGTGTGGGGGATGGGGTATCACCGGTTCAGGCTGGTGGTGGGGGTGTGATGGTGTGGGGGATGGGGTATCACCGGTTCAGGCTGGTGGTGGGGGGTGTAATGGTGGGGGGGGGATATTTTCTTGGCACACTTTGGGCCCCTTAGTACCAATTGATCATGGTTTATACACCACGGCCCCCCTGAGTATTGTTGCTGACCATGTCCATCCCTTTATGACTACAGTGTCCCCATCTTCTGATGGCTCCTTCCAGCAGGATAATGCACCATGTCACAAACCTCCAATCATCTCACCACTGGACAATGAGGTCCCTGTCCTCCAATGGCCTCCACACTCACCACATCTCATCCAATAGGGCACCTTTGGGATGTGGTGGGACAGGAGATTGGCATCATGGATGTGCAGCCGACAAATCTGCAGCAACTGCGATATGTTATCATGTCACTATGGAGCAAAATCTCTGAGGAAGGTTTCCAACACCTTGTTGAATCTATTGCACAAAGAGTGAAGAGAAAAGGGGGTCCAACCCGCTACTAGCAAGGTGGACCTAATAAAGTGGCCGGTGAGTGTATGTTACAATATGATATCACTTTCAAAAGTCTCTTTCCCCAATACTTCCATTTTTATATTTGATAAAATAAAAAATATCCCCATTTGGACTGTGAAGCTGGCCCACCTACCGGTGCCGATGGATATTAGATTGCTGCGTCCCGATTCTGTAGAAATCAGAAGAATCTGAACCTACCAAACAGATCTGAGACAAAGTCTACTTGGCCAGTTTACATTATTTTGGCCAGTGCTCTATTGATCGGAGGGGTTGGTCGGGTACCTGATATGTACGTAGATATCGATGGCCGCAGGCACCTTGTAAAATGTACAAATTCTTTGGCTGAACATTTTCCGGGTGGTCACATGCTTCTTAAACATCCAACCTCCTTCTACTGCCTGGGGCAAGCTTATGAACAGTTTACAGCAGGATCCTGGCCCTGCCGACCCCCCCCCCCCCCCCCCATCCAAAGACGGACAAAGAAATGAGCTATTTTCAAAGCGTAGGGACGTAATTCCGCAGTTAGTAATGGAATACGCTGTGCTCAGCTATGCTTGACTTACTAAATTGATTTCCAGTCATCCCGTGGTGCCTTTTCCTACAGACATAAAAACACGTCAAGGTCTATCAATATTGAGTGTCATATGGAAGCCCCTCGTGCCTCTTATTTATATCTTCGGAGCAATTTTCACATAGATGAAAAAAAAAAAACCCACTGAGGGCCGCAAAGGATTCTGGGCTGATAGAGCTGAATGGCGATGTGGTGGTGAAAATATGGAGGGCGATGGTGGCGAGGGCTTGGGCTGAAAACAGAACGAGGAACTCTGGCCAAAAGACTCACTGTCTTCTGAGTTCCACCAAACCGCTCCACTGTCCAGTGCCATTTTGACCAAGTCGTTGGATGTGGCCTCTGCTCCACTGTCTAGTGCCATTTTAACCAACTCGTTGGATGTGGCCTCTGCTCCACTGTCTAGTGCCATTTTAACCAACTCGTTGGATGTGGCCTCTGCTCCACTGTCTAGTGCCATTTTGACCAACTCATTGGATGTGGTCTCTGCTCCACTGTCTAGTGCCATTTTGACCAACTCGTTGGATGTGGCCTCTGCTCCACTGTTTAGTGCCATTTTGACCAACTCGTTGGATGTGGTCTCTGCTCCACTGTCTAGTGCCATTTTGACCAACTCGTTGGATGTGGCCTCTGCTCCACTGTCTAGTGCCATTTTGACCAACTCGTTGGATGTGGTCTCTGCTCCACTGTCTAGTGCCATTTTGACCAACTCATTGGATGTGGCCTCTGCTCCACTGTCTAGTGCCATTTTGACCAACTCCTTGGATGTGGCCTCTGCTCCACTGTCTAGTGCCATTTTGACCAACTCCTTGGATGTGGTCTCTGATCAACTGTCTAGTGCCACTTTTGACCAACTCCTTGGATGTGGCCTCTTTGACCTGAGACGTCTTGGTAACCCTATAAAGTCTGGCAATTTCTTGGATGAGCAGCTTTATGCGCCTGAGACTGAAGCTGGCACATGCTCCATCTACTGTTTGCTAGGAGTCTAAGATGGAGCTTGGTAACTCTGAGGTGTTAAAAAATTTGAAAATATCTTTTGGTGAAAATGATCCCTCAAGGTGTAATCATAAACTTACCAATTCTCAACAGTATTAAGCCATTAAGGGCAAGTCAGTGGGTTCCTCAAGTCAAAAGGGGCACAATCGATTTTGGCCGTTTTAGTTGTGAAATATGAGGGTTATAGTCGATATAGCTTAAATAGTACTGAAAATAGAACTTAAGGTTAGATAGGCAGTAACAGGCCAAAGAACAACCTGCTTGCTCATGCCTGGGTTAGGCCAAACCACTCCACTGTCTAGTGCCATTTTGACCAACTCGGATATGGCCTCTTTGACCCACCATGTCTTGGTCCTTATAAAGTCTGGCACTTTCTTAGATGAGTAGCTTTATGCGCCTGATAGACTGAAGGTGGCACATTCGCCATCCACTGTTTAGTAGGGGGGTAAGATAGAGCATGGTAGTTTCTAGCTGCTAAAAAAAAATAGAAAATAGAATTTGAAGAAAATGATCTGACAAGGGGTAATCATAAATGGACCAATCTTTAACTGTATCAAGCCATTTACAGCAAGTCAATGAGTTCCTCAGGTCCAAAGGGGGCACAATAGATTTTGGGCTAACAGAGTTGAATGGCGGTCTAGTTGTGAAATATGGGGGAGATGGTGAAAATAGCTTAAAAGGTACTGAAACTTAAGACTAGATAGGCAGCTTTATGCGCCTGATAGACTGAAGGTGGCACATTCGCCATCCTCTATTTGGTAGGGGGGGGGGGGGGTAAGATAGAGCATGGTAGTTCCTAGCTGCTAAAAAAAAAAAATAGAAAATATCCTTTGAATAAAATGATCTGACAAGGGGTAATCATAAACAGATCAATCCTCAACTGTATCAAGCCATTTACGGCAAGTCATTGAGTTCCTCAGGTCCAAAGGGGGCACAATAGATTTTGGCTGACAGAGTTGAATGGCGGTCTAGTTGTGAAATATGGGGGAGGTGGTGAAAATAGCTTAAAAGGTGCGGAAACTTAAGACTAGATAGGCAGTATGAGGTCAAAAGTCAACTTGCACATGTTAGTCTTCTGAGATGGGTCATACCACTCCAATGTCTGGTGCAATCCTGCCCAACTCGTTGTACGTGGCCACTTGGACCCGCCATATCTTGGTTTCTACAAAGTCTGGCAATTTCTTGGATGAGCAGCTTTATGCGCCCAAAAGGCTGAAGTGGCACATGCTCCATCTACTGTTTGCTAGGAGGGCAAGATGGAGCTTGGTAACTCCGAGGTGTTAAAAAAATTGAAAATATGTTTTGGTGAAAATGATCCCACAAGGTGTAATCATAAACCTATCAATTCTCAACAGTATCAAGCCATTATGGGCAAGTCAATGGGTTCAAGTCAAAAGGGTCTAAGGGGGCACAATCGCTTTTGGCTGTTTAAGTTGTGAAATATGGGGGGTTATGGTGGATATAGCTTAAATAGCACTGAAAATAGAACGTAAGGTTAGAGAGGCAGTACCAAGCCAAAAGACTAACTGCTTGCCCATGCCTGTCTTCTGAGTTAGGCCAAACCACTCCACTGTCTTGTGTCAACTTGCCCAACTCGATGGATGCGGCCCCTTTGACCCGCCATGTCTTGGTCCCTATGAAGTCTGGCACTTTCTTGGATGAGCAGCTTTATGTTCCCGATAGACTGAAGTTAGATAAGGTAAGACAGAGCTTGGAAGTTCCAAGATGCTAAAAAAATTTGAAAATATCTTTTGGTGAAAATGATCCCTAAAGACTTAATCATAAACCGATCAAACCTCAACAGTAAATGGTGCTGAAAACATAATTTACGGCTAGATAAGCAGAAGGAGGCCAAAAGTCTAACTGCTTGCTCATATCTGTCTTTTGAGAAGGGCCAAACCACTTCAATGTCTGGTGCCATCCTGCCCAACTCGTTGTAGGTGGCCACTTTGACCTGCCATGTGTTGGTCCCCCACGATGTCTGGCACTTTCTTGGATGACCAGCTTTATGAGCCCGATAGAACGAAGTGGCACATGCGCCATCCACTGTTTCTATGGGGGTAAGATGGAGCTTGGTAACTCAGAGGTGCCAAAAAATGTTTTAAATATCTTTTGTTGAAAATGATCCCACAGGGTGTAGTCATAAGTACTCAACAGTATCAAGTCATTTAGGGCAAGTCAATGAGTTCCTCGGGTCAAAAGGGTCAAAGGGGACACGATCAATTTTGGGCTGACAGAGCCGAATGGTGGTCTAGTTGTGAAATATGGAGGAGAGAGCTTAAATGGTGCTGAAAACAGAACTCGGGCCTAAAGACTAACTGCTTGCTCATGACTGTCTTCTGAGATGGGCCAAACCACTCCACTGTCTAGTGCCGTCTTGCCCAACTCGTTGGATGTGACCTCTTTGACCCACCAGGTCTTGGTCCTTATGAAGTCTTAGCACTTTCTTCAAAGAGCAGCTTTATGTGCAAAATACACTGAAGGGGCACATGAGCCATATACTTTTTGGGTGGGGGGAGAAGAGGGTGAGTGAGGGGAGGAGAGGAGATGGGGAAAAAAAGGGAGTGGAGAGGGAAGGGAAAGAGAAAAGATGGAAGGAGAGGGGATGAGGAGGAAGAGGAGAGGTGAGGAGATGGAGAAAAAAGGAGAATGAAAGGAGAGGAAAAGAGAGGGGATGTGAGGGATGAAATGGGGAGGTGAGAGTAGGAGAAAAGAGAGAGTACTTGAGGTAAGGATAGGGTAGGGTAGCTGAGGGAACGAAAGGAAGGGGAGGAAAGGAAAGGAGGGGGTGAGTGAGGAAAGCAGAGGGTGGGTGAGTGAGGGAAGGAGAGGAGATGGGAAACAGAGGAAAGGAAAGGAGTGAGTGAGGGAAGGAGTGGGTGAGTGAGGGAAGGAGTGGGTGGGTGAGTGAGGGAAGGAGATGGGAAAAAAGAAGGGGAGAGGAGATGGAAGGAAAGGGGGGGGAGAAAGAGGAGAGTTGAAGAGAGGACATGGGGAGGAGAGGAGAGCAGAAGAGAGGAGATGGGAAGGAGATGAAAGTAGATGGGGAGGAGAGGAAAGGGTAGCTTAGGGGAGGAGAGGAGATGAAGGGGGAGGAGAGGAAAGGGTAGCTTGGGGGAGGAGAGAGGAGGAGAGGGAAGAAGAGGAGATGAGAGGGGTGGAGAGGAGATGAGAGGGGAGGAGATGAGAGAGAATAAGATGTTAGGGAAGGAGATGGGAGGGAAGGAGATGAGAAGGGAGGGAAGGAGATGAGAGGGGAGGGAAGGAGATGAGAGGGGAGGGAAGGAGATGGGAGGGAGGGAAGGAGATGGGAGGGAAGGAGAGGAGATGAAAGGGAAGGAGAGGAGATGAAAGGGAAGGAGAGGAGATGATAGGGAAGCAGATGAAAGGGAAGGAGATGGAAGGGAAGGAGATGGAAGGGAAGGTGATGAGAGGGGAAGGAGATGAGAGGGGAAGGAGATGAGAGGGGAAGGAGAGGAAATGATAGGGAAGGAGATAAAAGGGAAGACGATGGGAGGGAAGGAGATGAGAGGGAAGAAGATGAGAGGGAAGGAGATGGGGAGGAGTGGAAAAGGTAGCTTAGGGGAGGGGAGGAGATGAGAAGGAAGGAGATGAGAGGGGAAGAAGATGAGAGGGAAGGAGATGAGAGGGAAGGAGATGAGAGGGAAGGAGATGAGAGGGATGGAGATGAGAGGGATGGGGAGAAGGAATGTTAGTACTTTTTCTTTATATTGCCAGGGGTTGGAGATGCTGGAATATTGAGCACACATGACGGGTATATAATGGGGAGGTGAGATCTCTTCTCCCCGGAATGGATTTCTATCCCAGGAAGGAGGAAGGATAAACTGCAGCAGATTTCCCATCTGGAAGCTGTATGACCTCCCCGCTCTGAACTGTCATGAATTGCAAATCATACAATAAAAAAAAAAAAATCCTGTCAGACAAAACTTCTCATTACTGTTCTAAGAGAATACTTGTTTTCACCTTTAGGTACATCTCGGTGCTGCTGATCTCCTGCCGCCTCTTTGCGCCCCTCCCCCCGTTTACATGCCCTCCAGCGATGGCTGCGATGACTATTACTCAGGGAGGATTTCCTGACGGTGACAACAATGGAAGCCTGGGTGCCGACACAGGGGGCACAGCTGGAAGTCGGGGACAGAGTGTTGTCACCCCACAACAGGAAGTGCCTAAACAAGGACCCCCATGGCGGGGTCACACGGGGATTATTATAATAAAAAAACGCAGATTTAAAAATATTAAAAAACGACTTTTGAAAAGACAATTACCCTGCTAAATCTTAGATGAGTTTGTAGTTTTGGGTTTTAGAAAAGTGTTGAGTGTAAAAATTGTGCAAAAACGATAATCCAAACTCGGGTCGCTCTTCATATGTGAATGAACCCTTAATGAGCTCCCAATGACTTCCTTCTAATAAATACAAAGTATCACATCCACTCCTGGAAATAAATCCCCTGGAAGTCGTCTCTTTGTCCTTCTTTAGGTGGCGGGCGCTCCTAGCTGCAGGCATTGCGCCCTCTCTGGTTTGCGGGACCCCCCTTTATAAATGAATACAAGTCGCTCGGCGCCGGCATAAGAACGATCAATTCAGAGGGGATAAAAGTAAATTAAAAATGATCATGGCGGCTTTTATCTGGAGGGAACAATTTGTCATTGTGATGGTGGCGGGGCTCGCGTGTTGCTGCGCGCCGCGGATACAATGAAGCGCTCGGACGCACAAAGTAGGCGGATAATGGACTTGTGATGGGGCTCAGCCAAGCGTGAAGGAGCAGCGATTCCGGCGGGGGGGGGGGGGGTTACCGCTTCCGCACGGCGGAGGGACTCTCCCTACACATCCGATAAACAGGGAGGTAAAACCTAGGCCAGGACGATTCACAGAATGGGGGGGGGGGGTCAACGGTCGACCAAGCGAGCTGGTTTACTTAAAAAAAAAAAAAAAGGGCGGGGCTCTATCTGCCTTGCTGCAGCTTCTAATGCACATGGTGAGAAGCTCACAGTGTGCGGTGAAATCAGAAAAAGCCATCTCAGTCCAGCAGAGGAGTCGGTACAATTGTGCAAGACTGAAGGGGAGGTCGGAGGTCAGATGTAATCCTCGGAGTTCTATGCTGTGTATTATGTTGGTGGGGGAGGCACATGGGGGGGGGGTTTGTATACAATCATTAATTCCGACGTTCCTGAGAAGTGTCGTTCGGCATTGTACAGCGGGGGAGGATAATCAGGACCTGTTTAGGATGGAGATCCCATCAGTCCTCCTGCAGGGAGGTCCCGGGGAGAGGGAGATGGCATTTTTCACTATCACAGCGGGGAATCTGATTGGCCGTATTCATAGATCATCTCATTCACAATCACTGAAGAAGAGCTCTCAGCAGAGACTCGATTTCCTGGGAATTCAGATTAAAAAGGGAAACTGACACTCCATGAAAAGTTATTCCTTCGATACAAAATGTTACAAATGATCCTTTTATAGTAGATGTAAAACCAATCTAGAGCTTGCTAAGGCACTGCGTGTCATAAACAAGTTTGTTTTTTTTTTTATCCGAAAAAAAAAAAAAAACTTTATAGAAAGTTAGAAACGTAACATAGTACTGTACAGTACACTGCCCAAAAGGCTCATGGGTAGAATCAAGGCCAACAAAAACGACGGCAAAATGTAAAGTTATTACATAGAGAGAATAACTCTGCATTGTCAAAATCGATACATATATATGTAAGCAGAACTAAATCTAATACCGTATATACTCGAGTATAAGTCGAATTTTTCAGCACATTTTTTTTGTGCTGAAAGTGCCCCCCTCGACTTATACTCGAGTCAAGCACTTTTCTGCAGCAAAAAATTTCATTTTCTGAACCGACTTTGGGGCCCCGTATCTTAGGGCCACTTAGTTCTAGGAACCCCAAATTTGGTGTGCAAACCCAGTGGAACTGGTACCACAACATATCCAAAGCTGAAGTTTCTAGCTCTAAGTGACCCCGAGATACGGGGCCCCAAAATCGGTTCGGAAAATGTCATTCTCTGCTGCAGAAAAGTGCTTGACATTTTCTGAACCGAGTTTGGGGCCCCATATCTCAGGGCCATTTGGTGCTAGGAACCCCAAATCTAGTGTGCAAACCCAGTGGAACTGGTACCATAACATATCCAAAGCTGGGGTTCCTAGCACCAAGTGGCCCTGAGATACGGGGCCCCAAAACCGGTTTGGAAAATGTCATTCTCTGCTGCAGAAAAGTGCTTGACATTTTCTAAACTTGTTTTGTGGGGCCCTGTATCTCGGGGCTACTTGGTGCTAGAAACCCCAGCTTTGGAAATTTTATGGTGCTAGTTCCACTGGGTTTGCACACCAAATTTGGGGCTCTTAGCACTAAGTGGCCCCGAGATACGGGGCCCCAAATTCGGTCAACTGTGTCCATCTGCAGCAATGTAATTTCTGGACCCTTTGGGTTCAGAGACCCCAAATTTTGGCTGCAGATAGGGGGCATCTAGGAACCCTTAACTACCGAGTTTGAAGTTCAGGGGACCTATGGCTGCAAATGGGCACAGTGAGGCTGCAAATGGGCATTGTTGACCCTCTTTTCCACTTACAGTAGCTGTGCATTTCTCACGCTCGTCTTATACTCGGGTCAATAAGTTTTTCCCATTTTTTTGTGGTAAATTAGGGCCTCGACTTATACTCGGAACGACTTATACTCGGAACGACTTATACTCGAGTATATACGGTAATATGTAAGGGCAAACACACAGATTGCATCTTTACCTGGTGTTAAAGTGGAGCTCCACCCAAAAGGGGAAGCTCCGCCTGTTCGCACCCTCCCCCTCCTTCGCTACCACATGTCGCATTTTTTTTGGGGGGGGTGGGATGGGGGAAGCGGGTACCTGGTTTTGACAGGTACCCACTCCTGATAAGATGGTGTGTCCATCTACGAGTATGTCCGGCCCCTCCTCCTCCTCCTCCTCCCCCCTCCGCAGCCTTCTGGGACACATCACAGGTCCCTGAAGATGGTGGGACCATTCACAAAGTGCATTATGGCTCAGTAGGAAATCGGCTGCGAAGCTCACCGGTTTCCCTTAGTGAAGGTTCCGGCGTCTGCACCCCAAGACGATTGAAGAATCAGTTCGGATACCGACATCGCTGGATCCCCGGACAGGTAAGAGTCCTTATATTAAGCACACTGTGTAGTATGAAACGCGTAAGCTTTGTTCCACTTTGCTGTGACCTGTATTTTGGATGACACTTTATTGAATAAAGGCAAATATCTTTGGAGTGCGGCTGTCCAGGATTTCTTTGATGGCTAAGATTAGCTCTGGACTAAGGCTGCATTCACACCTGAGCGTAGCGTCTTCGAACGCTTTTCCGGGTGTTTTTGGTGTGTTTGTAGGCAGCGTTTTTGGGCTATGGCGTTTTTGTTTTTTGTTTTGTTATTAGCCAATAGAGAAAACTATTAACTGTTGAATCATTTGTTGCCAGGTATTCTAGCTTTTCCATTTTCCTTTTATTTATTTTTTTTATTATTATTCATTTATTATAACATTTTTTTCATTAGGGTAAGGGGTTCAAGTTCAGTTTAGGTTAGGATTAGGAGTTGGGGTTATTTACTATTATTTTATTTATTATTATTATTATTATAATTTAACCACTTCAGCCCCGGAAGATTTGGCTGATGAATGACCGGGCCATTTTTTGCGATACGGCACTGCGTCGCTTTAACAGACAATTGCGCGGTCGTGCAATGTTGCACCCAAACAATATTGACGTGCTTTTTTTCCCACAAATAGAGCTTTCTTTTGGTGGCATTTGATCATCTCTGCGTTTTTTTTTTGTTTTTTTTGCGCTATAAACAAAAAGAGAGCGACAATTTTGAAAAAAACAAACAAACCACAATATTTTGTACTTTTTGCTATAATAAATATCTCCAATTATTTTTTTTTTTAAAAAGCAAATGTTTTTCTCAATTTAGGGCGATACGTATTCTTCTACATATTTTTGGTAATAAAAATCACAATAAGCGTTTATTGATTGCTTTGCGCAAAAGTTATAGCGTCTACAAAATAGGGGATAGATTTATGGCATTTTTATAATTTTTTTTTTTTTACTAGTAATGGCGTCGATCTGCGATTTTTATCGTGACTGCGACATTATGGCGGACGCATCGGACACTTTTGACACATTTTTGGGGACAGTTGACAATTATACAGCGATCAGTGCTATAAAAATACACTGATTACTGTATAAATGTCACTGGCAGGGAAGGGGTTAACACTAGGGGGCGATCAAGGGGTTAACTGTGTTCCCTGACTGTGTGTTCTAACTGTAGGGGTAGGGGTCTGACTAGAGGAGATGACAGATCGTGGTTCTTAGCTATTAGGAACTCACGAACTGCATCTCCTCTCCTCACAGAAAAGGGATTTGTGTGTGTTTACACACACACGTCCCTGTTCTGCCACTTGTGCCCTGAATCGCTCGTGGCTGGCGGTCATCGCGACCGCCGTTCACGAGCATCGGCACCCCCGCAGTGCAGAGGGCGCGTGCGCGTGTCTGCTATCCCAATTACAGGAGCCGACGTATAGCTACGACGGCTCGCGGGATCGTGCCCACCTGCCGCAGTATAATGACGGTGGCTGGTCGGCAAGTGGATAATAACAATAAATGAATAAATAAATGTAAAATAAATACACAAACAAATAAAAATCATAAATAAAAAAATAAATCGATTCAATAAATGAATACTAAGTAACAATAAATAAATAATTAACCCTTAAAGAAAATTAAATTTTTTTTTAAAGGGGTAAGGGTTAAAATTAAGGGTTAATTATTTATTTATTGTTACTTAGTATTCATTTATTGAATCGATTTATTTTTTTATTTATGATTTTTATTTGTTTGTGTATATATTTTACATTTATTTAATTTTAAATTTTAAAGGTTTACATTTAATTAACCCTTAAAAAAAAAAAAAATTTATAATAATAAATAACTAAAGAGCCCCAACACAAAAAACTCAGTTGTGACATGAGGCTACTTGTATATCAAGTCAAAATGTATTAAAAAATGTTGCTTGTCTTGCAGAACGCTCTCAAACCAAGGTTTCACTGTATCTTGATGTATGTATCATTGCTTCCACTTCCTTATCCCCTGATGAAGACTTTATATAAGTTGAAACGCGTTGGGTTGACTTGGTGCATATGCAATTTATTTTAATAATTTTATGTATCCCTGCAGTATATGTATACTGTAGGAACGGTACAAGATCGGGACGTGAAGAGTCTAGACCAGCCAATTTTAAACCTGTTCAAGTTTTTTTTTTTTTTTTTACTTTTTATACGCCAATTTGTAATTGTGTGCTTTGTATTGCTGCAACAAAGTCCCATGGGAGATAACTTTTGTCTAGTGCAGAGGTAGGCAATCTCGGAATTCCTCCAGCTGTGGTGAAACTACAAGTCCCATGAGACATTGCAAGACCCTGACAATCACAGGCATGACTCCTAGAGGCAGAGAGGCATGATGGGATTTGTAGTTTCACCACAGCTGGAGCGCCCGAGGTTGCCCATCCCCTGGGGTCTAGTGTATCAGGGATGGGGCAGCCCTCTTCCCATGATAGAATTGCTACTCTCTTGCCTTCATCTCGCCTCACTGCACACAGGTCTCTTTTCATTGCCGATCATCAGAATAGGATCTTATATATGGAGATGACAATAGAAGAAGACGAGCCAATCCCATTCCAGATCACAGGCGTCTCATTTCACTTAAAATCCATTTCTATTATATTAGTCCAAAAATAGAGATGGAATTGTGCATCCTGTTCGTTTGTTGGGATCCAATTCGGCGGGGGGGTCAAACCCAGGTCAGAGCTCCAAAAAAGGAAAAAGCCTCTTAGACGCGCCGGCTGCGCTCGCTGTACTATTTTGCCGCATTCCGCTGATGGAGAGACTGCGCCGGCGGGAGAAGATGTCCCGGAGGTAATGAGAACAACGGGAATAATGGAAGAGGGGATGAAGACGGAACACACGCTGAGAGGAAGAGGAGGAGGAGGAGGAGGAGGAGGAGGAGGAGGAGGACGGTGCGCAGCGGATTTCTTCTACTGCTGAAAATGTTTCAATTGTCAAAGAAACAAATCGATCCAATGTATCCGAATCAGAGATCGCAGGCTGATGAGGAAGAGAAGGGAACTAAACTGATATGAAGAAAGATGAAGGTTGTGTTCACACCTGTGAGACGCATTGAGGGTTTTATTTTTACGTGTTTGTCGCCTGATATGCCCTACCGCGTGATAAATGCCCCAAAGAGGCTCCTGCGCCTTTTTTTTTAAACTTTTTTAGAGCCTCACGCAATTTTGCAATGGGCATTTTTTCATGCATTTTTGTTGCTACCCGCATTTGAGGTGCCATTAAAGTGATATAAATCAGTTTCCACCCGGCCAATAGCAGATTGACGCCTGGGCGGTGGATCCCCTATCCTGAGTGGACGCGCGTTCCTTCAGGGAAGCGCCGATCGCGGGGCTCGCTGCCTGTACCATGTGATCGCTGTGACCAATCGCAGCAGGTCACATGGCAGTTGCACACAATGGATGGCTTCCTTTCATGCCATTCATTGTGTACAATTGTGTTGCTAGCTGTGATTTGATCACATGGTACAGACTGGGCCAAATCACAGCCCATCTGTACCACGTGGTTAGCTTTGACCAATCACAGCTAACTGCAACAAATCAGACTGAATGAATCAGTTTAATTAAATGCTTGCTTATAGCAATGTAATTCACTGCTATAAGCAAACATAATGGGTTAAAAAAAAAAAAAAAAAAAGATCACTGTGCGCTGATTATCTGTGTAGATGTCCCTTTTAGAGAAGCCAGTTCTCGGCTCTGCTCTCCTCTTCTAATGCTGTCAGCGTGAGGAAAGGAATGCCGACAACCAGCTTCTGTTGACATCGAGATCAGCTGTGATTGGACGCGGATGACCACATGGGTAAAGAGCCGCTGAATGGCTGTGTCCGGAGGGCACTAAGATCACAGAGCATGCCACCTGCACACCGCAGCAGGCGCGGTCATGGGAGGACGTCATATGACGGCCTCCCAGAACTAGCCGCCCACGCTGTAGCTGTCAGTTCGGCTATAACGCGGTTGGCAAGTGGCTAATCTGGGTTCCTTCCCCTGAGGAAGATCCATCAGGAACCCCATCATAGCAGCTGGGACATTATACAGCTAGCCATCCCAGACTGTCAGCTGAGCGCCTCTCCTGGACACCAATAGGAACAGATACTACACTCGATCTTAGCTTTAAGGCCAAGAAGCCATCTAACCCCACATAGATCCTTCAGGTCCATTGGGCTGGTCTCATGAAACATGGTGGGCCCCACAGATCCATCAGGATCACCATCTTACCAGCAGGGACCTTATACAGCCAGCCATCCCAGAATGATGGCAGAGCGCCTGTTGTGTAGTAGCGCCCCTCCTGGACACTGATAACAACAGATACTACATTCGATCTTAGCTTTAAGGCCAAGAAGCCATCTAAACCCAGATAGATCCTTCAGGTCCATTGGGCTGGTCTCATGAAACTTGTTGGCCCCACAGATCCATCAGGATCACCATCATAACAGCAGGGACCTTATACAGCCAGCCATGCCAGAATGATGGCAGAGCGCCTGTTGCCTAGTAACACCCCTCCTGGACACTGATAAGAACAGATACTACACTCGATCTTAGCTTTAAGGACAAGAAACCATCTAACCCCATATAGATCCTTCAGGTCCACTAGGCTGGTCTCATGAAACATGGTGGGCCCCACAGATCCATCAGGATCACCATCATACCAGCAGGGACCTTATACAGCCAGCCATCTCAGAATGATGGCAGAGCGCCTGTTGCCTAGTAGCGCCCCTCCTGGACACCGATAAGTACAGATACTACACTCGATCTTAGCTTGAATGCCAAGAAGCCATCTAACCCCACATAAACCCTTCGGGTCCATTGGGCTGGTCTCATGAAACATGGTGGGCTCCAAAGATCCATCAGGATCACCATCATACCAGCAGGGACCTTATACAGTGAGCCATGCCAGAATGATGGCAGAGCGCCTGTTGCCTACCCTGTTTCCCCAAAAATAAGACCTAGCATGATTGTCAGTGATGGCTGCAATATAAGCCCTACCCCCCCAAATAAGCCCTAGTTAAAGTCCTTATAGGTCTTATTTTCAGGGTAGGGTTTATTTTCGGGGAAACAGGGTAGGGCTTATTTGGGGGGTAGGGCTTATATTGCAGCCATCACTGACAATCACGCTAGGTCTTATTTTCAGAGAAACAGGGTAGTAGCGCCCCTCCTGGACACCGATAAGAACAGATACTACACTCGATCTTAGCTTGAAGGCCAAGAAGCCATCTAACCCCCACATAAACCCTTCAGGTCCATTGGGCTGGTCTCATGAAACATGGTGGGCCCCGAAGATCCATCAGGATCACCATCATACCAGCAGGGACCTTATACAGTGAGCCATCCCAGAATGATGGCAGAGCGCCTGTTGCCTAGTAGTGCCCCTCCTGGACACCGATAAGAACAGATACTACACTCGATCTTGGCTTTAAGGACAAGAAGCCATCTAACCATACATAGACCATTCAGGTCCACTGGGCTGGTCTCATTAAAACATGGCGGGCCCAACACTACAGAGGTTGGCCACATGTCTCCTTGCTCGTTATCCATGGACAGACCCTCTGATTGTCTAACGCTTAGACTGGAAGCTTGGAGTTTGCCTTTAACATCATCAAAGGTGAGTAGCATTCACCCCCGTGAATTCAACAGCTCGTGAGGTGAAGCCAAGCAAAGGCGGCGCTTATCGAACGCAAAATCAGCCGCTGTAATTTAACCGTCACCTGCTCTAATCCACTCAGCGCTACTCAAGTGTATCAAGACTGAAAAGGTAGACGGCTAATTCTATCAAACCTTCGCTTGATCCTTATTTAGGTTTAATTTAACGTCAGCGGGGTAAATCCATCGATCAGTCACTCCGCAATCCTCACATTAGTGTCTGACTGCTCAGGCATACCCTGCCCAGCAAAGGACTTATGAATAGGCATTCCGGAGACACCAGGCTCAATTCAGGATCCTGTAGGGTCTGCTTCGCGGGATACCAACTACTATAACGTCTGTGCCCTCTTAGGAAGTGTATTTTAAATCTCATCTCCAGTCTTAGACAGTTGTACCGGCTCCTTTCCTGGACTGAAAATTACCTTCTCTGATTCCACTGCACACTGTGAGCTTCTCACAACGTGCTTTAAAAGCTGCAGCAAGTCAAATAGAGCTCCGCCTCATTTCCTGCCTGGCCCGCCCCTTTTATTCACTGGATTTCAGTTCTTTCCAGCATCACTCCAAGGAACAAGTAATAAATATTACATCAAGTATTAAACAAATATTTCACTAAATTTATAAACTAAATATAAATATTTCAAATATTTAACTAAATATTCGTTAATATTATACAGATAGTATAATTATTATAAATAAATTATACTATAATTTTATTAAATGTATTAAACTTAACTAAAATGATTAAATAAAGAATTAAAACTGCTATTAATAAATATTAACAAATATAAATATTAAATAATAGCAGAATCACATCAATTACTACATAATAACTAAATATTAATATTTTTTATATATATATATATATATATATATATATATATATATATATATATATATATATATATATATATATATATATATATTTTAATTATACTTTTATAAATTACAGTATCTCACAAAAGTAAGCACACCCCTCACATTTTTGTAAATCTTTACTTCTATCTTTTCATGTGACAACACTGAAGAAATGACACTTTGCTACAATGTAAAGTAGTGAGTGTACAGCTTGTATAACAGTGTAAATTTGCTGTCCCCTCAAAATAACACAACACACAGCCATTAATGTCTAAACCGCTGGCAACAAAAGTGAGGACACCCCTAAGTGAAAATGTCCGAATTGGGCCCAATTAGCCATTTTCCCTCCCCGGCGTCATGTGACTCGTTATGCCCTGTACACACAAAAGAAGAAAGTGCGATCGGATTGTGTTGTCGGAAATTCCGATCGTGTGTAGGCTCCATCTGACTTTTTCCGTCGGAATTCCTGACAAACAAAAGTTTGAGAGCGGGATATAAAATTTTCCGACAACAAAATCTGATCCTTTAAATTCCAATCGTGTGTAGACAAATCCGACGCACAAAGTGGCACACATGCTCAGAATAAATTAAGAGACGAAAGCTATTGGCTATTGCCCCGTTTATAGACCCGACGTACGTGTTTTACGTCACCGCATTCAGAACGATCGGATTTTCCGACAACTTTGTGCGACCGTGTGTATGCAAGACAAGTTTGAGCCAACATCCGTCGGAAAAAATCAGATGAATTTTGTTGTTGAAATGTCCGTTCAATGTCCGATCGTGTGTACAGGGCATTAGTGTTACAAGGTCTCAGGTGTGAATGGAGAGCAGGTGTGTTAAATTTGGTGTTATCGCTCTCACTCTCTCATACTGGTCACTGGAAGTACAACATGGCACCTCATGGCAAAGAACTCTCTGAGGATCTGAAAAAAAGAATTGTTGTTCTACATAAAGATGGCCTAGGCTATAAGAAAATTGCCAAGGCCCTGAAACTGAGCTGCAGCACGGTGGCCAAGACCATACAGCGGTATAACAGGACAGGTTCCTCTCAGAACAGACCTCACCATGGTCCACCAAAGAAGTTGGGTGCACGTGCTCAGCGTCATATCCAGAGGTTGTCTTTGGGAAATAGACGTATGAGTGCTGCCAGCATTGCTGCAGAGGTTGAAGGGGTGGGGGGTCAGCCTGTCAGTGCTCAGACCATACGCCGCACACTGCATCAAATTGGTCTGCATGGTTGTCGTCCCAGAAGGAAGCCTCTTCTAAAGATGATGCACAAGAAAGCCCGCAAACAGTTTGCTGAAGACAAGCTCTGTCCGGTTTTTTTTTGCCATCTGTGTCCCAGTGGGGAGATTTACCTTTACTTCCTGTCCCATAGCCAAAACAGGAAGCGAGTGGAAATCCCTGCAATTTATGGGAATCCAATGGGGCCCACCAGGTCACCAGAACTAGTGTCCCCATTGGAAGATTTCCCCTCTATTACTGTTCTAGGGACAACCCAACATTTGTGATTCTTTTTTACATTCACTTTTGATGAGAACGGTAAATAGGAAAAATAGAGGAGGGCGAATCTCCCCAACAGGGGTACAGACAGCGATACAAACTGACAGGGGTTCTAATCCCTCTCCACGCCATCCAAAACGAAAAACAAAAAAAAAATGCCTTTAGTTTTACTTTAAAACTGTTAAATTAAATTAAATTATAATATTATAATAAATATTAACAAATATAAATATGAAATAGCAGAATCACATCAAGTATTATATAGTAACTAAATATTATTTTTTTAATTACAATTATATATTAAATGCATTGCACTTTAAAAAAAAAATATTAAAGAATGAATTACAATTGTTCCATTAAATATAATATTATAATAAATAATAACAACTAGAAATATGAAATAATAGCAGAATCGCATCAATTATTATATAACTAAAGATTCATATTTTATTACTATTAAGTGCATTCAACTTCATAAAAAATTAAGTAATAAATTATTTGATTTATTAAAGAATTCATTAAAATTGTCAAATTAAATATAATATTATAATAAAAATATTAAATAATTAGTAAATAAATAATAAAAAGGTGGAGATTATTTCGAAT